>JALMQS010000411.1:1502352-1845611 GCA_024734495.1 Forficula auricularia
GGGGCGAAATTAGGCCATCTACCATTATTGTAACACTTTACTATATTCATAAAATTAAGAATTTTCCGGATATGATATTGTTTCAAGTTTATTTATAAAGTTGTTTTTACTAGAAAACTCAAAAAGCTTCCACATAATGATACCGGCATAGAAAAAAATGTTTGTGATTTCAAATTAAGCTGACTTGTGTATTAATTATTCATTTTTGGATTTTCAATTATTATTATAGTTATAATCAATGTTGAAGGCATGTAGCAATCAAAACTAAAAATAACTATTGGTTCCTATCTATAATGGAGGAATAAACATTAAGCATTGCATTTGTGAAGTTTCGGTCATTAGAAGCCACCACTTCTGACTTTAAATGCAAAAAAGTCAGCGATTCCCGATTAATATTGGAGGGATAAACATAAAATTGATAATTTAGACTTCTATGAAGTCTAAAAACCGCCGTTGCCACGTTATTTTTAATTATATTTAATTAATACTATTAGTTCTAATACGTTTTGCTAATATTTTGAAGCAACTGAAAGATAGGCAACCAGAAATGCCCGACCTTTCAATAAATGATTTTGAATCAAAATTATCAAATCACTCCAATCTAAATAATATTTAAGCTTTTTTAAGTTTGTAATTTTGATGTTGATATTATTTGTTCTCTCATTAAACTATTGATTTATTTTAAATAAATAATAAAATACGAAAATAACAAATCATTTGAACAACGACAAAATCAATTCCAAATAATCTATTGAATTTATTGGGAGATAGAAATAATCTATAGATATATTACTTTATAAAATTTATCTGATCATAACAACATATTTTATTTAATATTTTATTTCAATTTTATTGTTCTCTTATCAGTGAAATATTGTCAAAAAAATCCATAAAGAAAGTGATTTGTTTGTTCACATCCATTAGAAGTTTAAACACTAATATAAGGAAATAAAATACTTTATTCCAGAGGTTCCCAAACGTTTCCGAGTCACGGCTCCTTTTTTCAATATAATTTTTTCATGGAGCCCTACCCTAAAAGTAAAAGTACATACTAGTATATCAAAACAAATACCGTATTTGGTCTCTCTAAATGAGCCGTTTATTTTGAAAGTGGCCAATTTTGAAAAAAAAAATGAGTTAATGACAGATTTAGTTAGACATAGATGTCTTCTTTTCAAATTTATAATATCATAGCCAAAGGAGTACAATATCATCATGAATTCGTCAAAATAAATACATCAAAATATATATAAATATATGTATTTATAAAAATATAAATACAAATATCTCAAAATAACAAATAATGGACTTACTAGTAGGCCACTTTCAATAGTCTTTTAAAAGAATCGATAAAAATATTTTCGGAATTGATAGTTTAATTTTCTATGAAAATCAAAAAATTTAGACCACAGAGGGGACGGTTTGTATACATTTCAGATTTTTTTTGAGGGTGTCAAAGTTAAATTTTTTTCGCTTTATATCTAAACAAATACAGTATTTCATCTCTCTAAATACTCTTGTATTAGAATCAATAAAAATATCTTCGAAATTAATTAATAGTTTATTTTTCTCTGAAAATCGAAAATTCAGACCACAGGGGAGGCCCTTTATATACATTTCAGATTTTTTCGAGGGTGTCAAATTTAAATTTTTTCGGTTTTTGTATGTATAATCGTAAGTAAGAGATAAAAATTAATAATAAATACATTTTTAGCTTCTCACTTTGTTTTTTGTCTAGTTAGGCCACATTTCTTTCTCCAATTAATTGTGAAGCTTCGCGGCGCACCTGTGAAGAAAGCCGCGGCGCACAGTTTAGGAACCTCTGCTTTATTCTATTATTTTCATGGCAATGTACAAATCGAATAGGCTAATAATTATATAAATTTTGATTCTAAAATAGACAACTGAGTCGTTTTGATGATAATTTGATAATTATATTATTATTATTATTATCCGACTAGTGACATTTATTCACTATGTCGAATGGTCTCTCTGGGTGGGTGTATTTGTGTTGGTGTACGTAAACAGCTATATAACTCATATCACTTGTATAGGAGGAATCAGGCAGCAATGGTAATTTTTTTTAACCTTTAAGTTCATTTACGTTAATTTTTTTCAATGATAGAATATTAACTCTGAAAATGTTAACTTTTAGTTATTTAGGTTTATTCTATAAATGTACGAGCACATTTAAGAGCATGTTTGCGTGGCTGATGCAGTCCACTCTCTCTCTCACTCTACCAAGCTTTCTATCTCTTTCTCTTTGGATTTTCCGTTTCATTTCGACTTGAACTACTAGCCCCTCCATAAAAAGTGCCATTTCAAAAAATTAAACGACTATTACATAATTTAATTTTTGTATAAGAATTAAAGAGATGTCAGCTGCTAGGATTATCCATCAATCGTTCAAAAGAAACTCAATAAAGAGGAACATATCGTATTTTTTCCAGCCAATTGGCATCCGTGTGTGATGTAATTAGATGATGGCTGGTTAACAGTTTGGTTTGTTAAAACGTGTAAAAGGGTAGCGTGTAGAATAGTAAAGGGTGGCAAAGAGGGCGGTTAGACTGCCCTGCGTGCCGTTAAGTAAAATCCACCCTCGCCAATTCTGTCTATCTGTCTATCAAACGGATGAGGGTTTGTCTGCGGAAGAGATAAGCAGCCCTTCGAACTAAAAACCACAAACACCCTTCAGTCAAACCACCTCACTATCCACCACCCATTCGGCGCTCACGCCCAGCGATTAATTCCATTTCAGTTATTTATAAATATTATAAGAAACTAAGAGAGCGCTGCCTATCTAAAAACTTAGCACCTTTCTAGCTTGCTTCGGCCGTTTCTTCCTTTCTTTTTTGGCACCTGGGACATAATTATAATCACTGCCGTAGATACCTTTGTTACGCGTTAAATTCGGCCCCCTATTAAAAGAAAAACTATCAGGGGGCGTCCCTTAATTACATGAGGCATTTAGGGGGAGGGGGTCGAGCCGAATCTCACCCAATCTCATTTGGGGGAGAGGGCGTCTCGGCAAATATCACGTATTTTTTTCGCAATAAAAATTGTAAAATTGAGAGAAAACTGGGTTAAATTAAGTAAAATATGTTTCTCCACTAAAATATGGTTACGAATTTTAGTAGTTCCTATTTAAGTATTTTATTGTTCGATTTTCTCATTGTGATTCTAGACTACGTTCTTAGTAGTCTTAAATATACTAGTATTAAATAGTCTTAAATAACAATAATTATGTTTTTTAAATAACGCAATCAAGCACAGATTAACGTATTTACACTACAAATACGTATTTTGAAAAATCTCACGTGAAATTAGGTGGGGGTAGTGCCAAATTTCCCTACATCTCACCAAGGGGGAGGGGTTCGAAAAATCGCCTCACGAAATTAAGGGACGCCCCCTTATAAAAACCAAATATATAGTGTAATTTTTATCTATAAGAACTTAATTTTATTATTAAAAGTATTAAATATTCATCAATTTAATGTTTTACTAATTTTTATATACGCTTTTTTTTGTCAAGACCCTCTACAAAATTTTGTGAGGGTGCAGCAGTTGTATTTGCCTAGTACGACACTCTACACATTCACAGATCAAAATACTATTAAATCATTTAGATAAGACAAACTCTCGAGCCAGTTCGCAGGCTCGCATCCTGCTGGATACTCAAATAATATTTCTCTTTTTTTCAAAAATAATAAAAACAATTTCTATGTAAAATTAACTGTTGGAATTGCTTAAATAAAATTAATAGATTTAAATATGAGCGGATTATTTGATTGAAAAATATTTAATCATATTATTTTTTACTTTACTACGAAATCTTTAAAATTTACAAAATTTTGGATTTTCATTCGCTCTTTTATTCTTTCTTGTGTTTTTAAATATTAAAATTTTCTTTCTTGAATAATAACATCATTCCATTTAACTATAGATGAATAAAAAATTTTTAAAGAAAAAAATAAAAACCGACTTCAAAAATTAAATGCAACAAATATAAAATACACTAAAAGGTATAAAATAATTATTATCTTATTTAGTTACAACTAAACGACGAAATATTAACACGAAATTACTTTTTAAAGTCGGTGCCAAGCAAACTATACCTATAAGCAGAGCGTACCCGCCAAACGTACTAAGTAAGATCCTTCGAGTGCGATTCATAAAAGGTATATGTTTGGTATCCAACTTCAAAAAGTAATTTCGTGTTAATATTTCGTCGTTTAGTTGTAACTAAATAAGATAATAATTATTTTATACTGCTGTGTTTTTATATTTGTTGCATTGCTTTTGAAGTCGGTTTTATTTTTTTCTTAAAAAATTTTATTTTTTCTCTTTTAGTGATGTTATTAATAGTGATTATATCATCAGAACTTGACCAAATTAATATGACACCATCCCTAAGACACCCCCTTTCGGATAAAAAAAGAACCATCGAAATCGGTTCATAAACAAAAGAGGTTAGGTCTAAACAAACCTAATAAAACCTAATAAAAAGGGTCTAGGGGGTCGATAGGCTAGTCGGTAGCGTGACAGCGAGCTAACCAGGAGACCCGGGTTCGAATCCGACTCGAGGCAGCCAGCGCAAAATCTGACCCCCGGGGGTAGAGACAAATTTTAAAAATATATCTAGTATCGTAATTAGGCTTAGGGCTAGAAGGGCTGAAAAGCCAAAAAAAAAAAAAAAAAAAAAAAAAAAAGGTCTAATACCTATGAAAAAAAATCGAAAAAAATGGGACCAATCGGAAGCTAGACTGGACCCAATGCAAAAAAATTTCAAAATCGGTTGACAATTGGCGGAGATATGAGGTAACATAGGCACAAAAAAAAAAAAAAAAAAAAAAAAAAAAAATTCAATCGAATAGAGAACCTCCTCCTTTTTTGAAGTCGGTTAAAAAGATGAATAAATTCAAGTATCCCAGTACCCTCTTTACTTATTTGGGTAAAAAGCTAATTTGTGATTAGTATTCGAATAGTTTAATATAGAAAGAAAGAAATTCTGTGTCGAATTTCAGATCGTTAACTATGTTCAAGCAAAAAATCCCTTCTCATATAACGATTTGATTTTTTTTCAGTCGGAAGTTCTTCAATTAAAATTATTAAATATATTCAATACTTGTTTTGAAAAATATAAACATTTTGGTATCAGGACTAATTCATTATCAATCTACATAACATAAAATAAGCTGACGTGTTCTGATGTGGCCATCCACTTGACTTTACCATACAACCTGGCCCCTCACTTATATTTAATATTTAATAAAATTATTTATAATCATGTAGGGGAGGGGGGTTAGTTTTTGCTTTTTAGACTTCTGGAATCCCACTGATTATGTATACAAAATTTGGTTGAGTTTGGTCAAATGGCCAAGATTTTAATTTTTTGACCATGCACCCCCCCCCCATTTTGGGCGGTTAGTTTTTGCATTTTTAGACTTCTGGGGGTCCACTGATTATGTATACAAAATTTGGTTGCTCAAATGGGCTAGATTTTTTTAATTTTTAACCCCCTCCACCCCCTTAATTTTGGGTCGATATGCACCAAAATCTAATCAGCTCCTAATCTCAATGGATCAAAACTGCGTCTGAAATTTGGTTTTGATATTCACACCTAGTTTTTGAGCTAGCTCGTCCACAAAATTTGGTAACGCACAAACTAACAGTAAGACTAACAGACATTTTGACAAAACAATTATTATCTCGAAAAATATAATTTTTTCGATGTTCACTTATTGAGGCTTTTTTGTAGAGCAAAATGCCATAGTTTCGCTCAATTTTTTTAATCGAAATAGTTTCAGCCGTTTTTGAGATATTTCGAAAAAAAGAAGGAAAAAAAACACTTTTTTCATGCAAGATTACAATACTAGACCATACCCTGTATGGTAAAGTAAAAAAAAAATGAAAATTTCCAATTAAATTCACTAAGCAACTTATTTTTGTTTTGTTTTTTGTCTTTTTAAATCTTCCTTTATTTTTTACTTAATGTAATTCTCTTTCTTGGTAAACAATTTTAATTCATATTATTCTTTCTTAGTAGTCTAAATGCAATTTTTAAATTTCTTATTTTGTATTAATCTTTCCTATTTTGTGTAACTGACTCATAGTATCTATTATAAAACAATTTTATGGGTCAAAATTTTAATTTACATAATTTATTTAATATCTAGAAAGTTCACACTTTTTAATTCCTCTTTTCGATCTTTTTTTATCACCGATATTTTAACAAATCTAATTGGATTAAATACCTACCTATCAATTTTTAACTCTCTACAAGGATTCAGTGGTGAAGTTGTTATTTTTAAATCCTTCATTTTGACACTTTCCAAAATGCATAAATGATAGGGAAAAAAAGTTCATTAAACGCGAGTTAATTTGGAAAAGAATTAGACCACAAGTATCTTAAAATGCGCATTTTTTCAATTAAACCCGTCACAATAAACGTCACACATCTCCTGCTTATCTTTTTATAGATATAGAGTACATATAGGATACATGATTTGACAAAAGTAAAAAAAAAGTAAAAAACGAATAATTTCTAAAAGAACAGAAATGGAGGAATGTATGGGACCGCAGGTGAATGACTCATTCAATTGAATTCCGATTGAATAGACCGAACTGAAATTATAATAACTTTAAATCGATTAACAACTCTAAAGCAAAAGCGTCTAAACACTGCTGACAAAATATTCAAACATCTGTTCAAATATATTTCAATGACTATACATAGGGGTGAAGTGAGGCAGCTTTGAACAGAGGCACATTTGAATTTTCTTGTTTTTGATTTCTGTTATTTTAATTTAGAAATACCCTAACGGTCAAATGTCATTAAACTATTTTATAAAATTCAATTAAAACTCGAAATTTGTTTTGTCGTAAAATAATTGAAATTTTCTAGTCAACAACGTAAGAATAACAAAAATAATAAATACTACTCTCAATGCTCATGTTTCTAGAGCCCATCTTATTTCCTTATATTTGAAGAAAATCAGAAATGAACAAAGATTCCACTTCCCTGTCCTGATGTCTGATAAACGTATTTTTAAACCCTTTCTCAATTCTAAAACATTTCTCAACAATCCCTTTCAAAATGTACGCCCGATTTGAGCTCTTTTTTATACTAAGCTATTATATTTTAAAAACTAGTCTTTTTCCTAATATCAATGAAAAATTTCTTATTAGTATCTTATCTCGTTATCATCATCATCATCATCATAGAGTGATCAGTTCTAAGACTGGTTTGATTCAATTATTCTCATACCAACTATATCACTTCTCAAATACAATGGAAAATATTCTAAAATAGGTAGGTAGTCTTCCTTTTCTTCTTTTTTCCTAGCTCACTTTCTAAAATACTATAGTATATCTCAGCAAGTCTCAATGTGTGTTCTTACACGAAATTATCTTTCAATAATTATTTCGAGAATTTCCTCATTAGTTCCTATCCATCATAGATTAATTAATCACTTCTCATACTAGTTTGATGCAATTGTCCTTTCTACATTTTACTCTATTCCATCATCCCATTTCACTTCTTTAAAAGTCTCATATCTCATATTTTTCAAAATTTTCGAAAATATTCTCACTAGGTCTTCATCAGCCCCCTTTCGTTCCTATCTCTAAAATAAATCTCACCAAGTCTGAACATGTGTTCTATTATCTGAGCTTACGCAACTAGCTTCGTGAGCAAAGTTCTCTTTTCTCTAATCCTTCCAAGAACTTCCTCATTAGTATCTACCATGTAATTTTCAACATTCCCTATACGTCTCTAATCTGCTTCTATCTGCTGCTTAGATATGCAAATGATCTCTTATTTTTTTATTTATTTCTTTTTCAGTCATACCCCTGACTCTATATAAATTGTAACTTTTCCACCACCTGATATTATCTTCAATTATTGATCAATCTAGATTTATTTATAAATTTACTTTGATCGATTTATTTATTTATTCATTTCTTGTTATCTCACCCTACTTTGTGATCAAAGTTCAAGGGATACGATATCAAAGTTGACCTGTGACTTCTTCGTCTGTCCTCTGTCCTTGTCCCCGTCTCCACTCACATTTCATGCTTCAGTGTCCATTTACTTTAACTAACCCAGACCTCACCAATCACGCATTTTACTCAGTATTGCGTTATCTCGATTGAATTCGTTGCTAGATCTAAAAAAAAGAAGAGACAGAACGAAACTGAATAAAAATCAAATAAAAAACAAATAACAAGAAAAAATAAATCTATACTCGTTTATATATTTGTTTGTTGAATCAAAGTAAATTTTGTAATAAAGTAATGTCATAGGTGGTCAGATTGCATACGCAGTTTTGCGCGTAAACCATGAACCGAGAATTACTTTTGACAAATTAATTAATATTATCTGTTTTTTTCCTTACAAAGACCTTTTTTCTAGACTTTAATTATGCAATATCTTTTAATTATTTTCATTGAAATATTTTTAGCTGTTTTTGAGTTATTTATAAAAAAAGTGTAAAGAAAAACACCAACTTTTCTTCTGAACGATTAGAATATTTCCCCATAATTGAAAGTAATGGAAAGCAGCCCAGAGGTAGTGAGGAAAGAAAAAATTAACACATAAAATAAGGTGTAATTTATTGGAATCCTTCCTCCTTTCCTTTCAAAACCGACGTTTCGGAGGATTTTTTTTTTTTTTTTTTTTTTTAGCCTTCTAATTAAGAAAAGAAGGAAAAAAAAATTTGTCTTTCTATGCCTTTTGTTACAAATGAAGAAAGTTTTTGAACACTACTGTGGAGAGAAGAAGGAAACATTTTATTTGTTTCATTCATTGACCCTTTGAAACCCTGAAGAAGGAGGGAAAAATCCTCCGAAACGTCGGTTTGAAAGGAAAGGAGGAAGGATTCCAATAAATTACACCTTATTTTATATGTGTTAATTTTTTCTTTCCTCACTACCTCTGGGCTGCCTTCCATTACTTTCAATCAAAATTCCAGTCCGTCTCTCTCCAGAGAAAAATTTCGTTGCAAAAAAATTCAATTTCTCCATAATATCTTTGGTAAAGTAAAAATACATTTCGAAACTCGACGGGCGACCAGAGAATTAAAGTTAATTGAAAGTTTTAATTTTTTTTTATTTATGTTTAAAAATGTTCAAAACGTGAAAACAAGTCATTTGAAGTATATTTTTTCTATTCGTCTGTATTTGTGTCTTGATTAAGATACACACCATATCTCATAGTTGGAAGGTCATGGAAAATTCATTTTGGTGCAAAAGTGTTTTTACATTCAACGTCAAAAGCTTTTTAGATTTTCAACTTTTCTATTTTTTTTTTTTTTTTTTTTTTTTTTAATGCAATCGAATGCAAGAAGGGGTGCACCAGTAAAGATGTAGCCCCTATGGATCTCGAAAGACCCTTGCATTACCGAAGAGAAGGGAAAGTTGATTAAGTGAGAGGATGTAGACGTAGGTGTCTATGCACCCTGGTTTTGAAGGTTTGAAGATCATAGGTGCTGGGAAAGATAGAGGCTGGGAGAGAGTTCCGGTTCCTTGAAGTCATGGGGATATATGTATTCGCGAATGAAGTGGTCCGGCACTTTTCCAATTTGACCACGAAAGAGTGTTGGGAGTCGGCAAAACGTGTGCTGCGTGCAAAGCATGCTTTGGGGGAATTATTGATTTTATCTCATCAGAGCACCTGCCGTGATAGTATCTATAGAAAAGGGAAAGGGCAGAGACATCTCTTCGATGAGCCAGCGAGTCGAGGGAGTCGGTGAGGTAGAATCGTCAATTAGCCTGACAGCTCGTTTCTGAATTGCATCAAGGGTAGCAAGAGAATATTTTGAGGCTCCTCTCCACAGATGAGAGCCGTATTCGAGACAGGGGCGGATTTGGGCCTTGTAGATGGTGAGAAGTTGTGGGGGTTTGTAAAATCGCTTGGACCTGAATAAGAAGCCAATCTTCCTTGCTGCAGATTTCGCCACAGAGGAGATGTGTTCATTCCAAGACAGGTCAGATGCGACAGAGACGCCCAACATGGATAGGCTGTCACACATTTTCCGGGTATTCGAATCGAAGTGAATATCAGGGAAATCTCTATTTTCGCGCCTAGAAATTAGACAACATTAAGTCTTATTTGAATTAAAGTTAACTAAATTATAACTTTATTATAATTATTATTTTATATTATTATTTATTATAATTATAACTTTAAAACTTTCAGTTCAAAAATGCAGAAAATAAAAAAAAGATAAATGAATCATTCTTGGGAAGGTCTCCAATCATAGCTAAAATTTGGCTCAAATTATATATTAACCAATTGCACCTTTATATAGTATCAGATTTTTAGTTCATGCAGTAAATTGACAAAAAAAAATAATAATAATAATTCACAACTCCAAAAGTTATTTAGACCCTACGGAATCTTGATTTTTTTGTAATGATATTGAAACAAGAAGAATTGCACCAAATTTTTTCACTTTTTGGGTTTCCATTTAAAAATAAAACAGGACTATATATTGTGAGTACAATATTATACTGAACGACAGTACATCCGAGCATTTCGTAGTTTGTATACTAAATAAGATACAAATTTAAAATTTAGAAGCTATGTTCATTTCTCTGAAATCAAAAATGATTTTTTCTGCTGTCAAAAATAAAAAATATGTTTTTATCATAGGGTGTTGGATATTCCTGTAAAAATCGCTTTAAGCAGAATTCGCGTGAATTTTTTAAAATTTAATTCAATTTAAAATAATCCTGTGAGAGAGTCTTGAAAATTGACCATTTTAGCTGGTTTTCGTACCTGCCGGCTTTCAGAAGTGACCTAACTTAAAATATGATAAAACAACGACACATAAAAACGAATTTGATATCTCAAGTATTTTGGAAGATGAAAAGTACGGAACCTTTGGTATGCGTTTCAGTCTTGTTCATTGCAGCCTTATTCTTCTATTTTTCATTAAAATATCTTGAAAAAAGTCAAATCAAATTGAAATATTTAATTTTAGATTTAGATTGTTTTCAAAGTGTACTTTGGGAAACATCTGTACAATTCTCGAATTTTATTATAGCAATTTTTCAATCTAATCAATAAAAATAATTTATCTCTTTTTTATATACATATACCGGCGGTTGATAAATATTTACCCAAGACAAAGTGTAGTGAACAACGCCAAGCGGGACACATTGGTTGCTCTAGTTATTGTTGTTGTTCTCCTGTTCTTCGACTTTCTTTGTGGTCCCTTGAGGTTTCCCTCCCTTCCTCTCCCCATCCCGGCAATTCCGCCTACAACACCCCTTAACAATCTCATACACATTGACGTTATTCTCCACGGATGCCACTAGGTGGGGCTGTCAAAGCAACTTCTCGGGCGAAATTGAATTCATATTGTGGAGAGTGAACCCCCTTAGCAGCCCCCATCCTATCGGGCGCCCTTTTTCACACCTCAACCTAGACCCAGGAGGCATTTCAAATGTCAAATGTAAATAAACCAGATCCTTCGGTGAATATCGTAAATATCATCTTGAAGGGGTTAAAAACGAAAGAAAAGGTAGCGAGGGTGAGTTCGATATGAGATTGAATTGCTTTTTTCGCAGGTAAAAAAGGTAAAGAGAGAAGAAAGAGGCTTTTTATTTTGAAGAAATCAAGCGACTTCAATTTCAACAGCTCCCTGAGGTAAGGAAGGGGTTTTAACCCACTCGGGTTTTATTTTAAATAAGGCACAATTGCACGACGTTCTTCTTTTAGCTTGACTCACATGGGCTCTTCATATCATACTTCGATCCGAAATACACCCTATTGGCCGATATTTTTAGCAGGAATCTGTTGCATGAAATTTTCAACTCTATCTATTATCTATTGGATCCGTTATGACGGAAAAATTGAAATATCTTCAACTCTATCATATATCGTCTGATTTTTAATCTCATTTTTATGGTTCCATACAACAACTTAACGGAACACTCGTCATAATGTCTTACTTTAGGGTAAAAACTTAAAATTTAGTAATTTTATATATTAATTTTCTATTAAATCTAAATCATATATAAACTTTAATCGAATGATGATTATTTTGGAAAACTCGAATTTTATCTGGGCCAAAAAATGTTTCTTTATTATAGAGTGTGAGATACCCATATTAAGATCTCTTTAAGTAAAATTAGATTTCCATTAAAAGTAACTGTGTGTGCCAGTACTCAGAAGCCACAAAGTGGTAATTTTTGATAATTATTTTACCTCCCTGCGCTTAGAAATAGTAATCGATAATTATGAAAAAATTCCATTAAATTCAGTCAATTCCTCCTTACCAACGACATATAAGAACGAATTTTATATATCAATTATTTTGGAAGATTTAATTTTTCTGCTGTGTGCTGACCTCTGCGCGACCAGATTTTGAAGAAATATAAAAAAATGAAAAATTTAAATACAAAAAAACTGAATATATTTTTGAAAAGAAAATAATTTTTTTTTAATGTGTTTAAAACATTATCAGACAAAAAAAGGGGGGGAGAGTCAAAAATGAAAATTCTAGCCCTTTCGACCAAACTCAACCAAATTTTGTATACATATTCTGTGGGCCCCAAAAAGGCTAGAAATGAAAAACTAACCACCCAAAATGGAGGAGGTTCACAAATGAAAATCTAGCCCTTTTGACCAAACTCAACCAAATTTTGTATACATATTCTGTGGATCCCAGAAGGCTAGAAATGCAAAAACTAACCAAATTTTGTATTCATAGTTTGGTCGATATGGCTAAAATTTTCATTTTTGCCCCCCCCCCCCATTTTGGGTGGTTAGTTTTTTCATTTCTAGCCTTCTGGGAGTCCACAGAATATGTATACATAATTTGGTTGAGTCCCCCCCTCTCCTTTTTTGTCTAATAATGTTTAAAACACATTAAAAAAAATATTTTATTTTATTTACAAAAATATATTCACTTTTTTATAGTTAATTTTTTCATTTTTTATACCTCTTCGAAATGTGTTAGATCTTTATGCCCCGCCCTGTATATATATGTATATATTACTTACGGAGCCCTCTGTTTCGATTCTGAGTTTAATGAGAATATATAGGTATAAATATTAAAGATTTCTTTAAATAAATGATGGTATTTTTTTTTTAATATTTTACTATTCCTCTGCTTTTTTTAAATATTACATTTAATCTCTTTTAAAAATTAATTGTACATTTTTACTTACTTCATCGTAAAATAAAGAGAAGTGTTCATTTATTTTCTCGTATGCCACGCGTTTTTTATTTGTCTAGTCTAGTCTGTAAGAGAGTCCTTGACTCTAATCCATTAAGCAACTTAAAACGCGAATGAGTTGACACTCTCCAAAGAGCAAGGGCTGTTGAAAAATAAAGTCACTTGTTTTCTAATATATAAAAGATCTCGCTTTCTCTTTAATTAATTTTTTTAATATAAGGTGAAATTCAAGATTTAAAAGGTCTCTATGAAACAAAAATGAGAAGTAATTAGTTACAAAATGAAATAGGACAAGTTAACGATTGTCCATGAAAAAAATGCAATTTGGTATTTATTATTTTGCTAATCATAGTAATAATAGTTAAAATATATAAAAAGATACAAGAAACATTCCAAGAAGGGAAGAAGGGGATTGGTTGAAAATGATAGTTAATTTTTTTTCTAAAAATTATTTTTTGTTATATTTATATTAAATTAAATGAGGAGAAGGGTGTTTCCGCCCCCCCCCTTGACCGCCTTTGACTAAGGGGATGATGCTAAGTAATGCTAAGTAATCCGAATGTTAGATAGGAAATAACATTTAATAACTAGATAAGAATTTTGAAGAGAATTTTTTAAAATTTCGAAAATTCCCTCTCCATCTTCCTCCTCTCTTCTCTTGAGCTGCGTATTAAAAGGAAGGAAGGAGACCCTGACTGAGGGACTTGGCCTTCAGTTCAAGCACGACTCTCGCGAGTCCAACACCCAGACAAATTCCTGAAGAAGAGTTTAGAGAAATTTAACCAGTGGTTGCTCTAACCCTAAATCAATTAGGCCTATCAACCAATCCACGGTTTAAAATTCAACCGTTTTACTTAAAAAATCATTAACGCCATTTTGTCATTCGTTATCCAAATTTTTTGAAATAACTTTTTACGACGTTTTCTATCAAATTAAGTGAGGTTTTCAGTAAAAATTCCTAAGACCATTTGACGCAATTCGAACAAATTTCGCTAAATCTTAAAAATACAACATTTTTAATTAAATTAAGCGACTCCCCCCTAATTAAAAAATCTTAAGACCATTTTGACGCAATTCAAACAAATTTTGCTAAATCTTATAATACAATATGGGGGAGTCGGATTAGCTGAGCCAGCTAACGCACTGGCCTCAATTCGGCATCGGATCGATTATGACGATGTTGGAGGTGTTGGGATTTAAGGGCTTTATGCGTCTTTAAGAGAGCCCTATAATCTAAATTGGTCAGGTGTGTATAATGTTAGCACTCTGAATAAATAAAAATAGAACAAAATTTAGAAAAAAACTATTTATTAATAGAAAAAAATAATTCAAATTATAAATATAAAAGAACAAGCGGTTCAAGGGTTAAACCTGCCAGGCACGTTTAATATAATAAATATAAATGAAATAAAAAAATGATATATTTAAATACAATACTATTTAAGAAAATATTGATAAAAGTTATTATGATTGGCAGGGATAAGACCTGTCTGTTCGATATTGAAGTTATATAAAAATATAAAAGAATTAAACAAATGAATCACTTCGATAAGCTATAAAGAAGGATGAAGTCTGAGTGAAAGAAAGCAAGCGAAAGATGGCGAAAGTAGAGAGTATTGCGTAGGCGGTCCGTAGGTCTGCTCAAGACTTCAGCTCCTTCTCTACTCCTGCTACTGAATGAATAGATTGTCGCCTCTAGGCTGACTGGCAGCGGACCTGAGATTAGCAACGCTCAGAGCCAGTCTCCAGGCTGCCAACCGTGGAAGGCTTTAATCATCCTATAAAAGAAGAACAAACTTGGCAACGAAGTTGCCCATTAAATGAATGGGGGTCTGCCCCTTATATCATTACATCCCCCCGGCCAGAAACATTAAAATTGGAACCAGTTTAATATAGTTAAAATAAATTAGATGTAAAAAATATGAGATATTTTTTAAAAGAAAATATCTTGTAATAAAATATTAAGAAAAGAATACTTGCTGGCAAGGATAATTCCTGACCTTTCAAGGTAGAAGTTATATAAAATATATATATAAAAAATGTAATTATGAATCGCTTCGATAAGCTCTGAAAGAAGATGAAGGCTGAGTGAAAGAAAGCAAGCGAAAGATGGCGAAAGTAGAGAGTATTGCGTAGGCGGTCCGCAGGTCTGCTCAAGACTTCAGCTCCTTCTCTACTGAATGAATAGATTGTCGCCTCTCGGCTGACTGGCAGCGGACCTGAGATTAGCAACGCTCAGAGCCAGTCTCCAGGCTGCCAACCGTGGAAGGCTTTAATCATCCTATAAAAGAAGAACAAACTTGGCAACGAAGTTGCCCATTAAATGAATGGGGGGGGTCTGCCCCTTATATCATTACATCCCCCCGGCCAGAAACATTAAAATTGGAACCACTTAAGAAGGTGACAAGTTTAATGCCTCTGACTCCAGGACCGAATATCATCGGCCAGCACCCGCACAGTATACTGTTACCATGAATTTACTGTACTGATGCTAGATTAAAAAAAAACATATAAAAAAATAAACAAATAAATGCATAGGCATTGGATGTCCATGTCTGGGTGTCAGACAGGAACGAAGCTTTCCTGATCTTCCAGTAACATCGGGACAAACCAATGCGAGCGCACCGCCACGGCTATAACGTGGGAGTGAGAGATTATTTGCTTACAAGGGGAAATTTAATGACTGTTCAGAGCGCTTTGTCCTACCTTGAGGCCTCTGAAACCTTCAAAGCGGTTACTAGCTGTCCTCTGAACAAGTCGCGGTTAAATGGGAGCCGGAGGGGATGCTGGGCAGCCGTTTCAGACCCCGTGGTGGCCAACCCCAACGCCTTCCATCCAACCCAATTCTTAAGAAACTTACAATACATCGGGCACACAGCCCGGCTCAACACATAGAGGGAATGGCCCGTGCCCAATTGTCCGGGAATTGCCTCGGCGGGTCACCGTCGGCTCATTCCTCTACAAACTACTACCATCAGGCACACAGCCTGGCTCACTTCTTAGAGTGAATGGCCCGCTCCCAATTGTCCGGAAATTGCATCGGTGGGTAGCCGTCGGCTCATTCCTCAAGAAAAACATTGGGTCTATGCCCCGCGGACTTAGCCGCCCATTAAACCTGCCACACAGTAATTAATTCAAAAAAAGGGGGGGAAATTAATACAAAAAATCTCACAATCCAACATAAGCCTGTGACAGACGACCGCAGAGGTAGGTCCGTCAGAACTGGCTTCAAAGTCCAGCCACGTCCACATCAGACACACAGCATGAGCCCCCAATGTTTCTCTACATTTTTACGAAGGGACCAAAATTGGCTTTGACTGAAAAATAAAAAAATTAAATTAACAAAAAATTAATGTTTGGGCAAACTGCAACATTATACTACTTAGGTCCAGCCGACAAGGATCCTCAGGGCATTCTTCCTCTGAGTCCTCGACCAGACCGCCGACCATCATCACGATACTCTCACGCGTTTTTTACGCGGCTTAGACATTCATATAAGAATATATAAAAAAACTAAAAAATAAAATAAAACAATAATTAAAAAAATAATTATTCGCGACCATCGGCGCTTAAGGTCTTTTTACAAAAAAACAAACAATTCAATGAGCCTCAGGGGCTTTAGATTTTACAAATTATACCAAGCATACAAACCAGTCACAGACCACAACAAGCCACTAGGCAACAAAACAATTCTCCAGATAGGGCCCAGACCTGCACCAACATTTGACAGGCTACCGGTTTTTGGCACTAACAGAACACACCAGAAAAATCGCCCAGAGCATGACAAAAAAATAATTTTATTGATAAAAAAATCATGTTACTATTAAAGGTAACAGAATAAAAAAACTCAAAGATCAGAGAGGATGGTGAATAAAATAACCATTATATAAAAAAATAAATTTTATCATTGATAAATACGGAACAAAGAAATTAAAATTTCAATTAAGTTCGAGGAACCTTAGCATAATAGGATCAGTAAGAAAACCCAGACACTGGGATTTAGCAGTGTCCAAACTGCGGATAATATTTTTATATAAAAATAATCAATAACTTTTACTATTAAGAAATAAAATAGTTGGGCCCGGGTGATAATTTACTAGCATTAATACCAAAAAAATAAATGCTAATTATAATTGATTTCAATGAGAAAGAGCAGAGAGAAAAATGTATAGGAGACTCTGAACCCAAGGACAATAAAGAAATAAATGGCTTCAAGCGTGACCAAAACGCCTGTTCAATTATGAGAGTGGTTGACAGTAACTAGAATTACGCTTTGCAGATATCATTGCTGAAGATGGGGGGGGGTTACACACCGAATCGCTATTTTTCTGTTTAAACAAAGTCAATAGCAAATAACTGATTTGCCAGACCAGGTAACAAATAATTATTATTCAATAAAAAAATAATAAAATAAAAAAATTAACAAGAAATTTCATTTTAGACAGACTGACAGACTGAACTATAAAATTCAAAACAATGAATTTGAAAGCTGATTGGGTTTTTTTTTTTTTAAAAATAAAAAAATCCAGGTAAACCAAACTGAATTAGTAATGAACATGGCTGGGATTTGACCTCGGAGGGATCTTTCTCAGTTAGCAGTGATCAATTTAAATTGAATTAACTAAACGATAATGAGAGGATTTAGGATTATCTGTTCATCAATAGATTGCCTCTCTAATTAATCGATGCCAATGCGCTATTAGTTATAATAATGAGCATTAATTGATTTCAATTTCAATTAAAAAAACATTTATTAAATAATTAAGTAAGCTTATCTTACTTAATTGACAAAACGACTTAGCAGAATTTGAATGATTTTACTAATTTAATGACTGACAGACTGACAGACGAAATTTTAGATAAAAAAATAATTACGTTAAAAAAATCATTTAGAGATTATATTCGATTTCCAAAATAAACAATTCGAAATTAAAAATCAATTTGAATCACTAATTAATTTAGCCGGAATTCAATTCCATAGGATTATAATAATTTCGATAATCAGTTTTCATTTGAATCATTAAAAAAATGTATTTATTAAAGAATAAAGCTTAACTTTATTAACAGATTTCAAATTTATTTTTGAACTATTTAAGATTAGATTTTAAATAAAAAAATGACTATTGAATGATTTCAATTCAATTATAGTAGGTGATTCATATTAAAAATTTTAAGAAAATTTACCCTAATTAAGACAAAATGACTTTACTGAAATTTAGCAATTTAAAGACTTTAGCAAAAGAAAGAATTTCTTTGTTTCCCAATAAAAAAATGATTGGACTTCCCGACGGACTTAAATAATTTACTGAATAGACAGACAGACTAATGAAATTTTCTCATTTTGATAAGAAATTTAATGAAATAAATTAATAAGAAAATTTACAAAAAAATTTACAAAAAAATATACAACTATTTACAACAAAAAAATAATAAAATAAAAGGAAAAAATATGAAAAGAACTAAAAGGTGAGGGGGGAAAATTAAGAGATAGAATTCAACTGGAACAAGCCCCTATGTGGAATTAACACATAGTTTGTGATTAGCTTTTTTTAATCACTGTTCCGGGCTACTATAAAACCGTTTCAACAACCGAGTGTTGAACACACCATGCTTCTTGCCATGGATTGTTTCCAACCCATAAGTTCCTCCGGGACATATTTTCTGCCTACTCGGAAGGGTCCTACGTAAGCAAAAAGAATTTATGATATAGGGGTCGCGAAAGTTTGTCTAACTTTGTTAGCACGGTAATTTTAATACCGTGAGCTACAAACGATTCTTTGGATTTTCCGGGCTTAGTTACTTTACTAAAAGAAAAGTATTTCGCCCCGGACCAGCTCAAGGATCTCCCTCAATCCTTGTTTTTGCGGCTTGATAGAGGGTTTTACCTCTACAACTTTTAATGGGAATTTAACCAGTTTTTCAGGTGGGGGATTTTTTATTACTTCAGGATGGTGACTTTCTGTGTAGAATATTTCTACTTCATCCTGGAACATTTGTAACCCAACCTGGTCACAGACTGCAACCGCCGTCTCTATTCTTGGGCTTTCTATAATGATTTCATCTGTGGTTTCCCATATTTCCCCAGATGTGCCTATCTCGATTTTCTTTACGTCATGCTCCCTTATACCTATACCCAGCCTTATACTCTGGTCGTCCATTTTCCTAATAATTTCCTCTATTCTTGTTCACTCCGTCCATCTTGTGATTCAACTCTCTATTGTTACCGTCTACTCTATCCATTCTATCATTTATTTCCTTATTTCCACCATCTATTTTACTATTTATTTCCTTATTTCCACCATCTATTTTACTATTTATTTCCTTTTTGACGCTATCCATTTTATTGCTCATTTCTCCCATTTGATTATTCATTTCCCTATTGTTACTATTGCCGTTATCTATTTTATTGCTCATTTCTCCCATTTGTTCCATCATTCGTGCCATCATCTGCGCCATGTCAAATGGTGCATTACTCACCGGTGTCTGCGGCTGCACTCCCGGACCGCTATCCGATGAAAGGCTTGGGAATTCAGCAGTGGCCGTTGCTATCTGTGCCTGGTTGATTGGTTCGGCTTGTATTTCCAACCTGGTGGAATGCGCCAATGGTTCCTGACCTTCTATTAATTCTGTGTCTCCTGGCATTGTAAAAAGTCTGATGGTTCTCTAAAAAATTAAAAAGAATTAATTTCTTTTCTCAAGGAAAATTTAATGAAAAAAATTCACTAAAAAAATAAAAATTAAACGAAAAAAAGACTTTCTCTCACTCAATTATACCCTTCACCCTCCTTAGGGCTTTTCAAATCTCGGTGTGGGACCTCCATGTTGGGATTTAAGGGCTTTATGCGTCTTTAGGAGAGCCCTATAATCTAAATTGGTCAGGTGTGTATAATGTTAGCACTCTGAATAAATAAAAATAGAACAAAATTTAGAAAAAAACTATTTATTAATAGAAAAAAATAATTCAAATTATAAATATAAAATAGAAAATATGGTTCAAGGGTTAAACCTGCCAGGCACGTTTAATATAGTTAAAATAAATTAGATGTAAAAAATATGAGATATTTTTTAAAAGAAAATATCTTGTAATAAAATATTAAGAAAAGAATACTTGCTGGCAAGGATAATTCCTGACCTTTCAAGGTAGAAGTTATATAAAATATATATATAAAAAATGTAATTATGAATCGCTTCGATAAGCTCTGAAAGAAGATGAAGGCTGAGTGAAAGAAAGCAAGCGAAAGATGGCGAAAGTAGAGAGTATTGCGTAGGCGGTCCGCAGGTCTGCTCAAGACTTCAGCTCCTTCTCTACTGAATGAATAGATTGTCGCCTCTCGGCTGACTGGCAGCGGACCTGAGATTAGCAACGCTCAGAGCCAGTCTCCAGGCTGCCAACCGTGGAAGGCTTTAATCATCCTATAAAAGAAGAACAAACTTGGCAACGAAGTTGCCCATTAAATGAATGGGGGGGGTCTGCCCCTTATATCATTACAGAGTGGAAGTCCGGGGTTCGATCCTGGCTGGCAAATAAAAATTTCTACCAGCTAAAAACTCGGCTCCCTCACTAACCCTACTAACACTTTACTTATGTGCTGTCTAAATGGGCTTTGTTCCCGGTGACATTAAATAAAAAAAAAAAAAAATTTGAATCAAATTAAGTGACTCCCCCTAAATGAAAAATCCTAAGACCGTTTTGACGCAATTAAAACAAATTTCAGCTAAATCTTAAAATTCAACATTTTGAATCAAATTAAGTGAACCGCCCTTAAATAAAAATCCTAAGACCGTTTTGACTCAATTAAACAAAATTTCATTAAATCTTTTAATACAACATTTTGAATCAAATTAATTGACCTTTTCACTCAATTAAAAAAATCCTAAGACCGTTTTGATGCAATTCAAGCAAATCAAGTGACTCTTTCAAATAAAAAATCCTCAGACCGTTTTGACACAATTCAACCAAATTTCACTAAAGATATGAGATTCCCCTCCCCCTTATACTGTATTACATAATTCATGGCCCATTAATATTAATAGAGCCAGATTGTTTTTTTCACTTGGTTTGTTTTCTCAGTGTGTCGTCTCTCTTAATGTTCTAAAATACATTTAATCATGAAATTCTATAACAACGTGTAACTTTAATTTCGTGCATAATAGTGCCTCTTTAAGAAAAAATCATTTTTTAATAAATAAAAAACAAAATTATAAGCTCGAATATTAGTTGTGTTTTACAATTGGCTGCGAGAGATTGAGAATCGGCCATTAGGAGATGGAGGGGTAAGTGTCACAAGCATGCCATTTTACCAATAACTAACCCGCCCAAATGATTTCTGTAATGTAATAAACTTATGTGGCCATGACTTTACCATACACATGACCACAATATGGTCACAGTGATGCAAGTTTCGCATCTAAATAAATTGGGGTTTTGGCATTGAAATATCAATTTTTTTATTCCGGATAAAGAAATAGTTCAAAAAATTTGAAACTCTGTAGACATTATCCTTATAATAGTAGCTATTATAATTTTCGAGTTACAGATGGATAAAATACTGCTATGTCGTAGTGTTAGTAAGTTATAGACTCCAAAATTATATTAGCTAAAAAATCTGTAAAAATTCTGAAGAATATGGGGTTTCAAATTTTTTGAACGATTACTTTGGCCGGAATAAAAAATTGATCGTTCAAAGCCAAAAACCCCATGTTATTTAGATAGGTATTTTTTTAGTAAAATATATTAAGTACTTGTTTATCTTTGTGACTTTAGTGAGTTTTTTCTGCGTCCTCAAATACCTTCGACTCCAATCCAACTCCTAAAATTTCTTCTCTTCACAATTAGAGAACCAAAACAAATTTTAAGCAGGTCCTTTCGCCGACAATGTTAAATAAAAATATTAGATTATAACTATAATTTAATTTTTTATAATAGTTTAAATCTCTATCTATGCTTTGGAGAAGCTTCAATCACACATTACCGTGCAATTTTTTTTAAAATGTAAACATCTTCTCAGAGTCTTATGAAAAATTAAGATCTTGACAATTTCTCTTGAATTATACTACTTTTAGTTGATTAGATAAAGTTAAAAAAACTAAAAATTATTATTTATTAAAATTTATAGAAAGTTAGCCCAATGATAATAGAAAGTACAAATTCCAAATAAAATATTTTATTGGGACGTCATTTTCATTCTCTTGAAAAACGAACGATGTTTCAGGGCATCATCGCTCCTTTTTCGGGGTTCGTCAACAAAAAAATCTAGTAAACACCTCCTTTTTATCTCCTGTAACAATAAAAGAAAAAGTAAAATTATTAAAAAAAAAAAAATTATATTACTATGAGTTATAATAATAATAGTAATATATATATATATAATAATAATAGTAAATATACTAGGTCACTGTTTCACATGTAAGAGATAAAACAAAGAGTTTTCACATATATATATATAGCTTATATCTGTTGCAGTAAAAACCCATTTTTAGTAAAAAAAAGCGTTTCGATGAATACCTTTATGGCAACTAGAGCTTACTGATGTTGGTTAAAGTCTAGAATCTTCATTTTTGACCATCTGTCTCATTTTGTATATTAATTTTCAAAAATATTTAAACGTAAATGTCAAAATTAGAAAAAAAAGTTGTAGAGAATCTAATTTTTGACATTTTCGTTTAAAATTTTTTGAAAATAACACACGAAATGAGGCGGAAGGTCAAAAATAAGGATTCTAGACCTTTGAACCAAACTCAACCAACATCAGTAAGCTCTAGTTGCCATAAAGGTATTCAGCGAAACGCTTTTTGTACTAAAAAACGGATTTTTACTGCAACAGATATAAACTATATATATAGGAGATAAATAGTGTAACTAAATTATCTTTAGGATTCTATCGAATATAAGTGTTCAAAGCATAGCTATACTTACTTACAAGTGAAAATTTAAATATTTTAATAGGTCGATACCTGTTGGAGGGATCGAATTTTATTATACAAAAGAAAACATTTTTAAAGAATACTCATTTATCATTCTCTATGTATTGGGATAATGGAAGTTCCTTGAAATTAATGATTGATATATGAATGGGTTGGGAATGCAATTATTATTGTTTTGTTATTAAAAGGTTTATTAAAATATTATTCTTAATATCGAGTTGTCCAATGATGATATTTCTATCGTTCAAAAGGACATGTTTTATTTCGGTGGATTCTAATATATAGATCCAATCTTAATCCTTTTTTTTATAATCAGGAACGAGGCTTTTGAATCACAGTAGGAAGATCGAGTCCTTATAGAATGATGGTTATTTTTTCTTTTTTTCAATAAAAAATTTTCATCAGGGTTTATAATTTAATTTTATTTGAAACAAGAGACGTTTCGGCATTAACTCAATGCCATCTTCAGTCTATAAAAACATTTAACAATATATCACATTACATTTCAAATAAAATTAAATTATAAACCCTGATGAAAATTTTTTATTGAAAAATAAAAACTAACCATCATTCTATAAGGACTCGATCTTCCTACTGTGATTCAAAAAGCCTCGTTCCTGATTATAAAAAATATTATAAGAATCAAATAATTACTATTCCTTAATCCTTTGTTTCGAAATGGATAGGGGTGGGATTGGTAGTTGATGGTGTGTGGTTAAGTGAATATGATGATTAGCAAATGAGGAAGTAGAATCTGAATTTGAGGGTTGGTTTTTAATTGTCTGAGAGAGGCTTCATGTTCTTTTGTGTCGTTTTTTAAAGGAACGTCCAGTTTGTCCATTGTAAATTGACTAACATCGTTGCAATTTAATTTGTATACTCCAGATTTGTTCATTTTTTTTCAATATTATCCAGTTTATTATTTACTAATTGGGAGAATAAATTATTTATGTTATAAAGGGCTGGAGTGATTCTTCGGAGATTGTTTGCTATAGGATAGGTGATATGGTTAGAAATAAAGGGGATTCGTTTATAGATTTTTTCTGATTCTAATGTGAGGGTGTACTTATGAATAATATATATGTTTTTTATTGATTTTTGAAAATATTTTTTTGATAATATTGTTATTATATCTATTGTTGTATGTGAAGTTGCGACGCCATAAATTGTGTGTAATTCGTTATTGAAGTTGGCAGTGTTTAGAGGAGTTTATTGGATTAATCTATTGATCATGGAATAGAATGATGAAAATTTACTATTTGTCGAATGGTTAGATAAGAAGACTTGGTGGGTTTTCTAAATATTTGATATTCCAATTTTGGTTAGCAATATTTATTTTTAAGTCTAAGAAAGAAATGATTTTGTTGCCTATTTCTGATGTAAATTGAAGATTTTTATGGATTGAATTTAGATGGTTAGTGTGTAAGAAATGAATTTGTCCGATAGTGTCCGACAAAACTACAAAAATATCATCAACATATCTTCTCCACAAATTGAAATATTTTGTAAAGGATTACTGGGGGTCAATACTATTTTTTCCTATAACAGTGTATTTTGTACAGTATGGCAATAGCATTAAAAGAATTTGTATAATTTTTTATAAATAATTAAGTAATAATAGATACTCATGAAAAGGATTTAATTAAATCATTTTAATCAGAGTGATATTCAAGTTTTTTCCATTCAATGTAAATATAGATTGGTTTATTTAAAAAGTTAAACTAGATAACTAAAAGTATTAAATTTTAATTTCAAAGCACTTGATTGACTCCTAACTGTATATATTCAAAACAAATTTATTTAATAAATAAGTATCAATACCACTAAATGACAAAAAAAATTTGGTCCTTGAATAATAAATAATGTAATAATGTACATTATTTCATCGCATTTCCTAACTTACTTTTTTTTATGGAGTTAATTGATTTGGCAAGTGAAGCATTCTATATATAAGGGAAATTTCGGGGCGGGAGAAACCAAATATCTTGAAGTGAATTGAAAGTTTTTGCCGAGAGTAGCAGAATTTTTATATATTGAAGGAGACAATAAGGAGTGTGTCTTCTGCTGGAATTATAAATTTTATTTATTTATTTATAACGAAATAAATAAAATTTATAATTCCAGCAAAAGACACACTCTTTTATTGTCTCCTTCAATATCTTGAAGTGGATACCAAGTCACGTAGGTCTCGATGTTCAATTCAAAGGAGCCAATATCTTACGAGACTTGGTATCCACTTTAAGACATTTGGTTTACCCGACTAAATTTTCCTTTATACATATGTTTATATACACCTAAAAAATATCAAATTTATACTTTTATACTTAGTCTTAGGTCATTTCTCGAAGATAGGTGAATAGCTCTAAATATATTGAGTTTTTTAACCTTTAGTGTAATTAATTATTATTATCTACTTTGTTTGATCAGTAAAATATTTTCAGATATACTATACATAGCAATATTAGAAAATAAGTTAAAATATTCTAGTTTTTTCCCAACGCTTAGGATCCCAATTCCGAAGCTGATGCATTTTTTATTATATATTGGTCAATCAATAGGCCCAAACCTGAAATTGTATAGTTTAGCCATGAATACTTGTTACATTTTAGTTATTATTATTTTTTTTAACAACGCCAATGGGCTCAATTTATTCTTTAATAATTATAAATAAAAGAGAATATGATACTTTCCTTTAGCTTGGAGATAGAAGCTCTTGAAATGTCAAGATCCCGAGGGCAAATGCAATACTTCCACATTAGATATCTAATAAATAATCTGATATCATTAAATGATATAGGATATATATATTTATGTGAAAGTGAAAAATTAATTTTTCTTGAAAAACTCAATCCGAACATAACTCAGATTAATAATTTAATATTGTACTAAAAAAATTAGCATTTTAGTGTAATGTACGTGTCTTTGTCCATTCCTTTGAATCAACTGAACTGAAATATAAAGTCATAAATTTATTATTACCTTTGTTTTAGAGAATACGTTAAAATTTTCAAGTGATTTCCACGACATTTTAGGCTCCAATTCTGAATCAATTTTCAAGTGATGAAAGGTCGATCAGAGCAAGTCAAATTCTCGAGCTGATAAAATCGATAATGGTAAAATAATATGATCGGTACAGTGATGATCCGCCTCTTCTTCCCGTTACTAAATTATGTTTTGTTTTCTCGTATTTCTTCGATTTTCTAAAAACACATTGAATTTCTCTTAAAGCAGAATGTTATTGGTAGAAATCATTTCTATTCTCCTAAAGGGTAATGCATATTTCCTTTCCCCTTATTTTCGTCAATAGAAAATCAAGAGTAGGAGTCAGCTGTTATAGATAAAATTCCTTTGAAATTTGATTTTTGAAAGTTTTCAAAAATCGAAACTCTCCAAAATATTATAATTGAATATAGTCATGGTGTGGCTATATTTTTAAATTTAAAATCAAGAAATCGCGAATTTTTTTAATGATGAATATTAAATAGTTTTACACATTCACTGTGTCAGATTGGTTATATCTCTGAGGGAAAGCCAAGTGCCCGAGACTGCATTTTTGGCATTCGAGTTCAATTTCCGATGGGGTGAATAGAACCCTTCTGACATAATAAAAATTTTCCCTAACACCTCGAATCTACTCATTGGTCTGCTACTATCAGCATTTGTATTTTTCATATTCAAACGTTATTTTTATTATAATAATTATTTATTAATATTAACGACCGTTAATTTATTAAAAATAATATGATAATATTATAAAGTGATCAATTAAATATGGAAAATCGTTTTTAAACACCAATAAAACTGACTTTTTTTCTATTTATTGGAATTAAAAAATAATTGAAATTTTTTTCGCTCTACTATTACCCGATACTCCTAATGATTGAATAGACAAAAAAATTATAGTTATCCTTAAAAGATTGACAAATAATAAATAAAATAAAATTCACCTATACAATAGAATTAGTATAGTAAATAGATTTAATTAAATATAAATTCTGAAAAAAAAACAATTTCTATTTGCAGCCAAATTAAACATGACATAAAATTCGATTTATTTTTTGGCCAAAGTTTAATCACGCTCATCATCAGGGCCTAGATAAAATAAAATGGATGGGAAAATGAGAGTGCACTGTGTGGGTGGAAGAAAGAAGATTTCGATTGTCTGGGTTTGGGAGGGAATTACGGAAGAGAGAAAAATGAGTAGTATGATAAAGCGAATAAAAGGGGGTGAGTAGAGATAATATAAAAGACAGTTAAAAATCGAAACTCTTAATTGATTCTAATCAAAAAAATGATTTGGCTGTATGCTAAGTGTTAAGATTAAGAATCAAAAGGGACTCTCGAATTTTTTTATGATGAAGATCGATTCTTTGAGTGAAATTTTTTCCGCTTGCTATTCAGATGTGGTTCAACTCGGTGGGCGAGACAAGTGCCCGGAAACTATTTCTGGCACTCGGGTTCGATTCCCGAAGGAGGCGTAACAACTCTCCATAATAAAAATAATCTATAACACCTCCGATTTAGTAGTTGACCATCTCTTATCTAAAACTGAACAATTCAATTAAACTTAATTTTTAAAATATAATATTAAATAATATTATAATAGTGGGGGTCAAGTTGTCCGAGAGATGAAATGCATGCCCACGGGTCAGAATGCCCGGGGTTCAAGCTCGGTTACCATAAATACAAAAATTTGATCTGAACCTAAGCTAACTCAAAAAGTAAACAGGAAAAAAACTCAGCTACACTTATTAACACATACATAAAAGGAAACTTATAATCACATATCGTCGAATTAGAGTGTAAACCTGCTAAATCCATTTTTATCATATCGTCTCCTTAGAGTGTAAACCTGCTAACTCACAAGAAGGAAATTTTACAGGGCAGAAAAAAATTAATATTGTTGTTATGAAAAGAAACTATTTTTAACCGACTTCAAAAAAGGAGGAGGTTCTCAATTCGACTTAATTTTTTTTTGTGTCAATTGTAAACCGATTTTGATGATTTTTTTTTGCATTGGGTTCAATATAGTTTCCGATGATATGATCAATGACAAAATAGCGGAAATCTCCAATTCATATGAGCAAATAATCGAAATTATGATAAAAAATGTTCATTTAAAACCCGCTAAATAGTTTCGACAATGAATTGAATTTTATTATCATTTTCTGATTCATTCGCACGAATCTTTCTCATACGAGATTCATGCAAGGTATTATCTTGTCACCGACTTCAAAAAGTGATTTCATGTAAAAATTTCGTCGCTTAGTTGTAACTATTCGAATTTTTTTCTACAACTTACGATTGTAATTTTAAGTAAAAGTTTTACTTGGACAATGCTGCATCTCTTTTTTCTTTCGAATGGTATTAATATGTCATATATGATAAAATAAGCTGACGTGTTCTGATGTGACCATCCACTTGACTCGTATATGACATATTAATACGGTTCGAAAGAAAAAGAGATTCAGCATCGTCCAAGTAAGTGTTCATATTGTTATAGGTTTGTTTCAAGCAAAAATAATTAGTTTAGTTTATTTGTTTTAGCTCATTTCCAATAATCTCTTGTTTTAGCTCATTTCCAATAATCTAAAAGGGCCAAACTGATTGATTGGCCCTTTTCGTTCTCCACTTTTTAGCATAGTCGCTTATGCTAAAGGGCCAATATATCAACACTCTTGAATTTCCATTGTCTTGCAATTAAGCACGTGATCAGTTAAATTTAAAGATGTATAATAAATATAGCATTTATTGGCAAATAACCGTTACATAAAAATCTATAAATTTGCAAAAAAAATTAATTGGAATCGCAGTTTTCAGTTTTAGAAACAGTTTGGAAATTGCAGATTGGCCCTTTTTCCCAAACAGCAAATGATAAAATTATTTTAATAGGTAAGACTTATTTATTGTAATAACATAAAAATACACAAGACTAGGCTGAACTTACATTTTGAATTGGCAATTTTTCTTCAGTGTGGACAGTTTGAAAGAGAAAAGTGAAATTTTTCCTAAAGGTTCAATTATTAAAGGTTAACTCAAACCAACACCGTCACGGTATTAGAGCGGCCTAGCTCTTTTCAAACTAAGGCAGTATCTGAAAGTGGTAGTAGCGATTAGCAACAGTTTGAATTAAATCCCAGTAAATAAAATAACAAACATTTAATAAGAAATAATAATATTTTACTATCAATTTCCAAGGTTTTTCTATTTAATAAACCGAAATTTTCTAAGAGTGTACCGAGACTTGAAAACTATTTCACTTTTCCCTCTAAATTTTGATCAAAATAATTTTAATGTATGATGAGCTAATTGGAAAAACGAACTATTACATCAATATTTTCCGCACATAGGTAGGTATATTTATATAATAATAAAAAAAAAATGATAAATGATAAATTAAAAAGGGGCTGCGGAGTTGTTGGTATACTTGAGTGAAGGAAGGGATGCCGCCAGGTCAAGAAGAAATAATCGGGTTCACTTCGGTCGAGGGAGATAGAGGCGAGGGGCCTGGTTAGATTGAAAGGCAAAGTAACCGGGGAGATTAAACGAACGAACCTGTTGGCATGAATTCCAAACCCACCCCTGTATTCAACCTCCCACCTGGCCCTTTCAACCCTACCATTCACAATTTAGAGGAAAAACACATTCACCCTCAAGTCCGGCTTGCAAAAGGGATTGAAAGAAATCAAGGAACTTGAGGGAAAAAATGTCGACATGTCGTGGTGGTGGGGAAGAAAAAAAAATGCTTTTTTTCCTTCTTTTTTTGTGAGGGGGGGGGAGAGGTCTGATTCTAATTGAATCAAAGAGGGAAAGTAGAAAATTGAATTTTTTTTACCTGACATCCCTTTTGAATTATTGAAATTGCTTTCTTCATAAATCAAACTTCCTTTATATAATACAAAAAATACCACATTTTCAAAGTTTCTAAGAATAAACCAAAAAATCAATTTCCAAATAAATAAGTCAGAAAAGTGTGATTTGCATTAGCATACCAAGGGTTTCGTAGCTAATATATCAATACCACAGGACCATCCCGTAACAACTCCAAATTTATTATTTTGAGAGAATCGGAATTTAAAGATTTTAGACACATTAAAATACCTCTAGTCTGATTCTTTTTTATTAAATCAAAGTTTTGAACTGGATTATTAGGATTATATAACTTGAATAATAAAAACTTTCAATTTAGCATTATAGTATAACCATATATAATTGTAACATTGTTCAAAAACATAATTATGAGTATCTTAAATTGAAATTTGATTCTAGTTGTTACTTTATAGAATTCAAAAATAAAACATTATAAAGATGTATATTTTATTTTTTATTTTATTCGATATACGGAAGTTATCCCAATTACAAGATTTTTATACAATAAATTAACAAAATAACAAAACTAAAAAACTAATTTATAGTTTCCCTTGGCCCTTTGGATTAATTTAAATGCAATTTTGACCCCAAACACTAAGCAGTTTGGCCCTTTTTCATTTTCATGTTTGGTTTGTTTTCACAGTTTGGCCCCTGCAGATTATCCCAAATTAAATGATGACCTTTTAGCGGATAAAATCAAATTGGCCCTTTTTCCCCAACATCATCGATTTATTAATAATTACAATTATTAAATCTAAAATTTTAATGAAATTGATCTTCTTGTTGCTTATAAACAGGACTTAAGAGTTTTTTCAACATTTTTCAAATTTGATCTATTCATACCTATTTTGATTTTATAATCTCCATCTAAGAAGGTAGATCCACATAAATAAATATAAAATGGCCACTTTACATATTATTAAAAATTCAAGACAGATATACTTAGCACTAATCACTATAGGTACTTTTCTTTTTTTGAATTAATTTTTGACATTATAATTTTTTCATTGTTCACATTGTTGCCCTATATTTTGCGACTCCGAAATTCAGTTCTCGACCCAAAATGGGACCGCAACCCATAGTTTAAGAAGCACTGCATTTGAACCCTAGATAGTCTTTAAAGACTTAGGGAACTTTCAATGTAAAATAAGCTTATTGAAATGGGCGAAGAAGGGGGTGGGGGGGATAGAAGATGTATAGTAAAAAGCCATGAGATGGGCACATTGCAAATCTTTTTATTAAATATTTGTTTTAATCTCGTATTTTTTTAATCAATTATAGACGAGAGAAGAGGATTGCGAAGATTTTTTCCTTCTTTCTTGTGTCAACAGAGTGTCTGAGTGTGAGTATGTGAGTGAGTGGTCGTTGTTGTTTGCTTCTATGATTGAAAACCAGCCTGGATTTTCGAACTCTCCCCCGCCCTGTATAATCCAGCACCCCCAACCCCATCGTCTGCACTCAACCTGTTTCATCCAGTTCCTCTTCACCCGCGCGCCCTCTCCCTCTTCGGCAACCACCAACAGAATTTCATTTGATCAAAGGAATCCGAAGGGTTAGTGGCAGCTGTCATTTAGTCAGCGTGTAGCTCAGCCACGTTATATAACAGTACGACGTATAGAGAAAATAGCCACGTAATCATTTTGCTCTCTGCTGCATTCTCTACAGCCAACAAACTACCTCCACTTACATTAATTTGTCCCACATGGCTTTGGGCTTTGTGATTTTAAATTCGAAATGGCTGCCGATGATGATGAAAATTTATTCAGAATGCTTAAATTCATTTTTACATTAAATATTTAAAAGTGGCAATTTTATTAGTTGAATATATACATTATTCTTAAATTAGTCTCTGCAAAGTGCGTCTTTCTAGGAGCTATTAAATAAATAACATCAATATCACTTAACCACATAAAGTGGACTTATCGACTGAAAAAAGTTATAATCTATAGAAAATCAAGAGAGGTGGTCAACTACTAATGCCAAGGTTTTATGGATTATTTTGATTAAGTCACAAGGTGTTTCACCTCTTAGGGAATCGAACCCGAATTCCAAGAATGAAATTCGGGCACGTGGTTTGCCTTCCGAGGGGTAACTGATTATGACATATAGAATTATTAAAAATTTTCACTCAAATTTTCATCATTAAAAATTTTGACGATCACTTGTTTAAACATACACTCAAACCTTATATTTCGATTAGAAAATTTTCGTTTTTTGGATTGTCATTCGAGACAAAGTAATCTGATATATATAGCACGGTAAATATTTCACTCAAAGATTTGTAAAATTTAGAGGTCTAGTGACTCTTAATTTGAAACACAAGATTGTTAAGTTTTTGAATTTGGAACTTTTTCATACCGTAACTTGAAGGATGTAATGGATTGATAAATCCCTAAATGAATATATAAGTTCAAATTGCTGATGGTAGCAGACTTAAAATCTCTTAAGAAAACATGAGATTATACTATACATGTCTTATACTAAATCCGAGCTGTCATGAGTAATTTTTATTACATGTCAGGAGGGTTGCATTTTTAAGAATTTTTAGGTCTGCTAACATCGCCAATTTGAACGTTTTATTCATTTATTAAATAGAAATTCCATTGTCCTTCGAGCTTTGAAGAAAATCTTCATTTAAACTATATATAGCATGGCTATGTTTTAAATCAGTGTTTTTCAGCATGTGGGTCGCGAAGCCTCAGTAAAAAAGAAAAAAAACAAAGTTTAAAAATATATTTTTATTAAGAAAATGTTAATTAAAGGACATTTGTAGGTGAACACAAATCAACATGAATAAAAAATTTACTATTGTCTTATCGCTTTTCCATGGAAGCGTTTGGCGATTCAATCGATGTAAAAATATGTCTTTTATAGGTACTTAATTGTGTATTTAGTCGATACCTAATTATAAAAATTAATAAAAATGTTGTACAGATTTGATATTTGTAACATAATAAAATACAGGTTACAAACAGCGGGGGGTAAGGGGTCGCGAATTTTTTTTCATTCTAAGGGGGTCCCGTCATGAAAAAGGTTGAAAAACATTGTTTTAAATAAAGAAATTTTGAGTGAAATATTTACCGTCAGAATGGTTCCCTCGTAGGACAAGACTATTGGCCCGGTTTCCATTGTTGACTCTCAATGGGGTGAATACACCATTTTGTTTATTTGAAAAGTTAAAAATGTTAATTTGGAAAAAGAAGCGTGTTATAAGTGAAAATCGTGTGAGAAATATAGATAATGTTTTCATCTTTTAAATTTCTTGGATATAATATGTTTGCTTACAATTTTCATGTTTATACCTATGTAAAGATAAGAGTAAATAAATAAATAATATATGTAATATTCATTTACTATGAGTTAAGGATTCTTAGTCACTTGTTATCAAATTAAAATTAAAAAATTAAAAGATGTAAATTTTTAATTTTTAATTTTAATGTGAAACAAGTGACCAAGATCCTTAAGTCATAGTAAATGAATATTACATATAATATTTATTTACAATTATTTTTATTAAAGATGTTTCACCTTGCACCAACACCACAATCTTTACTATTTATACCTATGTTTTAAATATTTTGGATTTCATGTTTGCCTACAAAAGAGCACAGAAATATTATGTAGAACTGAGATAGCAAGGTGTACTTTATAATATGAACATGAAGGAAAGAGATCTCGGTTGGTGGGGATAGAAGTCTCAAGTCCTGCCTCCAAGTGTATTCAACACAAAAGGAATATTCAGTTGTCGAGCTGCTCCACAATTAAACGCATTCATCCTCGTGCATTGTCTAGCTTAACGTCGTCTTCTTGCCCAAGTGGACTTGAAGGAGCCTCTTCAATAACGCCCCTGACACCCACACACACTCACCCCTACCCTTTGAGCATTATTTCTTTCCCTTTAAAGCTTGTCACGTTAAGTCATTCTCTAACAGGTCCAGCATTTCTTGTTCATTCCTACACAAAATTTAGAATCGAAACATACATAAAATAATAATTAAATTATTGATTGTTTAATTGAGAAGTGATAGAAGAGAGCCCAATGGATAATGAAAAAATTCTCTTGAATAAAAGAAATTTATTCGACAGCCATTTTTTCTTTTTTGTGTCTCAACCTCACCATAAAACAAAGGATTAATAATATTTATAAATCAGAAAGAAAATAATCTTATTTTATTGAATTAATCTCTGTGAAGGTACACGTTATCATTCTAATATAAGAAAATATCATTTCAATTAAGAATTTTGTATTTTAAATGAAATGTTATGAAAACATTCAGTTTCTTCATTGGGGCAGCGAAAAGGCAAAAGGTTTAAATTTTTTCCTCATCACATATTCAATTAAATCTATTGAAATTTGATATCTATGAAATATTTTCCTTTATATTTTATATCAAATAGTTTTTATTAGAATATTTGCATTTTAAACGGTAGTTTACTAGAGCGGTTAATTTGAAAAAACGATAATTAGTACTTTGAAATAATTTTTAAAAATATGAAATTAATAAATTTTATAAAACAATCTGATTATTAATAATTATATTCAATTTTGTACGAAATTGATTGATTAGTTTTCAAGAAAATGGTAAAAAGCTAGAAAACCGTAACAAATGATCGCTGATGCCGAGTGACTTGCGACCTAGCCTCTTGAAGACCAAAAGAATTATAAATGACTAAGAAAACGGTCTAATTTTTAATCGATTTCATCTATATGAAGGTTCACAGTATGTTTATTATATAAGAAAATAGCATTTTGATCAAGAATTTTGTAGTTTAAAAGAAATTGAATGAAAAGATTCAATTTCTTCTCTCTGCCATCGAATCAACTAGAAATGGCAAAAAGTTTTATTTTTTTTCTCATTAGATATTTATTCAAATCTGATGAAATTTCATATCTGTGTGTTATTTTCATTTACATTTTATATTAAATAATTATTATTAGAAAATTTTCATTTTAAAGAGTAGTTTATTTGAAGTTAAATTTGAAAAAACTCTAATAACTCTGTTGAAATTTTTTTAAAAATATGAAGTTAATAAATATTATAAAACAATTAATTATTAATAATTTAATTCAATTTTGAACGAAATCGATTTAAGTACTTTTTGAGAAAATGGCCAAAAACCATCTGAACCGTCAAAAAACGATGTTTTTGAAAGCACAAGACGCCTTTGAAAAAGTTAGAAAAGTTATATGAAACGAAACATTGACTTGTGAGATGGAGGTGAATTTTAAAATGTTTCTAAAACGACCTTTCATAGACCGTTTTGGGGTTTTTGACGATTTTCTCAAAAAGTACTTGATCGATTTCGTTCAAAATTGAATTAAATTATTAAGAATTAATTGTTTTATAATATCTATTAATTTCAAATTAAAAAAATATTTCAACGGTGTTATTAGCGTTTTTTCAAATTGGACTTTAAATAAACTTCCCTTTAAAATGCAGATTTCCTAATAATAATTATTTTATATAAAAAATAAATGACAATAACACACATATGCATTTTCAATAGATTTGAATAAATATCAAATGAGAAAAAAATAAAACTTTTTGGCATTTCTAGTTGATTCGCTCCCAAAGAGAAGAAATTGAATCTTTACATAAAATTTTATTTAAACTACATAATTCTTAATCAATATGCTCTTATATTAAAAAGTTACTATGAACCTCAAGATAGATTAAATCAATAAAATAAGATTGATTTCTTCCTCATTTATAATTGTTTTGGTCTCTTATATCGAGAGGAAGTCTCGACCCATCAGATATTGATTCAAGTCTATTCACTCTACAATATTGGAATATATTTTAACGCGTAATCTATTGATTTTAGACATTTCAGTTATATTAGCTTTTGTTTTTTAAATTAAATTTTTTTATTTAAGGTCATATAAATTTGTGTATCTCAAAGGGTTAGGCTGTGATGGTGAAATTTATGTGGAAAGTTATTATAGATAAATCCTGCACTAGAGGCTTAGATATTCTACAATTCAAAAACTCTAAGGCAGAAACATTTAATATAATTATTAATTTACTAAAAGAAAGTTCATTATCTATAATTAGGAGCCTGACTATTTAAATAGCTAGAGAGGATTAAAATTTCAAAAATTAAATAATTTTTTTGAGAAAAGTAAAGATTATTTTACAAAAATAAAAGCGGTTTTAGATAAATTAAATAAAATAAAATAAACCTATTTTCCGATTTGACTCAATCCGTCCCGTCGTGGTTTTAGATAAATGGTGGCCACTAGTATTATGGTTTAATCCGAATCAACTACCAAATTCGAAATTTTATGAATCAAAAATTTCCTGGCTATTTAGCTTATTTAAATCAATGGGCTTGAATTTTTAAATTAAAAAATATTAACATTTATATAACTCGTAAACTATTGATTTTATACATAAAAATCATAGAAACTTTTCTGGTGGAAATTAAATGTACTTTAATAAAAGCCCTTATATGAATTTGTTTACCTCAAAGAGTTAGACAGTAATGGTGAAATCTAAGTGGAAATTGAGATAAATACTCCCTTTAAAACCCATTGTTCTCAATAGAAAATTCGAAACTCCATTATTACAAGTCATCATTTATGTATTTCTCATTAAATTATTTCATTAATTCCAAAATTTGTCAATTCTACTAAAAAGTTATTTGATCTCTAATGGGATTACCCAAATCGAAACCTTGTGGTACTAATCAGCTGGCGGGTTGCCCCCCCCCCCCAGGAAAACTCCCTAACTATGTCGATGGTTCCGACCACCCTATTTTGAGTCACAATAAATTTTTGGTTCGAAAAACATAAAACGACATTGACAATGAAGAAATTATATTGGGCAGCGACCATAAATAAATTCAGTAATAATTTTAATTGATATTTGCTTAAGTTAAAGGCTAATGAAAATTTAAATAGAGGGGAACTTTTAAAATGAGGGGAATTGGAAGTGAATGTGATGGTCGTTTTTAGAAGACTATTTCAGTAAGTCACACAATAACAATGGGGACATAAAAAAACATAGAAACATAAAATACTATACTTATAATCCTTGAGCGTATTATTTTGTCTTTTGAATTTAGATGCAAAAGCTCAAAACTAAACGATAGAATGAAAAGAAGATGAATTAAAACAACAACAGACATAGATGTTTTTAATCCCCCCCAAGAGTTTAATTATTAAAAAAAAAGTTGAAAACGTAGAGATATTTTCATTTTAATTTGCAAACTACCCTTCCTTCCCCCGCGATTTTCTTTTATAAAAAATACCCATCAGTAGACAGATTAACATCAACGTTGACTGTTACTCTAACTTATATAATATCTATATTTATAGTTTAACATCTAACTTTAACATCTCCTTTAAAATTATTTTTCTTCAGTTTAAGACATTGCAAAACACGATAATCAAAAAAATAAATAAAGTAGAGATATATTTTTATTTTCATTTGGTAACCAGTATTATCTTCTTCTATTCACTCCACGTATTTTACTTTTATAATAACACCCATTTCGAGATAAATAAACATCAACCCCAATCTGGTTCTCTTTATTTTTCCAAATACCCCAAAAAGACTGATTACCTACCCAAAAACTCCCCCATGCTGTTTTCCATCTTAAGCTTCCAACCGACATCCTCTCTTTGTTTTAGTATAAAATTGAAATGAATAAGCCAAACCTTATCCCATCCCCTTCTCTTTTTCTTTGTATTATTTCTTCAATTTTCAAGAAAAACATACCAACTCAAGATTCATAACATTGACACAAATTCTCCCCAATTGTGTTTCAAGAAGCAAGATAATTTGAAATTTTAAATAAATATTTCTTCAGAATACATGCTATTTCAAATTGAGTTGATTTTTTATGATAGAGTGTTAAATCTGGAACGTGCAACATCTATAAGTCAGAATTGACCCCAGTATTTTGAAAAGAAGAGAAAATAAGCTGACGTGTTCTGATGTGACCATCCACTTGACTTTACCATACAACCCGGCCCCTAAAATTATTTTTAATAATCGTGTAGGTGGCGTTTAGTTTTTGCATTTTTATACTTCTGGGATCCCACTGATTATGTATACCAAATTTGGTTGAGTTTGGTAAATGGCCAAGATTTTTATTTTTGACCCCACCCCTCTCCCCCGCACCCATTTTAAGCAGTTAGTTTTTGCATTTTTAGACTTCTGGGGTCCCACTGATTATGTATACAAAATTTGGCTGAGTTTGCTCAAATGGCCAAGATTTTCATTTTTTGACCCCCCGCCCCCATTTTAAGCGGTTAGTTTTTGCATTTTTAGACTTCTGGGGTCCCACTGATTATGTATACAAAATTTGGTTGAGTTTGCTCAAATGGCCTAGATTTTTAATTTTTAACCCCCCTCCACCCCCCTTAATTTTGGGTCGATATCCACCAAAATCTAATCAGCTCTTAATCTCAATAAACCAAAACTACGTGCGAAATTTGGTTTTGTTATTCCCACTAGTTTTTGAGCTAGCTTGTCCACAACATTTGGTAACGCACAGATTAACTATCAGACATTTTGACAAAACAATTACTATCTCGAAAAATATAATTTTTCCCATGTTCACTTATTAGGGCTTTTTTGTAGAGCGAAATGCCATGGTTTTGCTCAATTTTTTTAATCAAAATAGTTTCAGCAGTTTTTGAGATATTTCGAAAAAAAGAACGAAAAAAAATCACTTTTTTCATGGACGATTACAATACTTGACCATACCCTGTATGGCAAAGTAAAAATTTAAGGGCTGGGTCAGAGAGTACAAGATACATTTTGGATGTCTGTCTTGAACTATTGTATATGGTAGTAAGAACGTAAACGAGAGGCGTGTTTAATTTCCAGAATCTATAGGGATAAATGAGTTAAATGCATTTGTTCCATTTGTTTCTCATTTGATAAGGAAAAGAGTTTGAAAATCGTATGTTCAGCGCAAATGAGTCTTACGGACACCATGGTAGTTGCAAATTTGATGCTTTGGTGGTTGAATTGTTAATCGAAAAAAAGTTTAAACTTAAACCAACTAGATCGCACATTATTTATGAGACAAATCTTATCAGCATGCACGACGTTTCGACACCTATTTCTGAAGGCGTTTTCAGTTTCTTTGGGAAAAGACTACTAGACTGAGGGCCGGTTGTATGTCGCAAAGTAAATGCTTTTTACAAGTGACAAAGGGTAGATGGTAAATGGAGGGAGAATTTACTTTTACAACCGGCCCTGAGCGGTTTTTCGAATTTTCCGAATTCCCATTGGCTGCATATCAACAACGCTGCTTGGCCAGCGTGCAAACCTGACAAACCAGAATTTTCAAAAATCTATTTACCTTAATTGTTTTTTCTTCTATATTATTTTTAATTATTAAATATTATTTATTTATTCGACCAACTGCTTTGTTTTTATTCAAAAACACATACTTGAATTGAATCAGAGACCCGCATATTGCTATTATTCATTGTTTATTTTAACCCATATATTATTAATTGGTTTAATTAATAAAAAAAAATCAAAATGAGTTTTCTTAAAGTTGAGACCTGGTTAGATTGTTTAATGGTTAATTAAATTTGTTTAATCAAAATCGATTAAGCTGTTTTCGAGATAGACATTATATACAATTTTTGCTCGTTTAATAAGATTAAATAGATAGATAAAGGGTAAAGAAATTACAACTCTTCTACAATCCTTTTCCACCATAATTTAAAGCTTTGGTTCAGATTTTGAACCGTTTTGTGTTTCGATTGAGAACATTTTGATTTAAATTTTAAATCGTTTTAACTGATATTCTTTAACTTACAATTTTTCCATATTCATAACAGACAATTTAATTTTCCCATCAATATATTCTAATTTTCAATTCTCTTTGATTTTCTTTTTGAATGTAATCGTTTGAAAGATTAAAATTAAATACCATCTAATTTTGTCTTCTTTTCCTTACTTTTTTCGCTCCTTCGGCTACGTCTTTCCCTTCATTTTAATATTTTTTTTTTTTGTTCTTCCAGGTGAGTGTCTCTATTCATTCTTTACACTGGTTAAATGAAAATACAACGACCTCAGAGACACAAAGGATGGGCGGAAATGACACCTTCAGGTCCGTATTCAAATGCCCGCTGATTAGCTAATTAAAGGGTAAGTTAGAAATGGAAATTCTTTTTATTCTGTATTTTCTTAGTCAAAATATCTTTATTTTAGCAATTCTTAACACCTTCAAATCGTTCGTTATTATAAAGGATATTTTTTTGATATCCTTATTCTAAAGCCCTAGTTAATGTGAACATTCTAGAATGAACAATAAATGTTTGCTATTTCTTATGGTCGAGGGCCAACTGGTGGATTTAGGTTCGACAACGCCCTAGGCTCCGTCCGATATGGCGCCATTTTAGTTTTATAGTAATAATTATTTATTATAATCGAACATCTAACATCTAATCTTGTTTGAAATAATGCCATGCCTATACTATATACCTGACATATTACTTGCATTATCATAAGAGTGACTACTACAGTTCATGTCAAGACCATTTATTTTTTTAAGCGTTTAAACATAATTCTCAATATGTTTAGCTTTATGACCAGTATGTGGTATAAATTATAAAAATCTCTACTATTTCACCATGTTCACGTATATATAAGCTGATCGACATGTACAATTTCAAGCGTAGAATCTACAATGTTAACAACATATGAAAGATTTCAATTTCCCGATGGTAATAGATTCAAATTTTCTTAGAAAATCTAGTGTCATCTATTAAATCCGATGGAATGGAATATTTTTAATTATATATCAGAAGGGTTGTTTTTCACCCTCTCGGCCGTCAAACCCGAGTTCCATTAACAGCAATCTGGGTCATCTTGCTCACCTGTGAGGTGCGAACCTCTCTGATATATGTAAACGCGTTCTGACATATAATTAAAGATATTCCATTCCATTAGATTTAATAGTTACCAAAATACTTAGCGTTTTGAATTTCATTAGATATTGTCGTAATATTTTATCACGAATCAATTTTCTTAAGAAACTTTTTGAAGGAGACAATAAAACAGAGTGTATCCTTCAATTGGTAAAAATTCTGCTACTCTCGATAAAAAGAAACTTTCAATTTAAGAAACTTTTTGTTTAACAACTTAATAATTACTTATTTTTGTTTACCACTTTAACAATTATTATAAATACTACTTTACTGAAATTTGTGCATACATTCACAGCAAAATTAAGCCAAATCAATTTGTAAATTTTAATCGTTCTTTAAATTTTGCAACACAATGAGCAAAAATTTATTTTAATGCGTGATTTAATACATTTAATTTGCATTATGCCTTTTACGAGGCCGACAGTCAGTTTTCAACTATGAAAATAATTGAAACATCACCAGAAGAAGCTGAAGTGAATATAGATTATCTGCTCTGTTTAAATATCAATTAATATAAAATCTTTGGAGGTGATGGTCTCAAGAGTCTGGACTAGTTGCCCGGAAAGTGTACTAGTGCTTGGGTTCGACTCCCGAGAGGACAAGACCCTCCTACATGCAATATAAACATATCTATTAAAATCTTTGACAAATGACCTAAATTCATGTTCGTAAAATTAATTGATTCAATATCACAAGTTGATTTTGAGAAAAAATTCAATCTTTCTTTCTCAAATAAATACTCAATTCTTTACAAAAATTTGCCTTCGCATTGGTCCGATTCTGAATCTTTATTTCAGTTAAGCATTAATTTTTACTATTATAATCAAGTTGAATGGAGTGAAAATACTTGGCTTTCGTTATATATTGCATGTTTGGAGGTGATGGTCTCAAGGGTCTGGACTAGTTGCCCGGAAAGCGTACTTGTGCTTGGGTTCGACTCCCGAGGGGACAAGACCCTCCTACATGCGATATAAACATATCTATTAAAATCTTTGGTAAATGAACTAAATTCATGTTCGTAAAATAAAATCTAATGTTAAATTTGAAAAAAAAATAACGAAAAATTCTATGGATGCAGTTATCGATGTATTTTGCAAAAAGGAGCGAAGAATAAAATAAAATTAAAAATAATGAAGATCTATTCATTGGAAAACATCCCCTGGTTGAAAAGTCACCGCCCGCCACTGCTTTTCACATAATACACTATTGATATTTTTCGTGATTTACATTAGATTTAGACTACGAGTTTAGAAAATCCATCCTCGTATATAAATATCTCTTTGAATGAAAAACACTTGATTTCAACTAAACCTCGATGGGCCATTTATATCCATACATATTAATTTAAAGTGATGATGATTAATAATGATTTTCGGCTATTATGATTTGACATTCACTTCACTATGTTGTTCTAAAAACAGATACATCAACCTTGTTATGTATTCTCCTCTTCAATTATCAGTTCGATTATATACTAAGAATAAATTGATGGGCTAAGATTGTAATAAAAGATTTTTTTAATTGATTGAACATGCTCATACAAATATCTGATACTTCATATCAATTTAACATTTATCCAAATCATAATTTTATATGTATACAATAGCAAAATATTTTTCACTGCTTTAGAATATATTCTGTTATAAATAGCTGCGAAACACCATGATCGTGTTGTAGTAGATTTAGCAAGTCTGGTAGTATATTCCGAGTTACTAAGATCTATTAATGATTACTCACAGTTATTTTTTCTTCTCTTTTCCCAACATGCTTGGAAAAAACTCGAAATCACAGATGTTTGTCACTAGATAGTGCCAAAAGTTTACTAAGTTACAATAAAAATAAATTATTTAAAATAATTTGATTTTAAAACCAAAAACTATTCTCTTAAGCTATTATTGTTCATCAACACTTTTATTATTAAAAATATTACAATCATAAGTCCAGATTTATTTTTGATGATATCACTCTTATTTATAATCCGTGTCCTTGGAATACGTTCGCAGCCAAAAATTACGAACATTAGCGGGGATGCCCGAAAAGTACTTTGAAATATGTATTATAATCTTCTCCAGCCCGAAGAAATTTTGACAAGCCCCCCAAAGGCTAGGTGCATCCAAGCTGAAAGTCCGGGATGCAGTTGATATTTGAATAATAACCGTAAAAAATGCGTGAAAGTGCGAGAAAACCCCATTAGAAGTTTTTTCCAAAATATTATTTGTATATTTATTAAGCTGATCTTTTATTGTGATCTCTGACGTCACACCATTTATTTTCGTTCGACTTTTTCTCTTTCAATAGTTTTCAAATTAAAAATACATTTTCAGTACTTTAAAACAAACCATGAATTTCTAATTGAACTTTATATATTTACATTTTTAAGAACACTATTGCCCTAAACTCTCATCAAATTGAGTACGTCCTCTTATGTTTTAAATTTTATCATTAATGTTGCAATAAGCCATAAAACGTACCTGGAAAAAAATGGTAGATGAGATCAAATAATTTTTACTTAAACTATTTAATGAAGAAAGGAAATCTGGATAAATGGTTGTGAAAAATAAAAAATTTAATTTACTGGCATTTTTCCGAGCTTTCCTTACTTATAATAACATCCTCAGAGCCTATTTAATAAAAACAAAATACATATTAGATAAAATAAATAACGATCTTAAAATTTTGATTGGAGATAAATTAAATTCAATAGGTAGAAATAAAATTACAAATGAACAATTGATTCAATTTAATCATTCATAAATAAATGAATAAAGTAAAGGGTGTGTAGTTTCATAGTTAATGAAATAAAACTCAAAGAGGTTTATACAAACTCAATATATTTCGGATTATTAGTCCATCTTCAGGAGTTTACAGGTTAAAACTGAAACTACACACTCTTTAATTTATTAATTAATATCATGTTTCACCTAAAACCTACACCACTTTCTCTAAGTAACATTCATAAATAAATTAACATATATCTATATAATTTTATAAAACCTTGAAATATTTATTTTTTGTTCCCATATAGAAAACATGAGGCATTGAGGCATGTTAGTAGGTATAATGTAAACGACTTAACACGTCAATACTAAATTCACTGATACCAAACCCTAATTAATCATTTTCGCAATATATATATATATATATATATTATTTATTTATTTATAATGTGAGTAAAGATTAGACCTTTATTATTAATCCAAATGTCAATAAACTCTGAATAGATTTCCATTTTCAAATATGCAATTGATAATCATTCATTTTATTATGTTTGAATCACTGAATAGAATGAGAATCTATGCAAAATTGAATTCATATATTAATTAATTAATATAGATTTTGAATTTGAATTCAGTCATTATTAACTTACTATATCTGGAAGCATTGATATAGTATTATATCTAGACAGCGAGACAGAGAGGTTTAACAATATAGCCATTTGTTTATTTTGCATTTTTTTGTTTTTTAATAAATAATTGGAAGAAAAAGCGAAAACGTTTTAATGACTGTACATTTTCCACAACTTTACTGATTTTGCAATTTTTCAATTCAACTAAAAACAATAAAGTTTAAGGAAACCGGTGTTGTTGGTCCACTTTGTGAAACACCACTATAATCCGTAAAATAATTCCTGTACAACTAAAAACAGTTTAAGCTAGAAAAGTTATTAATTCAAACTCATGAGTCTAATTTCAGCTCATTAGCTACAATCCAGAATCTCAAATAACATCTCAATTTTTTGATGATAGAAGGCCTAAATCTAATCCAATTTTATGCTCCAACGGTTGATTTGTTTTTCAAAAGTCAAATTTTAACTGAAACCACCTAGAATGGACATTTTTAATGAGGTAATCGCATCAGAATATCTGACGTTTTAATAATTAGTACTGGACTCGTTTTCAAGTGCCTGATGTGAAGTCAAGATTTCCCGAAAAATAACTTTGAACACTCTGGGCGACACCAGAGGAGACAATTTCGAAAGGAAAATATTTATTTATTTATTTATTTATTTATTTATTTAATGGGCAGTCACGCCCTTTTTTACAAATCATAAGTACATGTATATAAACAGTAAAGTATGAAAAAATAACATAAGAATAAAGTATAAATGACAAAGAAAATCCAAAACGCTAAAAAAAAGTCAAAACTTCTCTTTAATTCGAGCTCTATATTTATTTGTAGCATCCAACATAAGAGAAAATTAATTTTACTTAAATACTATGTCTTATTTAATCGTATTAAAAATTTAAATCCTTCGTCTTAAATCACTTCATATTGAGGATTTATTTTTAAAATGTGCTTTACTTAGTTTAGGCTAAAAAAAAATTTTTTATCATCTTGATGCAAAAATATATTGATTTGGAATCACACCCAAAATGGGAAGAATACGATTCTCCACAGATGCGATCCATATCCAAAACACGGGGGAATTGAGTCTTGAATAGGGTAAGAACCAGTGGTGTCATCCCAAATTTAGCACTGCCGGAACTGCTGAAATTCTGGAGATCCTCTCCCGGAAAATTTTGGAAATATATGTTCCCAAAACGAGTGCCCGGAACGGCGTTTCAACACCATAACGCCACTGGTAAGAAGATGAATGTACACGAAAAAGCCTTGGTTCGAAATAGAAAGACCAGCATACATGCAGCACCTTTTGCTAGAGCAGTATTGTGGTCATTCCAAAAAAATCAAACCCCAGAGTGACATCGAACATTGATATTTTATCCCAAAATTAGCAAATAGCCCTCGCCTTAGAAATGAGCAACCAAATAAATCTCTCTCACTTCTAACATACTGAAAGTTTGTTTATCCTTTCCACGAGAATAACAATATTATTAAATCGAAATCTATTGATATTAAATATTCGCTGTAATTAAATTAATTTCAATTATAGAAGTGAAGCAGTTCAAAAGTGTCTCACAGTGAGGATTAAAGGGATTTACAAACTCATACTTTCACCCCTTAACTCTGATCTAAAGGGATGATCCCCTCATTCCTCTCCCCCTTTTTCTCTTTGTATGTCGTTTTCGTACTCGTAACTTTGTATGTAATTAATGAGTTTCTCCTTAAGCGGCTGTTATAATTCAAGTTCACTTCAAGTTAACATCCTTTACAGATTAGTTCGGATATTTAGGAAGATGATGCTACAATTCCAGACTAAATCTACTCTCGAATCCTTAGAATCTTATGTTTAGTTGGCACCATTTTGTGTTGTGATGATTTCTTTAAATTTCAGAGTTAATAAATTTTAGCCGGAAAATAAGAGGGAGTCCCTAAATTACGTGAAGCGATTTTGGCGATTTTTCGAACCCTCTTTGGTGAGATGTCGTGAGAATTAGCTCGACCCCCCCCCCTCCCCCCAATCTCACGTGAGATTTTTCAAAATGCGTATTTTTAGTGTAAATACGTTAATCTGTGTTTTATTTAAAAAACATAATTTCCTTAATTATTTTTATTTAAGACTAGTTAAGACTATTATTATTATTATTATTACTTAATTTAACCCAATTTTCTAGGAATTTTACACTGTTTCTTGCGGAAAAAGAAATACGTGATATTTTCCGAGACCCTCCCCCCTCTCCACCATTGGTTGAGATTCTGCTCGATCCCCTCCCCTCCCCCTAAACGCCTCACGTTATTTAGGGACGCCTCCTAATTTAAAATAAAAAAGAATGATTTGTTGGTGGATACGACCTGAATTCTTAATTTCTGGGATATTCTTTTAATTGTACCACTGCTGAAATTAAAAAAAAAAATATTATCTATTCGAAGGGAATTTGTCACCAAATTAATAATTCCAATAAATTATTTTTATTTATTTATATTTATTCACTAGACAGTTTCGGTCAATATTGGTTGAACATCTTCAATAGTAAATTTCATTTTATTTTGAAAATTGTCAATAAAAACCTCTCATTCTTCATTTCTTTTCATAGTAGACATTTATTTATCTATGTAAGTGTAAAATCTAGGAAACGAAATTAAGAATGAGATGGTTTCCTCAAAACTAAAATGATATTTACTACTGAATATGTTCAACCAATAGTGATAGTGATCGAAATTGACAAGGAAATACATATATAAATAAATAAAAATAATTTATGGAGCTTATTATATATTTTTGTCTTTATAACTTTTGATTTTTGCAGAGCCCCGGGCCCTTTGAGTTGCCGGAGGCTGGGGCTGCAGCCCCCTCTTGGCCTCTGACTATGGATGAAAAAGTCAAAATAAAATTGATTCCTAATCTTTTCAGCACTTCAATGATTTAATTATTGATAAATTTAATATTAAATAAATGAATTATCTATAACCAAAGCCCACACAGTGATTTCAAATTAGTTGAAATTTTCAGTTCAGTTTCAAGTTTCATGTTTCTTAATTAAGAATGACAGAGAAAATTTAATAAAATTGTAAATTCGTCCTTTAGACATCTCTTCCCTTCACACTCTTCCGCTCTGTTAAGAGTTTCTAGACAGAAATTATCAACTTTTGGAATGATTTAATTTACACCACTTGTCTTCTACTCTCATCTTACACGTCTACGTTCATTCGGGTACCCAGCAACCAACATTCTTATGTATTTAGAATTTAATAAATTAATAATATAGAATTAAAAGTTTACACAAAATAAAATCAGCGTAATATTTTAATTTTAATTTAAGAAAATGTGAAAATATTTTCAAAACTCTGTAAGTATACCATATCCTCAAATCCGCAAATATTTAATTGAGATAGAAAATCGCACTGAGGTGATATTCATTAATATATGTATGTATGTATATAAGTGTGTCAAATTTCATTTCATTAGTTACAACTGTTTGATAGCTATTCATATAATTCCATTTTTTCTGATTTTTAACTCGGAAGTTCAGAAAGCGCAAACTTTAAGCAGTTCTGGATTTTTCGCCAGAATGAACTTTTATGACTTTTTGTTCTTGAGTTATGGTAGGGATCTGTATCGAGGCAGAAACTGCTTCAAAAACAATAACTTGTGAATTCAATAGATCGACAATATATTCTTAGGCAATATCACTCTATGAGCAATATTCTAGCATATGCAACTCTTATTTAGAATAAAGCTTTAAGGGATAGTAAAGAAACTTTCGCAATATGTCTAGACATTTCAAAAGCCTTCAATCTGGTAAGGCGCAAAAATCTTCTTGCCAAATTGGCCGCTTTTTGTTTGTCTTATCCCGGGGGTCTGCAAGTTGTTTGAAAGCTTTCTCTTAAACCTTAGTATCAATGTTGTGGTTGATAGAATATCTTACTCTGTTTATACTAATGAGAGAGTTAATATCAATGGCTATTAAATTTTCCCACAAAAATTTTGTTTCCAAAATCTATTGTTGCGCAGATGATAGTATCCTTCATTATACCCAAAGTAGTACTCATTATTGTTTATTTAAATTATTTTTTATGAATAAAAAAAATTAATAAACTTTTTAACTTATTGTTTCATGAAGAAGGGTTGCATCAAGTACAGAGTACATGTTTCGGGATTACTTTAAGCCCATCTTCGAATTTCAAAAATATTTCCCCTTAAATAATTTTTCAAAAATCTAAAAAGCAACAGATAAAATTTAACATTCATTATTAATATTTGCGATACTTTAATTGTTGAAATAGAAAGTCGTCGTTTTTCGTCTGATCACTGACCTGCTTACTAGAAGAAAACGAATTTATCCAAGTCCAATCTGGTATTTGATTTCATGAGAAATAAGCTGCAACGGATCGTTGCTAAACTTTATCCAAATTCATTTGAAATATTAATATGTTTGTTCCTTTATTATTAATCAGATATCACTTGCAATTTGTAGTTCATATTGAAATTAATTCAAAAATAATTCTCATTTAAGAGTCGAGGAATAACCATTCTACATTGGATTTTTGACGTTTCGGTTTTTATTGGTAACCATTGCTAAGACATAGAGGAATCGACTTAAAATCAAAAATAGCGATTGATTCTCATCTAATACTTGAGAAATATCCATTCTATATTGGATTTTTGACGTTTCGGTTTTTATTAGTAACCATTCCTGAAGACATAGAGAAAACAACTTTAAACCAAAAATAGCGATTGATTCTCATCTAGTACTTGAGGAATAATCATTCTATATTGGATTTTTGACGTTTCGGTTTTTATTGGTAACCATTGCTGCAGACATAGAGGAATCGAGTTAAAATCAAAAATAGCCATCGATTCTCATCTAATACTTGAGGAATAACAATTCTACATTAGGTTTTTGACGTTTCGATTATTATTGGTAACCATTGCTGAAGACATGGAGGAAACGACTTAAAATCAAAAATAACGATCGATTCTTATCTAATACTAGAGGAATAACAATTCTACATTAGATTTTTGACCCTTCGATTACTATTGATCAAGCTTGAGTTGTTTACCAAAAAAATTTAGTCTTTTTGATTTTAAGTCGATTCTTCTACATTTTCAGTAGAGGTTTCCATTAATAGTCAAAACATCAAAAATTGAATGCAATAAGGTTATTCCTGTAGTATTAGATAAGAATCGATCGTTATTTTTGATTTTAAGTCGTTTCCTCCATGTCTTCAGCAATGGTTACCAATAATAATCGAAACGTCAAAAACCTAATGTAGAATTGTTATTCCTCAAGTATTAGATGAGAATCAATCGATATTTTTGATTTTAAGTCGATTCCTCCATGTCTTCGGCAATGGTTACTAATAAAGACCGAAACGTCAAAAATCCAATATAGAATGATTATTCCTCAAGTACTAGATGAGAATCAATCGCTATTTTTGGTTTAAAATCGATTTCTCTATGTCTTCAACAATGGTTACTAATAAAAATCAAAACGTCAAAAATCCAATATAGAATGATTATTCCTCAAGAACTAGATGAGAATCAATCGCTATTTTTGGTTTAAAATCGATTTCTCTGTCTTCAGCAAAGGTAACGGATAAGAAAACAACGCAGTTGCTATGGTTACTCATAAAAATTCCTCCCAAATTTTTAGCATTTCACAGAGAGAAGCCTATCCATTCTTACTTAAGCAAGGCTAAATGAGCTATATTAAAACTTTCAAATGAATAAATTTTAAAGAATTTAAAAAATTAAAAAAGTACCATCTTACTCTAGAGTAAAGTACTTTAAAATATAATTTTACTAAAAACTTTATTTAACCTTTTTGTGGTCCCCAAGGTACTTAATTAGGATATTAAATTTCATCAAAATTGGTTAAGTCATTTTCAAGATATTTAGAAAAAACTAAAAAAGTACTGAAATAAAGTACTAATGTTTGTGGGCCGATATGTACCAAAAACTAATCAGCGCTTCATTTTGTTAAACTAATGGTAGGTTTTTCAATTTCATTTCAATCGGTGCAACGGTGTGGAAAAAATCGTGGGCCAAAAAAGCGATAACATACATACATACATCCATACCTACATCCATCCATACATACATCCATCCATACGCACGCACTAAATGAAAAAATCGCACTTTTTGGCCTCTCGACGAGACCCCATGTAATTTTTGGCAAAACCGTCACGTGCTAAAATTCAACCTAATTGAATACTACAATTTGTGACTTTAATTGAGTCCATGGGTTCCGTAGTCTTTACCTGAGGACCCTTTGAAGCCACGCTTGCCCCAAGAGCGATTACAATACTTTACCCATGCTTTGCATTGGATAAAGTAATAACAGATCAAATATTTCTATTTAATGATGAAGGTCAAACCTTCGAAACTACAGTCTCAAACAAATAAATGTTTATATGCATCAAGTAGAGAACAACCTCATTGATTTCTATTTATGAATAGTATTTTAGATTCTGTGGGCCCCTCCCGGGTTCATGGGCCTCGGGCAGCTGCCTAGTCCGCCAACCGTTAAATCCACAAGTGCTGATGAGTCTTTTTCATTAAAAATATGTAGTCTAGGTGGTTTCATAAACTTTTCTTTCAATAAATAACTTAACCACCAAAGCATCAAATCTCCAATATTTTGGGGTTTCTTCATATTTGATTTATAGCTCAACCAAAACAATTCCACACTTACTGATCAATGTTTGAATCATCCCCGGACATTCAAGCACAGTGAAGTTATTCCTAATCCATGAATGCTGGGTGTTAAAACACCTTCTCGGACCAAAATGAATTCATATTTTGGAGAATACCTTCTCTTCACTTCTCCATTAAGATCCTGGTGGCATTTTAAATAGTAAAAGTAAATAAAACAGATCTTTCGGTGAATAATGTAAATATAATTTCGAAAAAGTTAAATACGGAAGTAAGGGGAGATGTAGAAATATATTAAATTAAATTTCTTTTTTCGCAGATAATAAACTAAAGAAAAAATAGAAAGTAGATATTTCAGGAAAGTATACTGTATCTAGTAAATATTGGAGGAAAATGTAAAAACACATCCAAGATCTGATTGCTGGCAAATATTAGTAATTTGCCAATTTTGTCAATCACGTATTTTTGTAGCTATGTGAATCCAGACAAGTGTTTAGAAATGTCTGAAATGTAGAAAAAAATAATTTTTAAATATAGTTTTTTATGTCTATCTGTATTCTAATACTCACATAATTCGAAATTACAAGATCATAGAAAGTACGTTTGTAAGACAAAATATTTATTTGTATTTCCAAAACAAAAAAGTGTTTAGATTTAAAAATTCCTAGTTTGAAGAATTTCCTTCACGAGTGTGTCTTCTATCAAACCCGAGTTGCTATGAGTATTATTTTTTATCACTTTTGTGATTTTCCAAAGTAATCTTAATATTCTACTAAAGTCAGTAGGAGTGAGCTTTATATTTACAAATTCTGGTTGCGAATTCTGAAAATTGCACAAAATCGAATTTTTATATTTTGAGCTTTTAAACTATTATAATGAAAAAGCTCTAAAGTTTTTAATAAGATGCACTTTTCTGCTAAGCTCAGCCTTCTAGTACAAACCGTTTGTTGACATAAAATTTCCACATCATAAACATTTGCAGACTAGGTAACTACCAAGTCTTAAAAAGTTTTTAATTCTGTACATTTTTTTTTATAAATTCTACTATATCTCTAGTATATTATTTCTATCCGTTGCAGATATAACAAATATAAAAAAATAATCTTGGGATCAACAACCGACAAATACACACTCATACAAATACACAGAGATGAGGTTAGTATTTAATATGGAATTAAACTAATACACAAAAGAGTATTAACTAAGGATTAGAGTAAAATATATATATATAATTCCATCTTCTCCACAAAACTGATTTTATAAAATAATCCAAAAGGATTAGCTTGAAAGCGTAAAAATTGTTATTAAAAAATATATACCTATATTTAAGTAAACAAAAGATAAATATTTTTTTAGATATTATGATTGTCTATATTTATATGATACAATATTTAAAATGTTTAAAGAAAAAATAAGACATTCACTTTTTAAATAACAAGAGAATAAAAATGAGATAATAAATTAATTTCTCACAAACCATACGAAAAATTCACTAAATGAGGTGACATCTATTCAAGATATAGAATTGATCATTACAAATTCAACCCTAGCATTTATGCGAGAGCTGATTTTTGGCCATTTTATGTTCATCTCTATGGCTAGAAAACGCTACACTTATTTCTTTTTTTACATCCTAGATCTCATCTATACAATTAGAAGTGTAAGATCGTGGTCAAACACTTTCCTGGTCTAATCTAAAAAAGAACAAAATAATAAATAGGTATAATTTATTTTTTTGAAGAAAATAAAACCACACTGAGAACAAAACAGATTTATTAGACAATGAAAAAATATTTAAAAATGAGACGTCTGACTTTGTTTTGCAGAACTATGTGCATAAAAATTGATCTCGACTGATGTTGTCGCTACACGAAAACAGTTTTCTAAATGAACCTGAGTAATTCGTGTTCTCATTTGTGATTTGACGTGCTTCATACAAAGCTGGTGAAAAAATATAGGTATACTAGTCAGATATTCAGCGCCTGTCAACGCAACCGGCCACGCAGGGCGTGTTATTCGAATCCATACCCTTCAATTTACAGGCGCGGCGCTGAACTACTCCAATCAAATCATATGCCAAAAACATACCTAAATGTCTTTCTGTATCTTTTAGCCACCCGTGAAACTAAACAAAAATGGAAGAAAAAGTTGAAACTTTTTCAAGACTCCGTATGCCCACTAGTTAGAATCGCCTTAATAACAAACTCTTCCTCTTATCTACCATCGGCCCCCTTAATACTCTCTCATGGTCTTTGACGGTCCTGTGTCAATTCTGGGCTTATGCACCATAAGTTTTTCCAAATAGCCAAACCATCGACAGATCATGTTTGTAAAACGCAGGATAAATACGTTTTATAGAACTCTTCCAAACCAACTTGATGGAATTTCTACTTTAACTGTGTATCACAACACACTTCACAATGTTCCATTTGTAATCTTCTTGGTAATAAATTCAAGTCTACCGCGAATGGCGTTGAACTCAAAAAGTACATGATGTTTTTTAAAATCCTGAAATCGATTTTCAAATTCGAGGTTCAAGACAGATATCAAAAAGAAGCGTATTTATCCACCACCTCTTGTGTGACGTCTGATTGCAATGACAATGTAGGAAAAGGAGTTAAGTTTTTTGTTTCCAAATGCCAGATTTCATTTGAAATACAGAAATATGATCATATTATTAATTAATTGATATTTCCATTCTAGACGAGTATTAACGGGATATTTAAAATAACTCAATTCAATGAATCTTTCAAAAAATTCGAGATACCTATTTCAAATTTATCTTAGCTATAATTTAAAAATATATTATACGAACGACTTATGATGTAATAATGTTCTTTTGGTGGTATGTGTAATAAAGTTAACATTTATGTTCATTTGACCGAGCTCCGCCTGCCGCAACATGACTCCCAACGGGCCGCATACGGCCCGCGGGTCTCGTGTTGGCCACCCCTTCTCTAGAGTCTACATCATCTTTCTTCTATATGTATTTATTAATCCAATATTCTGCGAATAGATGTCATCTGCTCTTTTAAACTTCCAATCTAATTACCTTATCATTTACCACTTTCAATAGAACTCTTTAACTTAGAAAACCATCATAAACAATGGTAAATGAATACATTTTTCATCGGAAAAATAAAAATGTATTTACGTACTGTGAAAATTTTCTGAATGTGTTCTGGGGCTTTCAATTTTATTGGCAATCACTGTTCTCTCGTCCCATAGAATTTCTTTAAGGGTAAATAGGATCGTTTGTAGCGGACAAAAGTCAGAGAATATAAGTAGCCTGAGAGGGTGAAATTGTTCAAAGGTGAGAGGGTGAATATAAAAGACCGGTATAGAATAATATTTAAGTAAAATAAAACAACAATAACAATAGTTTTATAAATTCAATTGCATTTTCGATATCTTTATTATGATGATTATTCGGTATTATTATACAAGTTTCAAATGTTCGTTTTCTATGGAAAAAAGATCATAGAATTCAGGAACTGAATATTAAATTTAATGTTAATCCGATATCGAAAAAGAAAAAAAAGGAATAGAAAATAAGGGTAATAACCCTCCAAAAAAATAAAAAAATGTTTAACACTCTACTTTTCTCTAGAATTTAATCCAATAAAGACTTGAAGTGATTCGTCCTTGTCTCTTTGTTAAACCAATCGTTAGATGGCGATTCGGTCTTTTGGAATCTCATTACTCTTCAAATTCATTTAACACTCTCTTCAAAGTATTTTTCAATATATAATATTAACCATTTAAGACCGGTTTTACTACCACCTCCACTTGAACTAAATAAATTCCAAATTTAACTACCTCTCCTCAAATCGAACGTATCCTCTAGTCTAGATCAGATGGAGAATCTCACCTGAAATGGTAAAGTCCGGGTTATAGAATAGTCTGGTCCTGATATTCTATATAACGAATCTTTCTTTAATTTTAATTTAATCTAAGTAAATTCGTTCTTTTATTTCTGATTTGAAAAAGATTGGGGATCTTTCCGTTTAAAGTCACAATCCTAATAAAAATGTATTCTAATAATTCACTCAAAGAAACTATCTGCTATTTTTCTCTTCTCTGGCCTTTCTCTTTATTTTTTACATTCACATATACCTATATTCTCTATATCATCTAATGATATTAAATATAATATGAAGTATTGCGATCGCCTGCCCGACTATTTGGGAGCTTCTATTTATATTTGTTCTGGCGAGATAAATTCAATAAACTCTTCAAAAGCATCATTTCTTCGAAACACACGATTTTCTTTGCTATTAAATTAGGTTTTAACCGAACAAACGCATTCGTCAATTCGCATATCCATATGACTGGAACTCTCTTCCCCCATCTGTTTTCCAAGCTACATATAATCTTCAATCTTTTAAGACTCGCATCTACAGATACCGTCAATCCTGAAATTTCTTCTTATTTACACGATACAAGGATCTACCGACGAGAGTGTACCTTTTTGGTGCAACTTGTTCTTGTATCAATATTGTATTAGAAGAAGGAAGAGGTATCAGCCAAAGTTGGATGCTCTGGGTTCAATAAAACATCCTGAATAAAACGTTTCGGCCTGAATTTATTTGGCCATCTTCAGTTAATTGGGCCATAAAATTTATTTTTAGGGTGTTTTATTGAACCCAGCGCATCCAACTTTGGCTGGTACCTTCTCCTTCATCTAATATAGTTTTAAATTTTGTAGCCCAAATAAATTCAGGCCGAAATGTTTTATTCAGGGTGTAGGTATTATTGAACCCAGCGCATCCAACTTTGGCTGATACCTCCTCATTCATCTAATACAGTTTCATCACAGCCACGAATACTAACAACTTTTTTTAATGAAAACGATGAGAGGAGTTACGCCAAAAAGGTGCATCCCATAAAGGCCTGGGTTGGCCCCTCCATCGTGAAAAGAAGAAGAAGAAGGGTTTTTATGTGCTGGGTAGGGGTCGAAGGAATCTGTGGATACGGGTCTTAAACAGCTGAAGTTTATAAGTCGCGGGGAAAACGGTGACTGGGAGCGAGTTCCAGTCTCTGGAGGTCATAGGAATAAAAGCGTTGGCGAAAACGCTTGTTCGATTTTTATCCAATTTGAGAGCGAAGGGGTGCTGAGCGTTCGAAAACCGCGTGTTTCTCTTAAAGAGGGCTTTAAGGGGGGATAATTGATTTCAGTTCGACTGAACAGACACCACGATAGTATCTGTAGTACAGGGAAAGGACAGAAACGTTTCTTTGGTGAGCCAGGGAGTCGAGTGAGTTAGTTAGGGCCGGGTATCCTATTAGTTTAATTTGCCGCTTCTGAATTGCGTCCAGTGTGGCAAGAGAATGGTTGGAGGCCCCTCTCCACAGATGAGAGCCATATTCGAGACAGGGACGAATTTGAGCCTTATAAACATTGTATCAATATCATCAGAAAAAAAGAAAAAAATTGTCATTGCATTCAGTCAATCGCGATAGTTATTCTCATGTTACCTGAAATGTAAGAACCTAAGAACACATGGAAAAAACTAATTCCCAAGGTACAGACAGAAGTTCGCCAAAATTTTCAACATTCTATTCCTTTATTAGAAAAGCTCTACAGTAACATTATATACAAAAACGAATGCTTTTTTTAATTTCTTGATTAGGAATGCATTTAATTTGTACAAGAATTTCAGCCAGCATTCAACCCCTCTCGCTTTCAACCATCCGTACCCATCAACTTTCTCTCTCTCTCTCGTTTCATTGCTTTCCATACAAGCACTTTGCTACTTTCTTGTTCTTGGCTTAATGACCATTTCCAAACTCTCTTCGCCCGGCTCATCCTCCGCCCTGCCATTCCATTTCGAGAAGATTCTTAAGATTCCAACAACAAGATGAAGATTATCTTTGTGCTGTTTCGTTAAGTTTTCTTTTATTTCCTATATATATATATATATATATAGAATATAAATATTTAGAAAGAAAAAGTATAGAAACAATTTCACGCTTTGCTTATACGCTTTTTATTGTAAACATTACCATTAGTTAAAGGGGGTAAAAAGTTTATATGAAAAAACTTTCCATTTATTTATTTATTTATTTAATTATTATTAGTATTTAACATGGCGCTTTAGAAATTATATTTTTTAATTACTCCTGAATCTCATTGAATCTGACGATAATTACTTTTAACGAAAACAAAGGGCACACAGGTAGGCAGCAGTCATTCTATTTAAAAAGTTATAATATTATTTTTAAGGAATTTTTCGCGTTATCCTTTTGAAATATTTTGTCTTTTAGTTGAACGTAACAAAAACATTACATTTAAATTTTTTCAAACTATATGAACCTTTGGAACACTTATTTATGTCCTAATCAGCCTTCGATAATCTTGAATGTTTATTTTATTGCATGAAAACAACTACCAGAGAATTTAGTATTAATATATAACTATTAACATACGAGCTTCGAGGGCGTGCTTCAAAGGCACGCCCTCAGCTCGGCCCTCCGGGCTGATGCCCTGGCGGGCAGCGTCTCAGTCCAAAAATTTTATCCCTCTTAAAAAACCACACTCCAAATATATACCTGTAAACTCCCGAAAATACATAGTCTCTTAAAAGTTTCACCTCATTTTCGTCCTGACACACCTACAGAAATGAGGCTCTAGATATGAATCTGGTAGTATTTTTTTTCTATAGTCTACAGCATTGTGATATTTTATGTGTGGAAATATGTAGATTTATTTAAATAAGTGGGATCGTGTGAGGAGGAGAATTATATTATATCATTTTTTTTAAATTTGGGATCGATAATCGATATAAGGCTCCAAATATTTAAAAGACATCAATCAGGTGTTGTTTGTATGACAGGCTGCTCCCTCCATTATTGCCATGTGAAACTCGGGCATACGTGTCTTAAGTCGTTCAATTTTGTAAAAATCAAAAAATAAGAATAACAAAATTTAGATTTTTAATAAATTATAAAAAAGTGGCAAATTTTTAAAAAATAAACAAATAATATATAAAATATAAATCAAATAAGATGTGATTAATTTCTTTTTCTGTGCGCAAAGAAAAGCAAATTGAATATTTAATTTTTGAGTGGTGAGGGGGGGGGATAATTATCAATAAATTTAATGTTTCTTAATTTAAAATCAATTGGAGTCTTTTCATTCCAAAATTCGAGTTTCAATTACAATTATATTTCAAATTTGCCGCAAAGACGGCATCAGCGCTCCCTGACGGCAGCATTACGTCAGCGTTGCGGCAAATTAATCTTGATAAATATATATAGTATAATTATCTTTCTTAATATGTTTTGAAAAAAAATTGTTTTATAAAATAATTCTATGTATTTCATTTATATATAGGTATATGTTTATTTCAAGCAAAGGCAATGGGAAACCCCTGTAAAAAATTTCTCCAGGAAAATTACAATGGAGAGGATACTCTCCACAGTAATGGCCGACGCTCGGAATCGAGTATGGCGCTTGAAGAAGAGGAATAAATAAATTGAATTGAATAAATGGGCTCTCAAAATTTAGTTAACTTTAATACAAACAAGACTCAATGTTGTCTAATTTCTAGGCGCGAAAATAAAATTTTTCCTGATATTCACTTCGATTCGAATACCCTGAAAATATGTGACAGCCTATCCATGTTGGGCGTCTCTGTCGCAGCTGACCTGTCTTGGAATGAACACATCTCCTCTGTGGCTAAATCTGCAGCAAGGAAGATTGGCTACTTATTCAGGTCCAAGCGATTTTACAAACCCCCACAACTTCTCACCATCTACAAGGCCCAAATCCGACCCTGTCTCGAATACGGCTCTCATCTATGGAGAGGAGCCTCTAAATATTCTCTTGCTACCCTAGATGCAATTCAGAAACGAGCCGTCAAGCTAATTGACGATTCTACCCTCACCGACTCCCTCGACTCGCTAGCTCATCGAAGAAATGTCTCTGCCCTTTCCCTTTTCTATAGATACTATCACGGCAGGTCCTCTGATGAGATAAAATCAATAATTCCCACCAAAGCATGCTTTGCACGTAGCACGGGTTTCGCCGACTCCCAACACTCTTTCGCGGTCAAATTAGAAAAGTGCCGGACCACTTCATTCGCCAATACATATATCCCCATGACTTCAAGGAACTGGAACTCTCTCCCAGCCTCCATCTTTCCCAGCACTTATAATCTTCAAACCTTCAAAACCGGAGTGCATAGACACCTACGTCTACACCCTCTCACTTAATCAACTTTCGGTAACTTTCAACTTTCTTCTTCGGTAATGCAAGGGTCTTTCGAGATCCATAGGAGCTGCATCTTTACTGGTGCACCCCTTCTTGCATTCGATTGAATTAAAAAAAAGAAGATATGTTTATTGGTATCAAGCAGAGGACACCCCCATTGGTTTCCTTTTGAGAATCGATAACTCTGGTACTCTCTCGGGAAGACAATCTTTTCAATTAAATATTACTTTTCAATTTTTTATTTTAGTGCAGAATTCAAAGGAGGGGCATGTGAAAGTCATGTGGATTACACTAAATTCAACTGCTTATATAATCTAAAGACTGAGACTTTCCACCCTCTCTCTTCGATAGAAACTCAATGATCATCATGCATTGCCACTAATGACAGAAGCTGGCAACTCTATTTCTTTATACTATATATTCAAAAAAGCTCTTATCCTTGTTATGGTCATACATATGCGAGAGGACTCGAATACTAGCGGGAATATCCGAAGACATTTTGACAATTGTATGCTCCTTGCAGGGACCAGATACCTCCGGACCATAGTATAAATAGATATATAATATCGAGGGTGAATTAAGTGTACACGTCTTTTGAATTATGTGAAATTATTTTGGAATTCATTAGATTATGTCCCTACATCTGTTGATTTTTCTACTTGGAAATAAAAGTGCAAGTGGAAGTAGGTGTACATGATATTAGGTCGCGGTTTATCCCTCGTATAATATACTATATTTCCTTTATCCTTGCAGAAATCATTGATTTCTCATGTTTACACCAGCTTCTTTCATGATTTTATTTGATCAGCAATTTTCGACCTTCCTAATTAGCCGCGTTTTGCTTCGTTTGAGATTTGTTCTTTGTTTTTATTACGCCTTAAAATAACGAAGTAATTTTATTAGATTGAATCTTCTTGCTGTTTTTGTAAACGTCTTTTCTTTTTCAATAGGCACTATATAAATATAAATTCGGATAATATAATAATATGATGTTCATTTGAAAGCAAGTAGCTTATAAGGTCTTAATTAGCCTCTTTGTCCTGTAAAATCCCCTTCCTTTCTTTCTTCCATTTTCCACTTATCGCTCGCTTTCCATCAACATCACAAGAAATGTTTATAAATCGGATTCATCTCAAGGGAAAGCGAGACAAAGCTTATGTTTTCCTTCTCTCTCTCTCTCTCTCTTTCTAAAGTTATTGACGTGAATATCCATGTATAAGTAAACATTTTGTGGTCACCATTTCAAAGCAGACAGAGATTTATTAAGATTTATAAACAGAGACAAAATGTAAAGTCCTCTTTTGGAAATATAGGAAAAAGCCTATTAGCCTTCCACTTTCGGTTGAATAGAATTAAAAAAAAAAAAAAAAAAGAGAAAGGGATTCATTGTTTTTTCCTACATTATTAATATTTATATATCAAACCAAATTGTGTTAATATTTATTAAACAACAAAAGAACAAAAAAAACCAATTTGCTTTATATTCCATTAAATAATATGGAATTAATCTTCCCCCTCTCTCGTTCCCCGAGGTCTTCTTCATTCTCTCTTGCTTTATTTTCCTATATTTATATTTACGAGTATAATAGGATTTGGCAGCAGTGAAAACCCAATATAGTATTTTCAATAATTATATTTATCGAATTGTGAAAAGATTTTCATTGTTTTTTTCTTCAAAATTATCACTCGAGACTAAACATGCCCAACTAAAGTCAATTTAAGGTAGTTGTTTCACTATATGGGTTTTCTTATGATTTTTTTGAAATTGAGAGAGATTATTAGTTAAATACTTCTGCATCGATTGGTGGCAAAACGAAATTTATGAATAATATAGTTCCAGAGATATTAAATTCCAAAGATAGAGTTTTTCAGACTCTTATACATTGCACTATACGGGATACCGGAAAGTTTACATACATTTTTAATTATAATTAAGAAATTCTTCTAACCATTTTTATAAAAATCTAAACCAACATCAAACAATAACTAATACATTTGTTAAGAAAATTTTAATTCATAGTTACAGCACAGTTTCTGAGATAATAATGAATAAATAATGTAAAATGTATAATGTAAAATTTACACTAAAAACAAGCTGGCAACAACGCATATATTTGACCTAAAAAGTGGGTTAACTTTAGTAATTTTTTGACTGTTTTTCGCTTCATTCCATTGTCGCAGCAGCTTTCAATCGCTTATTAAGAACTTTTTGTTTGATAAATCTCCATTTAAAATGTACTTTATCTGACATTTCAATCATAAAATATATACAAGCTCGGACAGTGTTGGCAGATTTGTCAAACGAGCAGGGGATTGGCTAGTGGTAGTACATAAACATCAAAAAGTTGTGGCCTTATGAATTATGAATCCTTATTGTCTGTTTTATATACTCTAGCATTATCTTTTTGCTAGTATTGTCTCGAAACAACTACATTAAAATGTTTATTTACGAAGTTTATCAAAAATTAGTAATGAAGATATTGAAGCTTTTATTTTTGTGATTTATTTCATTAAAATTTGAATTTTTAGTGAAATCACACATAATTAATTGTAATTATTTATTGAACAAGGACAAATAATATAATATAACTACGACGTTTCGATCGACTTATTCTGCGATCGTTCTCAAGTATGAGCACCCACTCCAATTAACTCAATAAATAATTATAATTAATTTTGTGTGGTTTCAATAAAAATTCAAATTTTTATCAAAAATCTCAATTGATAAGTTTGATTCTTTGTCGAACCCAAGTGTCAAAAATGATAACCTGTCAAAATACTTTGAGATAAATCTCCTCTGGCATAAAAACCAGCGAAAATTTTTACAAAGAGAAATCACTAAGGTTTTCCTCTCCTTGATGATTGATTTCTTTCTATGAATCAACAATTTTATAAACGGCAAAACAAAATTGTTTCATTATAAATTATAAATTGTTTCACTTGAAGAAATTTCAGTCAAAAATCTATACCTTTTCAACTTCAAAACGCGATTAATTAACTTTAAAATGGGAATGATAATATTGAAATTATAATTATTTATTATTGATAATCATTGTGATTATTCCCATTTTGAAATTGATTTAACCTATATTGAAATTGATTAAGCATAATTGAATATTTCCAATTTGAAATTGGTTAATCATATTTTGAATTTAACTAATCTCAATTTGAAATGGAAAAGTGTGATCGTAATATTTTGTCTGCTGCCAATTCACATTTTCATTGAATAGCTATACCTACTGATAGAACAATCAGAAGTAAAATTGCAAATTTCTTAAAAATTTTGAAAAATTCACTTTTTTCTAATTGTTCTAGAGTAGAACTATTTATTGGAACGCAAATTTCACCTCCATCAAAGGACTAGTTAAATTAACTGAATGTCAGTCAATTTTATAAAAAAAGAAATAGGGTGTGTGTCTATTCAAGAAATAACTCACGATAGAAGAATTAACTTCATTAATTTATTTCATTTAATAATATTACAACGGTATTATTAATTATACAATTAATACAAAAGAATTTGAGAGTCTTCTTTTTTCTAAAATCAACTCACTGGCATAAAACCAAATATATTATAAAAAAAAAAAAAAAAAAAAAACAGTTTAAGGTCCATTCTAAGATATTAGTAGAAAATATGTTTATATTGCAAGTCATTTTTTCTAAAATAAGACACTCAAATTGTTGTATTAATTATATAATTAAATGGCCTGACACTGAAAACTTTTTACAGCTTAGCTAAATTTTTTACTTTTCCGTTCGAGTTGAATCAAGTGAAATTGTTCCCTTTACTACGGTGGGAAATTTGTCTCAATGGTTTGGCTAACTGCCCGGAAAGCAAGTTAGGGCTCGGGTTCGATTCCTGAGAGGGACGAAACCCCCTGACATACAATATAAACATATTTTCTAAAATCTTAATATTGACCTTAAATTGTTTTTTTTTATTTAATTATTATTAATATTCTTACTTATTTATATATTCTCAGTAAGTGAAAAAAACTTTAATGGTTGGCTAAAAAGGAGAAAATAATTGCATTTGCGTAACCGTTTTTCTACAATTTGAAATGTACAGAGGAATTATTAAATGATCAAAGAAAAAAATGTTTTAAAATTGTGTTTTGATTTCTAATGCTAGCGTTGTTTTTTAATTCAACATTATAGTACATCATAATATCACCAGAAATAGACACTAAAACGTCGTATATTCCTAATTTAATTTAATCTAAAATTAATTAATTCCTTTGTATATAATCATAAATCTGCATCAATAAAACTCTATTTTCTGAATAGCAGTTGAGTAATTGGATAATATCTATGAAGGCAGTATCTATCTTATTGAATAGCAGCGCAAAGTGTCATTTTCTGTCTTGTCTTTTGAACGTTTGAACTTTAAAGGAGCTGCTCGAATGGATAATAAAGTCTCTTTCTCTGTTAAGGAGAGGTTTATTACGAGATTTATACCTGTTAGTTCGAACCAAGTCACTTTTCACAGAGGGAAATAGAACCACAGATTTCTATCAGTGCTCGTATTCATCAACCCACGTTCCTACCCTAGCAGCCATTACATCTTCTTTTATTTATCTAGCGTCTTATCTCTTATTATATATATCGCTATCAACACAATTCACAATTTACTAGGCTATTTCCCATTCATTCTCACTATATTCGAGTTTTTCTTATACGGATGTTAATTTAATATACCAAAATAAATAAGAAAATCACAAGAGGTTGTCAACTATTAGATCCAAAATGGAATGTATTATTTTTAATTTTATCTCACAAGGGCGTTTCTATCCCCTCTCGAACTCAAGTGTCAAAATTAGAAATCCGCGCCAATTGACTATCCTGTGAGGTGAACTATTCTGACAAACGTATTGCGATAAATATTTCACTTAAAAATTTAAATCTTCATTTGTAAAAATTCGCAGTCTATTAATTTAAAGTCTATGTCTATCGTCAATTTGAACTCTTAAATATACTACCTCTATCCGAAAATAAGAGTCCCATTTGATTTTTTTTTTATTATTTATTAGGGTTAGTAGAAAAATAGGAAACATGGATCAAGTCTTCTTTGATAAAGATATCTTTTTTGTTTTTAATGTCCTTCATTCCCTAACATTGATCTTGAGTCTCGAATAAGACTATTAAATTAAAATGGGACTCTTGTTTTCGGAGAAATTTTAGTGTGAAATGGAACTATTATATTCGGACAGAAGAAGTATTAAATAGGTTGAATTGGTCACAACCAAATTTATGATAATTAAAAAAAAGTAATATTTTAAATTTAAATAAAAAATTTAGGGTGTGTCTCTGCATGATCTAATATGATATTAGATATATTTTATTTATATATTTGTGAAGGGCTTACGTCCTCTTGGAAATCCACCATTTTGGCAAGGATGTAAAATCCAATCTTGTTTGTTGTTGTTGTTTTTTATAATTATATTGATATAAGAAGATGTTGCACCACCTAAAAGATACAACCTCTGTAGTCCGTGTTTGTTTGTGTTTATATACATATTAATGTATATACGATATCGTAATATCCTTCAATTGTAAAACTTGCTTACGTGTAAATTTTAGGAGAACCTCGAATTGACTAATAAGCCTGTTTTCACATTTAGTAGGTGCTTTTTAATGTAGCATTCTAACTAAAATAGTAAATTTTAGAGTCCATTACACATTTGATTGAAAGCGTACTTTTGAGTTAAAGGTGTCTTTGTAACACAAAATGTCAAGTCTGTCTTTTATTGCATTCTGGTAGTTTTTAATGAGGAAACTGAAAGTACTCTGAAGTAAATCCTCACAACTAAATGTGTGAGACGTGACATCGTATCGTATTATAGTGTATAATTCTTCAAGATATATAATCTACATAAGCGGGAATGGAACTCCATATCATATCCAGATAAATTACAGATGATATTTTGATTACTATACAAATTTGTTAAGTCCCCGAAAAACTGTAAAGATTTACAAGTTATCAACATTAATTAGTAAGTTTGCTTATGCGGAAAAAGGTCTTAAAAACCAGAAATGTAGAAGATGGTTGCATTGTATTTAATTGAAACTGGTTTCGTTATCATGAGGAAAATATCTGCACTAGTATACCCAGCTGGCCCTTGTTTAAAAACTTTTGAAATTGGACTTTTTGGATATTTTGTTATGTTACAAGAGGAAATAATACCCATAAGATTTGGGGTTTTTTAGTGGTTTTCTTATTTTTTCATGTTGTGAAAGATTGAATTTTGACAAAATCTTCAATTTGTAGAGTTTTTTTGCATTTACATCATAAAATATTATAATAAAATAAAAAGAATGTTTAAAAATAATTTATTCATGATCTATATGCAAATTTAGCCTAATATACACTGATTTATGAAAAATTGCATAAATGCAGATTTATCTAAAAAATGAATACACTGTACCTACCATTATAGTTTTTTTACACTAGTCAATTTATTTTCATTTTAAATTAAAATTAACTTAATTAACATAGTATGGCAGAAAGCTAAAAGAAATTAAAATATAAAAGCAAAAAACTAATGGCTCTTCCCCTAAAATTCTCATTTCCCACTTAGTCTCAAGGGATGATATTATTTTTTACATATAAACGGGCTTTTGTACTTTTTTTTTTAATATGACTTGATAAAATTATTTTTAGGTTGGAAATATGTATTAGTATACTGAGTTTAGTATTACGAAAAAAACAATTGAGTTATTTTTACTAAGAATTTAATTAAAAATAAAATACTGTAATAACAAACATGAATCTTCGAAAAGATTCGAATCCATAGATCCTAGCATTAATTCTTGGGGTTCTCGATTCATTTAGATTTATGGTAGATTTTAGAATAAATGATTTAAATTCAATCAACTTAAGAGTCCAATATATTTTCAATAAATATAATAAATAAATATGAACTATTACCTGAAATCTGGCAAAGTCTTAGATGTTTTAAAAGTTTTTTTTTTTACTTTTAGTATACTTTATTAAATTAAATTTTTCTCCATTATGTAGCGATCAGATTAAAGATTAAATCCGGGGTTTCCACCGATTCGAGCTTGAACCCGCGCTAGCTTGATTAGAAACGATGTATTATACGTTACCAACTCAGCCAACCTGACCCCCCCCTTTTAAAAGTTAAATAAGTATAAAATTTATTAATATTAAAACTAATAAAAGCATCCTAATAATATTTTTGATAATTGAAATCTAACTGTGATTTTTAAAGTTAGATTTAAAGATAAAAACGAACCCTAAATAGTTTTGATACAATTTCTATCTGTCCGTTTGTCAGAGAATTAAATTTTGTAAAGTAAATAAGATACAAACTTAAAGTTCATAAGTTTTATGTATTAATTTCTCCCAAAATCAAAATTGTATTCAAATTTTAATAGGATGAATATTTTAGGAAGTGTCGACTTTTTCCCTGTAAAATCTCCAAAAGCAGAATTAGGGTAAATTAAATATAATTAATTAAAATGACGGTGTTAGAAGGTTCCAAATTGGCAATTTTTATATAATTTTCGTATCTATCGGCAGTCAAAATGATTGACTTAAAATTATAAAAAAATTAAATAAATTCGTTCATTTTCTCAGACAATGACAAATGAATATTTGAGATATCAAATATTTTAAAAGATAAAAAATTTGAAGCCATTTGTATGTTAGTCCAGCTCTCACTTGGCCACTTATTATTGAATGTTGTTGACATCTTTGCTGTCTAAAATAAACTAGACCTATAATGTCAGTAATTTGTCGAAGTCATGCGCTTAGCCTCCATAAATACATAATCTTTACTAAATTATCCATTATATTTTATTCATTTTTTTTTCGTTACCCTTCCCTTAACCATACTCTTCGGCTTGTACTCTGCTCATTGGTCCCTGATTTCTCCTTTTTAATTCTGTCGATGGTTTCTATCAGATTTCATAATTAAATTTGTTTTTGAAGTTCACCTAAAGCTAATATTGAATACCTTTGAGAGTATCAATCAAAATTGCAAAAGGACATTAATCTTGTACATCGGCTGAATTATTAAATTAAAAATATCTGTATATATATATATATATAAAGAGGGAGAGAGAGATGCAAGATTAATTATTAAATAATTCGATTTTATAACAGGGAAATAAGTTAGGAAAGAATAATAAATCAAAATCAAGAGATTTTCTAATAAAATTAAATAAAAAAAGAGAAAGTGATGTAGAGAGAGAGAGTCGTGATGGAAATCATCATCCGCGTCTGTGAAAGAATAATTTGAAAAGTAAACAAACATCCATAGAGAATTGAAAAGTTTTTATTTTGCCGAGATTAGCACAGTTGTTGATTCATAAAGAGAAACAAAAGAGGTTGTCCTCTGCTTCATGCAAATAAACATACACACACATATATCGAAATTATATATCTGTATATATATTATTTATTTGTTTGACATTATAGTTTCAAAGGCTTGGCCCTCATCATCAGACTTTATGAAAAATAACGCGAAATTCTGAGTTTATCGATGAATTTTACAAAAGAAGTGAAAAATAAAATAGAATTTTAAAAATGGAAGGATTCTTATTGGGACAGCATCCTCTGGTTGAAATTTCACTGCTTCCTATTGTATATATATATATACATATATATAATATCTATAAATAATTTATTTAAAAAACATAAAAAACCTATTATATAAAGGGGTTAAAGGAGGGAAGAGATTAAAGAAAACGACCAATCAGTAACGGGAGGGACGTTAAAAAGTTGTCACGTGCACATTTTGAATTTTATATAATATGAAGATTATATTCTTCATTACAGTTAACTCTGTAATTTTTTTAATGAAATAATAATAATTTTGTGAGAACTCTTATATTATGTTTGCATTATATTGTGACCTCATCGAGATACCAAGCAAGCGTCTATAGTTACTGAGGTAACGCCATTAAATATAGTTATGCTCGTTTTTTATTTTATTTAAAATTTACGTAATTAAGAAAAAATTTTAAAAATAAAATACATTTTTTGATTGGTTTCCAATAAATTTTTTCTTGGTTATAGTCATTAGTTTTTTTTCTTTAAATAACGCTAATCATTGGAAATAAAATCACCATTTTAAACATTTTTTATTTCTTCATTCAAAAGGGGGATTGAAAAGGAGAAGAGAATATGGAATTGGAATAATTATCGGAAAAGAGGTTTTTTTCTTTAATTAGTTTTTTCCTCTTATTAAAAACAAGGACTAAAAAGATGATCAAGGACAGTCGATGGTGGAGAAGTAATCTCCGGAGTCGAAGCTCAAATTCAATGTATACATTAATTCATGTAAAATAATTGGTTTAATAATAAAATTCTTCATTCAATAATTTGTCTGAACATTTCAAAATATGTCCAATCAGATCTCTGACGTCTTGATTTTGATGACTTAAAAAAAAATTATTTGATTCCTTTAATCTCATTTTTGAAGGTATTTTTCTCGACTTTCTGAGAATATATAAGTATGAATATCAATAATAATATTGAATTAGTATTAACTGAACAAATTGAATTTTCGAGGTTCGCTTCTATCATGTGACTCATATCCTTTATTTTTCTAAAAATCCCCAAAGAGAGATCTATCTATGTTTATGTTTTAACGAAAGTAAATCCTATTTGAAATGTTCTGTGTCAACTTCTCGAGTAAAGAATTGTATATAAGATTGTACCTACCTCAAATCTCAAATAACGATTATGTCGATGAGTCTGATCCGTACAGAATCTGTTCCATTATTACAATATCTATCCAATTATATTAATTAGCAAATTAATTCTCAGTCAATTTCTGGAAGAATTCCAACAAAGAGAAAAGAGAAACGTGAATTAGGAAAGTAAAATAAAAAAAAATGTAGGAAGTATTTTTTTATTGCTGTTTTGGTACAAAAAGAACAAATTACCAGAAAAAAGAAGCAGTCAGTTACGGGGTAGCAAGCAGCGGGTTCTTGATTGATCGCTACTTGTAGAGTAGCCAACAAATCTCCTTCCCCAATACGCCTTCAATCACTTCCGACCACTTTTCTTCCATTGGGTCATCAACGAGAATATTGTATCGAGCTTGGCTGACTTGCTTCTAATTCTGATTGACAGCTTTTTCGAAATAGAGGGTTTTGAAAAATTCAGTCACATATTTTGAGAGGAGAGACTGTTTTTAAAAATAAGAAAATGTGTTCATCCAGAAGCCTCAACCATCTTAAATCATAATAATTAAAATTTAGTGTTTAATTATTTATATAAAATATTTTTGTTGAAATGGGAGAAAAATATTTTTCAACTATGATTTTTTCTCTTTGTGTGTTTGAATTTGGATACCCACGATAGCCCAAGAACGGAAAGTCAAAAAGTTTTTTATATTGATTAGATTTTGGAATATCTCGTAAAAATTGGAATATTATTTTTTAAATTATTCTATTGAGATTTTAAGAGGATGTAATAGTATAACCATAGATGAATCAATTTATATTTAAATTTATTAATAATTACTAGGACAGCTCTAGAATACCGAGTCTTGAAAAAGTTTTCACTTTTTTATTATTTAATGTGCGAGTGAGCGATTCTTTCATTAGAATCTGATCGATGAAATTAATTAGAAATAGCGCAGATAATAATGACCTCTCTTTCTTAAGAGCTAAGAAGGCATTGGCAAGGTTGCCTAATACAAGTTCAAACCTGTTTCAGACTATCAGAGATGAATTTCTTAATTTCTATTATTCTAGGAATGGCCTTTTGCGCTCGCGCCAAAACGATACTCGTTATAGAGTAAGAAAATATTCAATTACCTTCTGTAAAATCCCACAAGAATGTACAAAAGCAATTACTTGTTGGAGATTTAACTAGCAAGCGTAGCTAGTCTTAAGAAAGTTTTTACTTTTTCTTCTATTTCTTTGTATTTTTAATCGCGTCGAGAAATCCACTAAAATTTAGTTCACAATTAACTTTAATTTAATAATTTTTTCCAAAAAACCGAGCAAAAATGACAAACCGGTCCGGGCACCTGAATCATACCTTCAAACCGGGATAGTTCCGGTCAAACCGAGAAGTATGGTAAAGCCTAATTATAATCCCGAATGAAAAAAGTCGTTATTTTTTGCTTGGTATTTTTGAAATATCTATATAAAAAACGGCTGAAACTTTTTAGATAAAAAAATTGAGCGAATTCACGGTGCTTTGGTCTTTAATAAAACCCTATAAAAATTTATATTATTAATTAATTTATAAAAATTTATGTTAGTGAGTGCGTATGTTACCAATTTTTTCGTACACTCTAGCTCAAATGAACATATCAATACGAAATGTTATGTTGAAATATTTTTATTGAGATTAAGAACTAATTAGATTTTGGTTGAAATGGGACCAAATATTAGGATGGACACTTCGATTTGGTCCAAATTTCGCACAGTTGGTCTTTAATGCCTTAGAGAACTATAAAGATAAGAGTAAATAAATATTATATTTAATATTTATTTACTATGAGTTAAGGATTCTAGGTCACTTATTTCACATTAAAATTAAAAAATTGAAAGATATAATTTTTTTCTTTTTCTATATATATATTTCGGGCTATCAACCCATCTTCAGGAAGTACAGAAAGTAACTCAGTTCACTTACTTTCTGTACTTCCTGAAGATGGGTTGATAGCCCGAAATATATATATTGAAAAAGAAAAAAATTTTATATCTTTTAATTTTTTAATTTTAATGTGAAATAAGTGACCTAGAATCCTTAACTCATAGTAAATCAATATTAAATATAATATTTATTTACTCTTATCTTTTATTAAAGATGTTTCACCTTGCACCAACACCACAATCTCTACTAATTATTAGAGAACTATCACCTGAAATGGCCGGGAGAAGGGGTATGGTAAAGTTATTAGATGGCCACATTACATATTTTAAATGATACATGAAAAGTTTAGGTTCTAGCGTAACCAAATGGTCCGGATTGCTAATTTTGGCACTCGAGGAAGTAAAAAACAACCCTTCTGACATATAATTGAAAATATTCCATTCCATTTTGGATCTACTAAATGACAACAGCAAGATTTTCTTAGAAATAATTTATATTTTAAAATTAATCAAGAATATTGAATTAATCCAAAATTAATTAAATTAAAAAATAAATGTTTTAAGCCCTGGACCGTATCGAATCTTTAAAATGTTTTCCCATTTTGCTTCGATTCTCGAGCTCAATTCACTCAGCTCGTTATACTTTTTTCTTTGAGGGGGAGAGAGGGGCAGAATTATCTTTTTTAGCTCTTAAGCATACAATCTTCTGATCTGGCTTTGTCTGAGGGTCACCCCCACCCCCAAGAAAAAGTCTGGCTTATCATAATGCTTAAGTTTTGGTACTTTCAACATGCCAAGGTAGTTGACATAAAATATATATTTAATATACATATAGCTAAATGTGTGGCTATGTGGATGTGTTATTATTAATGGCAAATGGGAAATAATCCCTTTTCATGAATAGAAATTGAACGGATTCAAATCGCTCGGTCGAGAGATTCACAGAGGAGTGATTATTTTCTAACTACACCTCAGGGAGAATTTCAAATAAATCCAATACATTCTGGATTTAGGTTACGTTTTTTTTATTTTATTTTTTTAAACACCCCTATCTTATCTCTGCCCTGTCACACATTCAGACTAATATTCTCTTGTTGGGATACATAGGTATTAATAATATTCATACTATAAGCGATATAGAAACATAAAAATATTCCAAATAAACATAATTTTTACTTAATGAATAAGCTAATGTGGCCGTCCACATAACTTTACCATACACCTGTCCCTTATTTTATATTTAATAAAATTATTCATAATTATTTACGAAAGGACCTCCCTCTGAATTTTGGTCTGATTAGCAATTATCCATATTTTGTTTTAAATATGAGACTCTTCTAGGGTAAATTTTTATTATTATTATTTTTTTTAATTTTATAATTTTAATTATTTATGACCACCTCTCCTTTAAGTTACTATCAATTTCACATTGAGAGTCATTTCCCTAAGGTCGTGGGGTCGTTGAATGCATATGCAAAAATCGATCAGAGTCTAGGATTTATATTGATAGTTCTATTTTTTAAACCCCCCCCTTCCCATTTTGGTCCCCTAAAGAAATAATTACTCTCTTTTTTATTAAAGGACCCTTTTATAGTAAATACCATTTAACTTGTTTTGTTTTTAATTTGAAAATTTTATAATATTATTTTATAAGACCAAATCAATTTACATCCTTCTTCCCATTCGAAAATTTTTTTTACCACATCCTTGAATTAAATAATAATATTATGTTCAAAAGATGATAGAATATGGTTTATATCAAGGAACAAATTTTATAGTCTATTACAAAAAATATACTCTCTTAATTGTTTTGTTTGATGTCAAAACAATTGTAAATTAAATTTTGTGTACGCCTGACCACGGCAGCCTGCGCAGACTTGCAGCGAAACTTGTCACTACTTGCAGACTAAGGCGAAAGCCAGCTGACGTATCGGCGTGCTTGTAATCGCTTGCTATTTTGTTAGTAAACGCAATGTTTTAAATTAGTCAACATGTCGCAGTTACAGTATCGTTTTAATAGGGGTCGTGAAACACCAAATAACGGGTTCAAAACTTCCCTCTAATGGACAAGTTCTGGCAGTAATATATATAAATTTAAAAAATAAAAATCTTTTATAAAAAAGAATCCAGAACACCTTTGTTGAATTGTTTTTTATAAAAGATTTGTATTTTTTAAATTTATATAAACCATCAATAAAATGTTTTTCTTTTCTATATATATATATTAGACTGGTCGTTAAAAATTGAATTTTTCCGACGTCCCTTAAAAAGCTTCCTTTTGATGAAAAAACCCGAGGTATTTTTTTTTTATTAAAAACATCACGAGCACGCAAGATGATCTAAGTTCATTTTTTGGTAAAAACATGTTTTTTGGAAATTTCTCATTAAATATGCAATAACAATAATTGTTTGATAATTGGATATTATTAACAATGTTACATTATTATCATAATTATTTTCATCAATAAATTTGAACTAATTTCCCAAGTAAATTTCCTATCGGTAAGCTAGTTAGTAGGTTAATGTACAATCATTATCTATATTTATTAAATTACAGACGCTTTCATACCTCTAGTTTCTATAAAAAATATGGAGGAAATTTCTCTTACTATACTGTACTATACAAATCATTGACTATAAAGTGTTGTTACTATCCTTTATGTTTTTTCAAGTTCTGTTAATAATCATTTTTTATATTTATTTGTGTACCAAAAAATGAACTTAGATCGTCTTGCAACACGTGTTGTTTTTAATAAAAAAAAATTTTACCTCGCGTTTTTTCATCAAAAGGAAGCTTTTTAAGGTGTGTCGGAAAAAAAATTAATTTTTAACGACCAGACTAATATATATATCAAATTTTCTAAAAAAACAAAACAACAAGGGTGTCCTCTTGCTTGATGAAAATAATTATTATTTAATGATGCTTCTCTCGGTGTGAAAATATATTCAAATTAATCATATTTTTTCGTTAAACCACGCGTGTGGTCCAACCCATAAACTTTGAATTCATCAATTTGATCAAGGCTTTAATGTTTGTAATAAAAAATTACTCGAACATAGAGTAATAATTATTATTTTGAATAAGGTAATTAATTAAAATCTATCAAAAAAGTATGTGGTGTATTATAATAAATGATCGATACTTGATTAAAATATATTCACAAAAGGAAATGAAATTTTTTTTATAAAAAGTCCACCGATAGGGTCATCCACCCCTCTCTTTCCCTCGGTTTCTTATCAGCTAAGAAGCTTCAAGGGAACAAAGACAAGTCCTGACATCTTTTACCCGATCCGAAATTATTTTCAATTTCTTTTATTCTAAAACACTATCGACCCATAGCAATCACTTCTGTCTTATCCAAAATCATGGAAAAGGCCATCAACGAGCAAGTTCTACGACACTTAGAGTCAAATAAATTTATCCACGATGGGCAATAAGGCTTCAGGCAATCGCGGTCGACTGGTGACATCCTAGCATATGTAACTCATATCTGGAACAAACCCCTGGAGGCCGGGAATGAGACCCTCGCGGTATCTTTAGACATTTCAAAAGCCTTCGATATGGTTTGGCACAAAAATCTTCTTGCCAAATTGACCTCCGTCGGCCTTGCGGCGAAACTCTGTAAGTTGCTCCAAAGTTTTCTTTCAGACCGTAGTATTAAGGTTGTCATTGATGGAATATCATCTTCCCCTTTCCACACCAACGCTGGAGTTCCTCAGGGATCGGTTATCTCCCCTACGCTTTTTCTTATCTATATCAACGACCTCCTAAACTTGCCCTCCAATCCGGTACATTGTTACGCAGATGACAGCACCCTACATAACGCCCCTGCATCGCATGAAAACCGTGCAGACATTGCCTCCTCAATTAATTTAGACTTATGCAAACTTAAAATCTGGGGATCCCAAAACTTAATTAACTTCAATGCAGGGAAAACTCAGTGTTGCCTTATTTCTAGGCGCGTCGACAGAAACCTTCCAAACATATATCATTCGACTCAAACTCACTAGAATTCAGGGATAAAATTTCAATGCTAGGCGTAACTCCAGGGTCTGACCTTTCTTGGAATAACCATATCTCTACCACTGCTAAAGCTGCAGCGCGCAAGCTTGGTCTCCTATTTAGGTCTAGACGCTGTTATACTCCCAGTCAACTTCTTATACTGTATAAGGCTCAAATTCGTCCCTGTCTCGAATATGGCTCTCATCTGTGGAGGGGAGCCTCCAAGCATTCTCTTGCTACACTGGATGCAATTCAGAAGCGAGCAATTAAACTAATAGGAGACCCGGCTCTAACCAACTCACTCGACTCCCTGGCTCATCGAAGAACCGTTTCTGCCCTTTCCTTGTACTACAGATACTATCACGGTGTCTGTTCAGTCGAGCTGAAATCAATTATCCCCCCTAATGCCCTCTTTGCGAGAAACACGCGGTTTTCAAACGCTCAGCACCCCTTCGCTGTCAAATTGGTTAAAAGTCGAACAAGCGCTTTCGCCAACTCTTTTGTCCCTATGACCTCCAGAGACTGGAACTCGCTCCCTGCCACCATCTTTCCCGCGACTTATAACCTTCAGCTATTTTAGACCCGTATCCACAGATACCTTCGACCCCCGCCCAACCCATAAAATTATTTCTTCTCTTCACGATGGAGGGGCTAACCCTGGCCTTTAGGGGTTGCGCCTTTTTGGTGTAACTCCTTCTCTCATCATTATCATAAAAAAATCTATGTAGGTCTAAATTATTATTATTATTCTCTTGAACTAGAAATTCTTCATTTTATAGAATACACTACGGTGCAAAAAAATCGAGCCACCAATAAAAACTTTATTAAATAAGAAATTATTTTTAAAATTGCTACAGATAACCAAATATTTTGTTCTATTAACTCTTAAACTAACATATTCAATAAATATGGGTGATAATTTTTGAATTTCATAGTAAAAAATAAGTAAAATTAAATTAAAATATACAATTACAAATTATCCTACTTTCTCAATATCACTTTAAATTTAAATAAAGTTTTAATAAAAGATCAAATTCCATTTGAAATATCAAAAAAATGAATAATTTTGAATTAAGCACCATTGATAGAAAGATAAAATATACAAAATGGATATTTCTGAATTTCAAGTAGTTCAAATTGTGTGCCTAATTAATCAAGGGCTATCAAACAACAAGTGGCAATTACACTTTCAATAAGCCGTTTTTCAGTAAATCTATGGTTACTTGTAAAAAAATTAAAAATGATTTACTATTTAATAAAGTTTCGTTTTTTTTTGCACCGTAGAGTATAAGGTGAATCAAAAAGTCTCTCCTACAAGGAGCGAATTTCAATTAAAAATGCATTTAGAATTATTTATTATCTTTTTTTTAACATTGTATGATATTTAATTAATTTTATTAAAAATAATAAATTATTTAGGAAAAAATTATCACACACTTCTATACTATCGTGGTTTAAAACAGTGGTTCTTAACCTTTTTAAGTCGCGACCCAACTGGGGGAAATATGTTTATGTTGCGACCTCGCAACCCAAAAAAAGACACAATTTTTTAATTACTTGCCTTTTTTAGATCACACTTAAGCAATTTTTTATAATGTTTACCTTTTTTTAACACACATATAAAAATTGTTTTAACAATTATGATAAACAAAAGTACTTTTCGATCCAAGAAAAATTTAATAAAAAAAAGCTATTTTTATGATTTTTACTTTTAATTGTAGTGAACAAATTAAAATATATTTTTAAACTTATTGAAAATATAATAGATGAGAGTAAAATATTTGCTTAACGACTCTGCACGACCCAATGAATATACTTCACGACTCAATTTCGACCTCCGATCCATAGGTTAAGAATCACTGGTTTAAAATACTAAAAAATAAAGTCAAAAACAATTTTATTATCAAATAAATTTCTAATTATTTTTAAGGATTCAAGTTTAAACTAAACTATGAATATCTCAAACATTACAAATAATAGATAGATTATTATAGTAGGGATCTATGATCTCCAGAGCCTGGAATTCCTTCTTGGTGTAATTCCATATCACATCAATAACTTAAAAAACTCGATGTCATCAGAAATAGTTACTTTAAAAATATAATGCGGAATATATATTCCTCCATTTTTATAGATAGGTCAATGTTAAAAATCGAATTGTTATAAAGGAAATTGTTAAAGGTTATGTCTTCGGAACCTCTAGTACCAAATGAATGGGAAGAACAACCGCCATTTTCTGAAAGTCTAATCAACACGTGACTGTATTTTTAAAAACTAAAAAATTTAATTTTAATATTGAATTGAAGGGATGATATTTATTCGAGATATCTAAAATTAATTGTTCAATGTAATTTAACCTCCAATGCAGTGGTTCTCAAACTTTATACAAAATGCTAATTAATAGTATACAGGGTGGTTAGAAAAAGGGTTCTAAGACTTGAGGGCGTGATTACCAACATAAAAATTAGATGAAATTTCATTAAACATAGGTCCAAAAACGCTTCGTTATCTGTCTGGCCGCCATTTTTTTTTTTTTTTTTTTTTAAGAAAAACGTCTATCTTAAGAACGATCTAGATATATATATGAAATTTGGTAAACATGTACTTGACTACATTATCTACTACTTAAAAAAGTAGCTAAATTTTATCTTGAAAATTTTCAAAAAGGTGGCCATTTCAAATTTTTAATTGTGAATAACTTTTGAATCTTGTATTTTATTAAAATTAGTATTATTAGATAAAATGTTTTACCATTTTTAATATGAACAAAATGACACTTTATTTTTCAAGATCCGATAAAAAATAACGAAGTTATGAGAGAATTTGTAGGAAAATAGGAGGAAATGATGTCGCAATTCTCAAAATTCAAGTCTAAGAAAGCCAGTAATGGTGCTTACACAAATTTCGTCAAAACGGCGTTATTTTTTATCGGATCTTGAAAAATAAGATGCCATTTTGTTCAGAATAAAAAGGGTAACCTTGTATTTAATATACTAATATAATAAAATGCTAGATTAAAAAGTTATTCACAATTAAAAATTTTAAATGGACGCCATTTTGAAAATTTTCAAGATAAAATTTAGGTTCTTTTTGAAATAATAGATAATTTAGTTAAGTACATGTCTACCAAATTTCATAAAGATATCTAGATCCATTCTCAAGATAGATGTTTTTCTTAAAAAAAAAAATGGCGGCCAGACAGAATGTTTATTGGAACTTTTCATCTAATTTTGATGTGGGGAATCACGGCCTGAAGTCTTGGAACCGTTTTTCGAAATACCTGTATATAAATAAAAAATCATTTTAATAAAAACCAAAACATATCTATCTGGGATTTCGTAGGGTGCACCTAAGAATATCATCGGGCACACCCGTTCTCAAAGAACCACTGATTTAATGGCATCCAATTGGGGCACTCGTTAACAGAAATTTAAAAAAATAAACATATTCTTAAATAAGTTCATATAACATTTCTTAAAATGAGCTCCCAACAATGTCAATTATTTTACACTCATTGTGAATCACCTTGTGTATATAATTATATAGATACCTGGAGGCACCGAGCGATGCTCGGTAACTTCTTCCTTCAGTTAAAACCTTTATTTTAATATTATTTTTAATTTAAAATTCTGATAAAAAGGTCGATTTTTATTTGAGAGCCGTTTTCAAATTAAAAAAATACAAATATATATAGTATTCGCCCACTGTACCCCCCTCACCCCCGAAACCTCGCCCTACCCCCGGATCCCCCACCACTGCACCCCACCTCCTGCACCTGTTTTGATTCAACCATATGATTCATTTTTATTCATCCAATTGTTAATAAATAAAACCTATCAAAATGTGTTGTTTTTTCAGAAAATTGAGACCTGCTTATGCGAAATATATTTTTAAATAAATTCTTGATTATTTTTTATTTTATTAAATAAATAAAATTCTTTATAAAAACAATTATAAACGTTTATTAATATTTCTAACGCTTAGGTTGAACAAAATATGTTTTAAACCACAATCACAATACTTCTTCAAGGCCTTTGAGAATAAAGGATTTACCCGACCCATTGTCTGCCTGAGCACAAAAGGAAAAGGAAACCTTTTTTTAAACCCTAAGAATGGGATTTGTCTACCTGAGAATAATTAATTTGATTACGAAAAAAGCCATCAAAAACAATTTTCTCGAAGATGAGACCGTGACAGATCGAATTGTCACCCCAAAAACCCCTAACTCGTGAATTTCATCAAAATCGGTAGAGTCGTTTTCAAAATAGAACCAAGATACAAACAAATATATATACAAACAAATAAATATACAATTTTTGCTCGTTTAATAAGAGTAGATAGATATACCTACATAAATAGGTGTGAGAGGAGGGGATAGAGTTTAACCTAAACTTCCACTGTTCCACCCTGCGCACATCACCAACTGCCCTTTAATCAATTCCGAAATCTAACTTTTGACAGATGATGGATGGCGGTTCGTCATCGGAGTGACGTTGCCAGTGGTTGAGGGTTGCTGGAGCGAGAACTACCAAGACGTCTATCGGATATTTACAACGGGGGAGGATTTGAAACCATTGAAAGATGATCACAGATATCGGCGAAGAAAAAATCCAAACAGATAGTGAGTGATCTAAAAAAAAAACTCCGAGAGATGGCTTCTATCTTGTTCCAGCATCCAAACATTAGGCCACTAACCTTACACGAGATAAAATTTCTAAGAGTAGGTAGTTGAAAAAAAAACAATGATTTTTTTTTTTTACTTTCAATTAATCTAGAAAGAAGAAGCAATGGAATGGTTTTAAAAATTTTAATTATCATCGGAAATACCCGTTTTGAGGTTCCTTGAATCCACTAAAAGCTTAGTCTGTGCAGTCTCAGCAGTGAAATTCGACCGTCTCCAAAACAAAATTTCAATATAAGAGCTCAAATTGCCGATTGAAGCCGACTTTGAATTTCAAAAGAAATCTTTATTTTTCTTATAAATATTATTTATATTTATTTATTTATATTCATCATTCATCACAGAAGGTTGTCAGTGTCATCTACTAGATCCAAAATGAAATGGATTATTTTTAACCCTAGAACGCATAACCCGGGCCTGTCGGTCCCGGGCAAACCAAACCTTTTTTTTTCAATAACTTTCAGAAAGGGGGTCGGGTTAGGCTAGGTGGTAGCGTGTCAGCCTGCTAATCAAGAGGACCCGGGTTCGAATCCGACTTCATTAATAATTAATGAGGCATCCGGCTAAAATCTGACCCCGGGATAGAGACAAATTTATAAAAACATAATAAATAATATCGTAAATTAGCTTATGGCTAGAAAGGCCGAAAAGCCAAAAAAAAAAACTTTCAGAAAAGGGCTCCCAAGTTTTTAATTTTTCTTCATTAATAAAAGTAATTCTAAAGGGTTTTACAAAAAACAATTTATATACCTAATTTTTTCTTGGAATCATTTTACAAACACAAAGTCATAAGAAGGGCCGCTCGAGCTCTGGGTTATTTTGTCTATTAAAACAGTAAAAAAAGTATTGATTTATTTTTATAAATCTTGAAATAAATTAATAAAAAAAAATGAATATAATGATTGAAAAATGTGTTTTAAAACAATTACACATATAGTGGGCCTGCCCACTTCATGACTTTGTGTTGTGAAAAAGCTTGTGTGTTCTAAGGTTAATTATATCTGAGAAGGGTTGTTTTCATCCTCTTGAGAATCAAACCGAAATTCCATAATTAGTAATCAGGCGAATTGGATATCCTGTGGCATAATTATATCAGAGAGTTCGCCTCAAGGGGTAGCCATTTGGCTCGGCTTGCCAATTTTGGCGCGCGGAGGTGAAAACAACCCTTCTGATATATGTAAAAAAAAATCAATTCAATTTTGGATCCAATAGATAACAACCACTTGAAATTTGTTTGAAATTTTTAATAAGATTTTTTTATTTCGGGGGAAAATAAATCCATATGATTTGTAAATTTTGTTTGTATCTAGCTACATTACTCTGATAAAGAGTCAGACAGAAATTGTACGAATATATGTTGCAGTAAAAACCCACACAAAGAACACATTCTTACTAGTTAGAAGTTGTAGAGGATGTAATTTTTGAAACACGTCTGTAGCGGCCCGCTCTTGCTCATGGCGACGAGCCTTGAGACACGGCCGCTAGATGACTCAGTCGGATCGTTGCGTCGTTTTTGGATGAGTGAAGTATTATCACCCATGCTATAATTGAAGCGACTCGATTCGACTGGGGAGCGAACGGATTCGGACATTCGAATCTGGAGGGGCCAAACGCCAACCAGCAGCCCCTCCCCTGCACACACCCTATATGAACACGCAACCTACAACTCTGCACACTCAACAGATTGTTAGGACCCCATCGACTTGATGGGGGGCGCACAAAGCACCACACAGCACTCACCTCACGAGAGCCCTAACAATATCTGGTGACCCCGACGTGATTGCAAAGCAAGCAGCCTCTTGACCCGCCAGCTAGGTGGATAGAGCCTTGCCCGGCTGACTTAGTCGGTAATCGGCAATCACACAAGAAACAAAGGGTGTGGTGTAGCGGCCCGCTCTTGCTCATGGCGACGAGCCTTGAGACACGGCCGCTAGATGACTCAGTCGGATCGTTGCGTCGTTTTTGCATGAGTGAAGTATTATCACCCATGCTATAATTGAAGCGACTCGATTCGACTGGGGAGCGAACGGATTCGGACATTCGAATTTGGAGGGACCAAACGCCAACCAGCAGCCCCTCCCCTGCACACACCCTATATGAACACGCAACCTACAACTCTGCACACTCAACAGATTGTTAGGACCCCATCGACTTGATGGGGGGCGCACAAAGCACCACACAGCACTCACCTCACGAGAGGCCTAACAATACGTCAAAAGCCAGGAAGGGGGAAAAAAACCTTCTCCTTTAAAAAAAAAAAAAAAAAAATTTGAAACACGTTTATCCGGGGAAAATCTAAATTAAAAAAATGTAACTTAACATTTGCATCCACTTATCTCCTCATTTGCAAGTTCTATTAAGTACTCGCTGAAAGTAGTTCATGTAACAAATGATTTTGAGTGAAATTTTTTTTCATTTCTTGATTAATTAATAAATTATAATTCGATAATTGGAGAGTTTAATGGATGAGCAAATGAGCATGTTAAGTTACAAGTTAGTTTTTGCCAAAAATTACATGGGGTCTCGTCCAGAGGCCAAAAAGTGGGATTTTTTCATTTTGTGTGTGCGGATGGATGAACGGATGTGGTGGTTTTTTTCGTTCACGATTTTTTCCGCACCGTTGCACCGATTGAAATGAAATTGAAAACCTACCATTACTTTAACAAAATGAAGCGCTGATTAGGTTTTGGTACATATCGGCCCACAAACATTAGTTCTTTATTTCAGTACTTTTTTAGTTTTTTCTAAATATCATGAAAATGACTTAACCAATTTTGGTGAAATTTAATATTCTAATTAAGCACTTTGGGGACCACAAAAAAGGTTAAATAAAGTATTTAGTAAAATTATATTTTAAAGTACTTTTTTCTAGAGTAAGTAGTACTTTTATAAATTCTTTAAAATTTATTCACACGATCGGTTTAACATAGCCCATTTAACATTGCTTAAGTAAGAATGGATAGGCTTCTCTCTGTGAAATGCTAAAAATTTAGGCGTAAATTTTATAAGTAACTATAGCAACTGCATTGTTTTCTTATCCGTCACCTTTGCTGAGACATAGAGAAATCAAAAATAGCGATTGATTCTCATCTAATATTTGAAGAATAACCATTCTACATTGTAATAATAAAACTTGAACAAGATGCGAGGTAGGTTTCACAAAAAAAGAAATAAAACAAAATTGAGTTTTGAATTCGATATATTCGATATGATGATGGGGTCACCCCCGCAATATATCGAATTCAAAACGAAATTTTGTTTTATTTCTTTTTTTGTGAATCTTACCTCGCATCTTGCTCAAGTTTTATTATTATATTAAAATGTTTCACCTAGAACCAACACCTAACTCCTGAAAAGTTACAATCTACATTGGATTTTTGACGTTTCGATTATTATTGGTAACCATTTCTGAAGACATAGGGGAATCGGCTTAAAATCAAAAATATGCACAGAGACCTGATTTCAAAAATTAATTTGAATTCTATTCACTAATTATTATTTTCTCATTTGTTCCAGGTATGTGACTCATAAAATCATCTGACTCTGTTTGTCCATTGATCAATCTCCTTTTAGGTAAGAATTTTATTTTAATTATAAATGTTTATTATTTGTAATGTAAATTTTTTTATCTGTAGGTGTAATATCAATAAAATTGATCATGGAGAAATTTCCAATTTTTTATTAAATTATTAGATATTATTTTAGTCTACACCTTTGAGGGACAACACTTGAATCAAAGTGGAATAATAGAAAATATCTTTTGAATTAAATATATTGAGGATCAGACTGGTCGAGTGGATAAGTTACATGCCTTTTAATCGATCTAGCACGGGTCACAAATCACTGCTATCCGACTTTAATCTGATCCCTGCATAATTGAAAAAATTAAAATAATATAATATAGTATCGTAAAATAGCTAATAGTTAATGTCGAGAAAGCAAAAAAAGAAAAAAATATATTAATGTGTTGTAGGTTGTTAGATTTTTCGTTAATGTTTACATAATATTTAAAGTTTAAATTATACTTTTCTCTAATAATATTTGCAATTGATGAAATACTATATTTTCATAGCATGTATGCGTGCACCAAACCGATTATGTGGTAGTGGCTCAAAATTCAATTACAATTTATTTACTTGTAAATACTTATCCGGAAATAGTAATTTGAAATTGGGTGAGAAACTGATTCAAAGTGTAGAGAACCCTTTTTGATTTCTATAATATTGCCTAAGCTGTGAAATTATTTTTAATTAGGAACTGGTGCACAAGCAGCCAATTAAAGTACTATGTTTCATTACAAGCTCACTTTTCCTCATTTGTTGAACAAGATCTAAGGGGTCAAAAGATGGATCTTCAGGATAACGGACATTCTTTATCTTTGTGACATTATAATAAACAAAACAATTAATAATAACATTGAAGACTATAATCTGGATTAAAATATTGCCTTTGAGAATTCTGAATTATTATTAATAGTCTTTTATGTAGCTATACTAGTTTAATAAAAATAAGTAATTATGGGATTCTAATTTTATACCAGGGTGCATAGACACCTACGTCTACACCCTCTCACTTAATCAACTTTCCCTTCTCTTCGGTAATGCAAGGGTCTTTCGAGATCCATAGGGGCTACATCTTTACTGGTGCACCCCTTCTTGCATTCGATTGCATTAAAAAAAAAAAAAAATACGTATAAGACTGTGATATTAATGACTATTAATAGCCACAATAATAATAATCGCCGCACTGCCCCATATATCTATTTTCATAAAGAGAAATCAATAAGGTTGTCCTCTGCTTGATCCATATATATATATGTCATTAGAGTTTTTTCCGCGTGGGTTTGAGAGTTTTACTCGACGTTTCGTCTCTCCTTTTGAAGCCATTTTCAAGAGAGGGTGGGTGGTCTACGTGGTCTTAACCTTGTAGTCCATGGTTCGTTTTGGAGGGTGTCTTCCGAGTGAATTTCTTCAGTCGGAAGGTTGGGTAGATTTGGATATTTAGGAAGTTTTGGGTGTTTTGTGGTTGAAAGTGTATTACTTACATTATGGTGGCTGACGTCTCGGCTGTTGCTGTTTTGAGAATGTTGGGCACTATCGATACGTTCACTGTCACTGTTTGTAGGCAAATGTGACAGTGACAGTGAACGTATCGATAGTGCCCAACATTCTCAAAACAGCAACAGCCGAGACGTCAGCCACCATAATGTAAGTAATACACCTTCAACCACAAAACACCCAAAACTTCCTAAATATCCAAATCTACCCAACCTTCCGACTGAAGAAATTCACTCGGAAGACACCCTCCAAAACTAACCATGGACTACGAGGTTAAGACCACGTAGACCACCCACCCCCTCTCTTAAAAATGGCTCCAAAAGGAGAGCCGAAACGTCGAGTAAAACTCTCAAACCCACGCGGAGAAACCCGAAAAACCTCTAATGATATAGAACCTATCCGCGGACGCCTCACTGAACATATATATATATATATATATATTATATATATTCATTTGTTTGCTTACTATTACGACAAAACGAATTTATCTAAATCCAATCGGGTATTTGAACTCATGAGATTAAAAGGACTGATGATAAAGAACTTTCGAAACTATCAAATAAATCATATAATATATAGGTACCATTGAAAGTTGGCAACTTTTCGAACAGGAGATGCTGTCTAAAAAAGTACCCTTCGTTTTTTGAAATTTTATTTTAATCTTTGCTTTTTTTGCAAATTTCATCGAATAGATCATTTTCGTTATTTTTCAAATTCAACATTAGACTTTTTTAATTATATTTTAGAACCTTCGCGCCAAACGGATACTGCTTTGTCTGAGTGAGTGTAGGAGTCAGAAATTAAATATTGTGACTTAAACTCCAGAGACCCTCAGAAGGAAATCGAATATCTTCCTTCCACAATGAATCAGGCCGTCCTAAAAGAAAATCTTAAATTACTCCTAATATTATTACTATTAAGCAAGGTATGAGTGCTATGACACTCTTACTTATTTCCAAACTTATATATTGAGAGTTCTTACAAATGGATTAGTCCAAAGATTCTTTATTTATTCCTTTTTTTGTATTATTACTATTCTAATACTTCCTCAGCGAGAACAATTTTTATACGACTAAAGCATGTCTGGACTTATCTTTGAAATGTTTGAACTGGAAGATATAGCTAGCAGGCAGAGACTTCAAACATTCTATCCACACCCTTTTCGGAAAATCATTCAATACCTACCAGACAGAGGCTTCAAACATTCTATCCACATCCTTTTCGGAAAATCATTCATTTTAATTACCCCTTCAAACTATGCAACAATTTTATTTCATTTCGACAACTAATATACTTTTCAAAACAAAAAGTGTTTTTTATAGAAATATTTGAAATAATGGACAATAATTTTATAATTTAAAGATCCTTCTGAAATATCCCGCCATATACTTATATTTATGAAAATACTCTAAATGTTTGAAATTTTAAGGATGCGCCGCATCCACAGCATCCATGGAATGCACTCCACTGATAGGTACATATATTTTTATTTGTTATATAGGTTTATAATATATAAATGTATTTGCATCAAGCAGAAAATAATCTAATTATTTTCTCTTTATGAATTAACAATTCTGCTAAACAAATTTTTTTAATTATAACTTTCCTGAAACGTTTGGAAATTGATTAAATTGTATTTATGAAACAATTGATTTTATTTTAATTCAATAAAACAATCAATATTTTTTTTCAAAATTATTAGATATAGTAAAAAACAGAAAAACATTAACATGTGAACTATTCTCTTTATTGAAAATTATAGAAGAGGGTTGGGTTCAGTAAGCTTAAGTTGTAGAAAGAAGGGTGCGAGGGTGGATGGGTGAGTGGTTCATTAAAAGGAGTTGGCCATGGAGGGTGGCAAGGAAGAAACGCAATTTGGCTGAGATGAAAGGCCGGTGGGGGAGAGATAATAGAGGTGCATTTAGAGTTGCCAAAATCCCTCCTTTCTTCCTTCCTTCCTCAAGTTCCCTCTTTCGCGCCTCCATCTCAATCCATTCACCTAATCAAATTCATATTCATTAGTCCACCATCATTGTCCCTTAGATAAATCCTCCCAGAGGTTCGCTTATTTACTGATTACGTGGATGAATGAGCGGAGGGGCATCATTTCTACTTCTACTATATTCCATCCTCCTTTCCTATTTATAGTTTTCTTTTAGAAGAGAACACTTAAGGACGCCGTATTCCAGCTACGAAATGTGTTGTTAATTAAATTTATTGTAAAGATAATTGATATATTATGCAGGAGTGGCCCCCTCCAGTTTTATAAAAATTGACCCCCCACAAACTTCATATCACCCAACCCCATTAAAAGTACCCCCCCCCCCATTTACGAATAGAGGAATAACAGTTCTTTTTCCCAAGTAAAATTTATTGCTGTATTTGTAATAAAAACACTCTATTTTTGCATATAAATCTCATTTGCAACAATTTTCAACCCCTTTGGGCCCCCTTGTTTTATAAAAAAGTTAAATGTTTCAAATTTCAAAAAAAAACTGGCTAATTGTGCGTGGGAGTGTTCTGTACCTTACATTTTCCAAAATACTTGTGAAATTTAATTCGTTTTTATTTGTCGTTGATGATGAGAGAATAAAGGAATTAATGGTATTTTTCCTTAATTTTAAGTTAAACCATCTCTAAATACCGTTAGGTACTCTTAGAAATTGCTATTTTGGAGCTCTCTCATTTTAAAGTGAAATAAATTTAAAAAAAGAAAAAAAAACTAACTCTAATTCTCATTAAACTTTTCTCACTAACTACGAAAAAAATCAAATTTTTTTTGACCATAAATTCCAAATTATTATCTTATTTAGTTTAGGAGCTAGAGTATTCAAATCGCCCGAATTACAGATAACGACACAATAATAGTTTCCATTTTTTTATATTTTAAACTGAACTCTAAAATATTCATTTTTTCAAGAACCTCGAGATTCGGAACAACTTGACACCAAAACCCTTAAATTTTAATTTAACAAAAAAAAATAAGAATTGTAGATCTAATCAGTTCCGATTAATTAATTAACGCATTGAAGGAGCCGGCCCCACGGAAATTCGCCCCCGAGTGACAGATTTGCTTGCCTTGTACTTTAATGTTATTGGTTGAGCGTCTCGTCTGGTAACCGAGAACTCAATGACTACATCACTCTGCATTAAACATATTTAATTAGGTCTAAAATACTAACTTTTTAGATGTGGGCTATTTTTTTGTTATTATAGATGTTATAAAACTGCTGAGACCAATATTTCGAGATATTAAGATTTTTTTAGCCTTCCGCTAACTTTTTGGATTCTCAACAGTTCCTTCATTCTGAGTAAACAAATATATAAATATACAACGAGTTTTAGTCATATATTACGATTTAATTCGCATATTGCATGGCATTTTCATTCCAGTTCCACTTGCTTCTATTAGAAAATTGTTAATAAGTTCGAATTGTATAAATTTGTTTGAGATTTTAATAATTACATTCTAGCCTTTGCCCTAAAAAAAGATACCTCTTATCATCCGACTCATCGATGGAACGCTAAATAATATTGGTCACAGTTTTATTTAACCACCTTTTCGTTTTTTCGTTAAATAGTATAATTTTATTAGGCCCAAAATTATAGATTTAAATTTATAGTTTTACTAATTAAGTATAGAATTTCACATTTTGCTTCTAACAATCTTTTTGATTGAATAAATAAATATTTTAAAAATTTACATTTTATTTTCTAATACAGCAAAGTAGATAGATATAGCCAAAAAAACTTCTACTTAGCAAAAGAAACAGATCTTCTGCGGCCCTAAAAAATTTTAAAAGCTCATTAGGGTCCTTAAATAAAAAGTTTAAAATTGTTTATTCGCCAGAATTTAAGAATATTTAACGCCTTCTCAGCGGCGAAAGCATTCAGTTTAACCGTTTTGTGCTGCGGGTTGCATCTTCAGGCGCTTGATTTTTCGAGATTGTTTGAATATATATACATAATTATTTAAATATATTTTAAAATTTATCATATCAAATCTATAGATTTATTTTGAAGTTATGGAATTTATATAATATTTGTATTATTTTGGTCATTTTATCACTCAGTAATTACAAAATTATAATTTTGCGAATTTGATTACTTTGATACAAGTCAAAATTTTTCTAACCCAATCGCTGACTTAAATTTTACCATTACAATAAAAAATTTCCTCAGAGTCTTCAAAGTTCTTTTTTTTTCAAAATGATTATCTTTAAATAAATCTTTATATGTACACATAATTATGAAAGTGGACTAGGTCAAAAAATTAAAACATTCGTTTTTTCATATTTTATGTTCCATCCATTTCAAAAGTTCAGTAATAAGATGTCGGTTTTGAAAATTCGCATTAAATTGAACCGTTAAGTGGATTTCTAGTTGTGTCATTATACAGAATTTGAATCTTGTTTATTTTATAAAACTTTAAATATCTCGAAACTAACAATCAATGACTTAGACCACTTTCATAATTATGGGAACATATTATAGTGTCAAAGTCATACTATATATATGAATACTGATCTTTAATAGTCTGCAGGACATATTAGGGTTCTTCAAATAGTAATAAATGTCTCTTAATATAAAGCGAACATAATTTATTCAATTAAATTTTACATTTTTGTTTTGTTTTATTAATTTACAAAAATGAAAAAATACTAATAAATATTCAGTTATTATTAGTATTTTTAAAAGAAATTATAGAAATTTATTTATTTTACTAATATTTTGGAATCTTTTAGCATGAAATATTATTACTGGAGTGGTTTTTCACAATATTCGTTGTTTTAATATAAGATAATGTTAAATGTTCATTTGTTACTCTCGTTCTGGGTACAATTTTAATAAGTTGAATTTAGTTCCTAACAACTAAGTCGTACATAACATAACTGAACCGAAACGAACTTGATTCGAATCGAACTTTTTTGGAAGCTCTAGGCTAATTATGTATAATACGAATGATCCTACAAATGGATACATGTTATAAGTGGCCAAGCCCACAAGATACCAACAATAAGATTGAATGGTCCTAAAAAAAATTCTCTTAGTTCAAAAACCCACAGAAGAACAATAAAATATTTTTATTAAATGTTTTCTAACTTTCAAAAGGCATTCATGGAGAAACTAGAAAGAATTTTTTAATATTAAATTTATATATGTGTGTGCTTGTGTATTTAAATAATTTGTGGGTGTGTGTTTTTATCGCTAGGTGAAAATTTAATTTATTCGACGAAAGCCACCAGCATATGAAATTCAATCCAATTTATTCGTGATGAGAATAAGCGAGAAAGAGAAGAGGGGATTAGCAATTTAAGGGAATGAGAGAATCCAAGCCACCGACTCCGTTGTTATTATCATAAGTGAATAAGTGTCGGTTGTTGTGTTGTTTGGTCGATGGTGGTTGAGTGCTTGGTATGTTATTTGATTATACACCCCTTTTTCATCCGCCCCCCCAACCAACCCTCTCTCTTTATACTTGCTATGTTGCCCCTTGAGAGAATTCTCTTTCACTTATTTTTTAAAAGGTAAAAAAATTTCACTAAAAACCTAAATAAAAAAGAAAATAAAGAGAGATCAATTAGACAATAAAATGATTGTACAGAATGGACAGAAATAGACTTTCTCTTTATATGCGGGTTTTATGTGAAGTGGAGAGATTCGCAGGTGGCTAGCCTGATTTTATGACAAAACCTCAAAGTCAGTGCAGGATACTAAAACTACTATATATTAAGAACTAATTGCCAGTGAAGTCTCGTGACTGCATAATATTGTGTCTGTGTGGCACAGTTTGTAATCTCGATAAGTTCCTCACAAACATGTAAAGCTTACATAGAAAATCTTAGAAAAATTATATGATAATAATAATAATAATTTAAACTCAAATGAATAGACGTAGATCATCATAAACTGAGGTCATTAAAGTTTCTCAATCTTTTAAAACAAACTTTTTCTGATTTTTATAAGAATTCTAGACAACAGAGAACAAGGGATCCTTAAAAATTCGGCCAATTTTAAAAACATTGTTAGAATATTTTTTAAAGGGTTAATTAATTTTAGGTGACTGATTCGTAGATTCATACCAAAATCTTGCTATGATTTCTTAATCGAAAATAACTATCCTACTTATAAATTTTGTTTTTCTAAGATTTACACTTTTTGAGTTCACATGGGAATAGATATTAGATGAACAAAGCAATACTTTTGCCACTTATGGCTTTATAAAGCACATATTTTTCTTGAAAATTGAAACTCTAACTACTATGTTTAAGTAATATCCTTCATACAAGAATCCAAAACTAAAACCGATTCCAATTTATTGGAATTTAAAGAATTGAAAAAGACAATAAAAGAGTGGGTCTTCTGCTGGAATTATACATTTTTAATTTATTTATTACGAGACTATAGTTTCGAGAGCTTGGCCCTATTTATCAGTCTATTACAATTGATACACAGGTATTAATGTATGTATGGTAAATGAGATTTACATGAGGTTTAAGAATTAGAAGATTTCAAATAGTCCATTTCCGATGATGCTAGTCTAAAACTTAATTTATTTTAAGACTAAAAATAAAAATAATAATTAAAATGTATTGTTTTTTATTTAAAAATTTTTAATAAAAAACTTAACCTCACCATGTAACGTTATTCTGAAATCTAAATGCTTCCTTTATATTTCCTTATTAAAGTAACTAATTATTTTTCCAAATTTCTATTGATAAAAGGAGAATTTCTCCCGGAACGTTTGGATTTTTAATAAACGTTTTGAGATTTCTTTATAAAAGTATTGTATTTATTTTATCTAAATGGAGTTAGAACTCTTTGGTTTCAATAGAATCAGAATTGGAATAGTATAGATAGGTAGATATCTATATATATAAAAGCCATTGTCAGACAGTACCTGTGGCGCCTTAGCGTACGATGTGGGAGAAAAAGCAACTAATATTTAATGACAGTTGTTTTATATTGTCAAATTTTACAAACAAAACATATCTATTCCCTATATTATATATCTATAATATCTCTATATATTAATATATTCCTCTATTAGATTTACGGCGTGCCTCATTTGAAATTTTAGTAGGCAAATTGATTAATTTTAAATATATTATATATTAATATATATTTAATTTTTGGAAATAATTCATACCGCGAAAATTAATTTTTTTTTTTTTGGAATTTAAGAAAAATATAAATTCTTAAAATTTTAGTAGACAAATTAATTTTAAAATATATATACCTACTATATATTAGGTATATATTTTTAATTTATAATATAAGTTTTAATGAGATATGATTTAATTTGGGATAATGAGATTAATTCTTAATTTATTACTGCGCGGGTTATTTGAAATTTTAGTAGATAAATTAATTTTAAAATTATTATATATAATTAATTTAGAGACACTTTTTAGATAAATTTATATATTGAAATGTATTATTAAAAAAGAAAAAGGTTTCCAACCGATCGGGAACTTCGAGAGAAATGGTTGCATGCTCTAATAAAATATTTATAAAGCATTTAATGATATTTTTTTATCTTTCTTTCATCAATATTCATTATTCAAAAAATATTTTTTCAAAACATATAATTACGGACAGCTAATAATCACATCTCGAGACGCTGCCCGCCAGGGCCACCAGTCCGGAGGGCCGGGCGTGCCGTAGGCACGCCAGGTACTGCTCGTATTATTATAAAGGGCAGTGCTGGTATTTGCACTAGAGCTGTCTAGCTATTAGTTGATATACATTTAAATGATTTATGTCATGAAATGTAAAATATTGAACTTCTTGATTCCATTCTATTTGAAATATTTAATTTTTCGTTCAAGTGAATTGATTTGAATTTTATTCATAATGTTTTTATTTGTGCCTGATAGTGGAGGAGGGGATGGAAATGGGGTTGATGGAGGGGAAGAGGGGAAACGGCCTGTTCATCCATCATCGACCTTCATCTATCATTGTCACAATGCTAAATACACAATTGACTCAGGTATTAATAGCCAAGTAGCTCGAATGCGATTCAATTGAATTTGAATTATTCGTAAATAGATTAGAAATGACCATCATCTGTACATTTTTGTATTTACCACCCTACAGCCCCGTTCTCTACCACTTCGCTTCCATTCCCATGATACCATTCACCTTTTGATTAAATTAAAAATTAAATACTATCTTTGGAATGTAAAAAATATTCTGGCTTGTTTTGTGCACACCAGATGATTTACCAGACAAAGACCCCAAGAGGGAGAAAATGAGACTAATTATGCAGTTGTAATTTAAATTATTTTTCTGAAACATAGTTGTTCACAAATTTAATTAATTTACCCTAATGGCATAGTGCGTAAAAGGCAAGTTTCAGGAAAATAATTTAAATTAAAAATATAGAATTCATAAATCTATGTCTTAAAGTGGAAAAAATAATTTTTAAGTGAAAATACTTTTTTCTCGACTTTTAATTATTCTTGGCGAATTTGACTCGGTAGGACACTAGATTTCACTACGTACTTTCTCGAACATGGCTTGTTTTTCACAAAATTGTTTTGAAAGGGATTTCTCTTCTTTTTTTTTAAGTTAATATATCGCACATCCTCTAAAAAACTGTCATAACACAAAAAAGTCAAATTTAAGCCACCAATACAAACATGTTCAGTTTTTTTTCTTTGTATTCTACAAAAACGCCATATTCTTAACTCTACAATGACCCGCCAGGGGGCACTTGGGTCAGTTTGATCCGGAACAAATCTACAACAGTGCCACAACAGTTTTTGCACCAGATGCACGTCTGTTGGTGCGGGTGAAAACCACATAAGCTGTAATGCGACTGTATTGCAGATAATTTTACATATTTAATTTTATTATTTATTAGTAGAAAACAGTTGTAAGATGTAATAGACAGTTTTGCATAACAATTTGTTTAAAGTTTACTGTACACTCAATGTAAAAAAGAGTCATTTCACAGGTTATTTGTTTCATTTTCTAAATACCTTATTTTCAGAATGTAGAAAACTGCCATAACATAGGACTTTTTCAGTTTTTTCTAAAATAATACGAATTATTATAGTAGGACATCTATTTTTTACCTTACTGACATAAAGTTAAATAAATTTTACAACAAAAACTAATCATTATTATAAATGCACAATAAAACGGAGAAGGGAAAAAATCTTTAAAAGCCAATTTTCTCAAAATCACTTTTTTTGTGTTATGACAGTTTTTAGAGGATGTGCGATGTGGCTTTCATTTTTTTGGTTTGGGGGGTGGGGGAGTTAATTTATACTCAAATTTCACCTCTTCATTCTAGAGGTTAAGGTTAGTTCAATTTTTAAGATTATATTTTCACATTTATTAATGTCCCAATATGCCATATTTTAGCATACTTTTTTTTTTTTTTTTTTTTTTAATGATAATGATGAGAGAAGGAGTTACACCAAAAAGGTGCAACCCCTAAAGGCCTCGGTTGGCCCCTCCATCGTGAAAAGAAGAAGAAAGAATTTTATGGGTTGGGCGGAGGTCGAAGGTATCTGTGGATACGGGTCTTAAATAGCTTAAGGTTATAAGTCGCGGGAAAGATGGTGGCAGGGAGCGAGTTCCAGTCTCTGGAGGTCATAGGAATAAAAGAGTTGGCGAAAGCGCTTGTTCGACTTTTATCCAATTTGACAGCGAAGGGGTGCTGAGCGTTAGAAAACCGCGTGTTTCTCGTAAAGAGGGCATTAGGGGGATAAGAGATTTCAGCTCGACTGAACAGACACCGTGATAGTATCTGTAGTACAGGGAAAGGGCAGAAACGGTTCTTCGGTGAGCCAGGGAGTCGAGTGAGTTGGTTAGAGCCGGGTCTCCTATTAGTTTAATTGCTCGCTTCTGAATTGCATCCAGTGTAGCAAGAGAATGCTTGGATGCACCCCTCCACAGATGAGAGCCATATTCGAGACAGGGACGAATTTGAGCCTTATACAGCATAAGAAGTTGACTGGGAGTATAACAGCGTCTAGACCTAAATAGGAGACCAAGCTTGCGCGCTGCAGCTTTAGCAGTGGTTGAGATATGGTCATTCCATGAAAGGTCAGACCCTAGAGTTACGCCTAGCATTGAAATTTTATCCCTGAATTCTAGTGAGTTTGAGTCGAATGATATGTTTGGGAGGTTTCTGTCGACGCGCCTAGAAATAAGGCAACACTGAGTTTTCCCTGCATTGAAGTTAACTAAGTTTTGGGATCCCCAGTTTTTAAGTTTGCACAAGTCTAAATTAATTGAAGAGGCAATGTCTGCACGGTTTTTATGCGATGCAGGGGCGTTATGTAGGGTGCTGTCATCTGCGTAACAATGTACCGGATTGGAGGGCAAGTTTAGAAGGTCGTTGATATAGATAAGAAAAAGCGTAGGGGAGATAACCGATCCCTGAGGAACTCCAGCGTTGGTGTGGAAGGGGAAGATGATATTCCATCGATGACAACCTTAATACTACGGTCTGAAAGAAAACTTTCGAGCAACTTACAGAGTTTCGGTGCAAGGCCGACGGAGGTCAATTTGGCAAGAAGATTTTTGTGCCAGACCATATCGAAGGCTTTTGAAATGTCTAAAGCTACCGCGAGGGTTTTCATTCCCGGCCTCCAGGGTTTTGTTCCAGATATGAGTTACATATGCTAGGATGTCACTCAGTCGACCGGAATTTCCTGGAAGCCGTATTGCCTAGGGTAATTACATATTTAATAGATGAAAATTCACCCTTCAACTTTCATTCCCTCATTTTAAGGGTTAAAAGAAGGAAAGTCCGGGTTTTCCAAATTTTCCTGTATTTGTGTTCCAAACGTTGCCAGCATGCTAAATTTAATGGTAGTAGAATGATTAGAAGTAACCAAATGGTTTTATGAGTTAGTGCCAAAATTAGCTATTTTCTCAGATCCATATCTCAGAATCTATTTATTAATGAAATTTGGTAATCTTCACAAGAACGTTTATATAATATACATATGTTTAATTTCAGGCTTTGGATCTCAAATAGATACTAACATGGTGCATGCGGTCAATGCCCATACTTGCTCTACGTCGTGTGCGCTTAGATAATGTATTTTATCTATGCGTTCTGGTATCTCAATTCAATAATAATAATTTTTGAAATTAAAAGAAACATTAATTGTGATAGTATGTTTGCCGTTTGGCTCATTACTCACCCCTATTCATTTCCACCCTTTTCCCAAGCGCTCGCGAATCATTTTTCTCATCGACTTTTGAGATTTATATTGAATTCATTTCTCGTTCTCTTATCATTTAATGTGCGATTTTATCTTCAATACGAAATATTGATATTTTTTTATTCTTTTTTGAAACTTATCTCTGGCTCCCTCACCTCTTTTTGATACTAATGATTGTATCGATATTTCAAAATAAACACATTCCACCTCGTAATCTTCTGTTTTTAAATGTTATTCAATTTTTATTATTATTGTATCAAATATGTCTGAAAAACTATTTTCCCCAATGAATTATGTAAAATCTGCCAAAAGAAATAATCAAATTTAGGGAATGCGGTGTTGGTTTATAGTGAAACATTGTTAAAATTAAATTAGGTTGGAGTTTGTGGTGTTTCACAAGAAGAAAAATTAAAATACAAAGATTTTTTTAGTTTACTCTATATATTTCGAGCTCTTAACTCATCGTCAGGAGAACATTGACTGACGATAACATAAAATAATGAACAGAATTTATTTTAATATGTTGGACAGTTATTTATGACTTAGTGTAAATATGAAAGAATTATCAGGGGATGGGATGGCCTTAGAGCCGAAAGAACAGATGGAGCGGTCAGAGGGCTAAACTGGGAATAAAGAAAAGATATTTATACTTGGAAGTTGCCGAAAATTATGTATGTGCCATAAAGGAGGGCAATAAACTATGGAATGTGGTGAGGATGAATAGTGAAAATTTCCATCTCTTATTTTCTATTTAAAAATAAAAAATAAAAATAAACCCACCATACATCCTCATCACATTCCTATTCAAATTAAATATCATTGATTAAGATGTCAATTATTGGTGAAGTTTTGATGTTTGTTTGATTGTTCAAGATGTTTTGATTAAGGTGTTTGGCCTTTTTAATTTCAGCTGACTCAAACAAATCCAATTTCCTGCTTTTTGAAATGAAATGTGAAGGGAGGGGGTTGGTCGATGAAGGTGAATGGTTGTGGTCAAACAAATGATCTGCAAAAGCCGAGTTATAACTTAGAGACGGGGCATTTGGGGTCAAACTATTCATCTGTAGATTGCGAAGAGATCTCATATGTTCAACGTGACGTTGATTGAAAGATCTACCTGTTTGTCCGATATAAAACGATAGACAGTCGAACGACAAAAGAAATAAGCTTGGAAATGAAGTGACAGCGAAATGTTTAGAGGATTTTAAAAGTGAGAAAAAGAGTAAAAATTTTCTGTTAACAAATTTTCGGTGTTTCCAAAATTATTGGTACCCGTTTTACCACCCCCCGCCACTCACTTAGTGGCCCACGGGCTAGTATTAAAAAAAATAATGAACAAAATTTGACCCACTTCTCAAAAAGGTTCGTCATCACTGACCCGATGCACACCTCTACCTGTTTTTGTGATGGGAGCTCTCTGATTGTAATTTGGAGGCCTGTCGAGATTGAAATGACGTCACTGTTGGCTTTGTTTTTAGCTAGCTTGCTTGATTTAATACAGGGGTGTCCAACCTTTTGGCTGACACGGAACACATTTGAAGAAAAAAATTGTCTCGGACCGCGGATAAAATATTATATTGATATTTGTTATTTAAATAAGCTGCAACGGATCGTTGCTAAACTTTATCCAAATTCATTTGAAATATTAATATGTTTATTCCTTTATTATTAATCAGATATCACTTGCTATTTGCAGTTCATGTTGACTTTAATTCAAAAATAATGATCGATTCTCATTTAACAGTCGAGGAATAACCATTCTACATTCGATTTTTGACATTTCGGTTATTATTGGTAACCATTGGTAAAGACGTGGAGGAATCGACTTAAAATCACAAATAGTGATCGATTCCCACTTAATACTTGAGGAATAACAATTCTACATTAGATTTTTGACCCTTCGATTATTATTGGTAACCATTGCTGAAGGGATGGAGGAATCGACTTAAAATCAAAAATAACGATCGATTCTTATCTAATACTAGAGGAATAAGCATATTGCATTCAATTTTTGATATTTTGAAACTTGAGTTGTTTACCAAAAAAGAATTTAGTCTTTTTGATTTTAAGTCGATTCTTCCACGTTTTCAGTAGAGGTTGCCATTAATAGTCAAAACATCAAAAAAATAGAAAATAATGTGAAAAATATTTTTATCCATAAGAACAATATTAAATTTTGTTTGTGTTTTCTCTCCTCTGTAAAATTTCCTTGTTGTGAGCTAGCAGGTTTACTCTCTAAGCCGACCATTGGTACAAATGTACATTCATATTTCGAAAAAGAGAATAAATATATCTCTACATATAAATCTTAATGTTTTATGGAAGTTTATGATTTTATGTTGGGCCACACTCATCCGGCTGGCCAAGGGCTGGACAGCCCTGATTTAATAGATAAGACATGTTCTATTTTCCGGCTTGGTCCTGGGAAGCCAACTGCTAGCAACAAGCAGACAAAAAATTATTAAAACAAGCCTCGAGTACAGCGGAATTTAGATAATCACCTTTGATTTGAAAAGTAAGTGGCCAGGCAAAAAGTCCTCACACTCTGCTTACTATGAATTATGAAACTAGCATTCTGCTATTTAAGAGTTCCTAAAATTAACGACAGATTGAAGGTAAATAAAAGCTAGGAGGCTCATGAACGACAATGTACTGGTACGTATTTCTGATAGAGGCAGTTAAAGCCCAATAATAAAACTAATAGTTTACATTCTCTTTCCATTTAATTATTCACCATTATAATCTCTTAGGTGATACATCTTTAGGACATTTAACTGATACACACTTAAACACTTGGGACTAATCATTCTATAAATTTAGTAGTATGTAGATACTCAATCGCCCTTTGACTGATTTAATAAAACGTCAGATATACTATATAGACAAACTAAAAATAGAAACTTAAAAAAGATATAAGAGAAAACTAGTATTGTAAAATGAAGAGTGATGATTCAGGAATTATTCCCTCTCCTAAGGCTTGAAGAAAATAAAATATTTAACATTTTTGGGGTAGAAATAAAAATACTTCTATCTATAAATATTATTATAACTAAGTATAGGTATTTTCTAAATTATTTAAAAAAAGATTGCTAATTACTTGATACGTCCGTGAAGCAATACAAATTTATCTTTTTATATATAATTTACTTGAGAGCTATATTTTTATTTATTTATTTATTGTTTTGTTTGTTTATATATATAGAAATTTCGCTCTCGTGCTAAAATGTTGGTAAATTTTTCTAATTCAAAGAAATGATAAGTTTCCCCTGAGGGGTGAACCACGATTGGAATTAGGTATACACCGTCTTTGGAATTATTTGGAATTACTTTGGAATTCATTAGATAATATATTGTCATCTATTGTCTTCTTCTTGGAAATGAAAGTGGAAGTGGAAGTAGGTGTACACGATTTTATGTCGCGGTTCACCCTCGGTTTCCCCTCTCCTCCTTCGTAGTACCTTCTATGAATTTTGAAAATCAAAATTTATGCCTTAAAATTTTTCAAACCTCTTTTCCCTTCTGACACCTGATATAATGAAAAAATGAATTTTGGAAAAATAACTTCATAATTGTAAATAGTAATTTAATAAGCAGATCAAGCTCAACACATTAATTAAATTTATTAAAATTGTAAATAATGTCTTGGAGTATCGTATAGGTCCTAGAGCATGTAGAATAAATTTAACCTATTAACTACAATATAGTCTGTTATGCATGATACTCACATTACTTAATAATAATCAGAGGTAAAGTTCAAAAATTGACTTTTTCAAATTTTCAAAACTATTAAAGTTTTTAACTCATTTATTAAATAAAGATTTATTTTAATAGATAAATTGGATTTGAAATTTAAAACTTAACTTGAAGTAAAGAAAAAGATAAAAAAATAGAAGAGTAGGGGAAAAAGATTTATTTAAGCATAACATGCAGAAGAAAAAAATATAAAAAGAAAAGAAACAATTCTAATATGTCTAACATGACAAGCAACCATGTTGCAGGGAAAGGGATGGCAGCTAAAAGAGGTAGAAAAATTACTATAAATTTATCATTTATATTTATATATACATTTGTAATACTCATATATATATATAATAATAATATCTTTCGATGGAAATTTTTTTAACTTTTTCATTTATGACCATCTAGATTAAGGAAGAGTTTATCTAGCTCAAGGCAAGCTGCTATACTCGACTGTTAAATCAGATAATATTCAGACAAATTTTCAAAGTTTGACAGTTTGACTGTCTTTTTGAACAAAATTCATCAGTTCTTTCAATTTTGAATTTGAAAAGCATAGGATTCTTTTATTATAAAAAAAAGAAAAAAATGCATGTGGCAAAAATTCATTTAAGGAAGTCCTTTCGCAGCCACTGTTAAATAAAAAATATTAGATTATAACTTTAATTCAAACAAGACTCAATGTTGTCTAATTTCTAGGCGCGAAAATAAAGATTACCCTGATATTCACTTCGATCCGAATACCACTGTCTTGGAATGAACACATCTCCTCTGTGGCGAAATCTGCAGCAAGGAAGATTGGCTTCTTATTCAGATCCAAGCGATTTTACAAACCCCCACAACTTCTCACCATCTACAAGGCCCAAATCCGCCCCTGTCTCGAATACGGCTCTCATCTATGGAGAGGAGCCTCAAAATATTCTCTTGCTACCCTGGATGCAATTCAGAAACGAGCCGTCAGGCTAATTGACGATTCTACCCTCACCGACTCCCTCGACTCGCTGGCTCATCGAAGAAATGTCTCTGCCCTTTCCCTTTTCTATAGATACTATCACGGCAGGTGCTCTGATGAGATAAAATCAATAATTCCCCCCAAAGCATGCTTTACACGTAGCACGCGTTTTGCCGACTCCCAACACTCTCTCGCGGTCAAATTAGAAAAGTGCCGGACTACTTCATTCGCAAATACATATATCCCCATGACTTCAAGGAACTGGAACTCTCTCCCAGCCTCTATCTTTCCCAGCACCTATAATCTTCAAACCTTCAAAACCGGAGTGCATAGACACCTACGTCTACACCCTCTCACTTAATCAACTTTCCCTTCTCTTCGGTAATGCAAGGGTCTTTCGAGATCCATAGGGGCTGCATCTTTACTGGTACTCCCCTTCTTGCATTCGATTGCATTAAAAAAAAAAAAAAAAACTATAACTTAATTTTTTTATAATGGTTTAACTCTCTATCTATGCTGTGGTGAAGTTTGAATCACACATTAGAGAGCAAATTTTTGAAAATGTAAACATTTTCTTAGAGTCTTATGGAAAAATTAAGATCTTGACACTTTTTCTTGAATTATACTACTATTAGTTGATTATATAAAGTTAAAAAAACAAACTAAAAATTAGCTTTTTGAAACATGCAGTTTTTTTTGCAATAAAATATTAAATTGATCGTCGAATTTACTGATAAATTTACTTTAAAAAATCACATAAATGCTATGTTTGAATTTAAACATAAACAGTATTAATATAACGCATTGCCAAATCATACAAGACTTATTATCAGCTGATTTGAATAAATCAAACTAACTTTTCTATTTTATTATTTTTTCATAATTGTTTTTATTTCATACATTTACGGCTTTCATACTATTTATTCTTTAATTCGATTATTTTCATTTGTATGTATTTTAACTTATTTTATTAAATCTTAGATACTACACTTCTTTTGATACAACTGGAGTGAAAGGATCTCCTTAAATTACTGATTAATTTATTTCAAAAGAAAATTAAGAAAATATTTTAATTAAACATAATAATTATAATAATAATAGATATAAAACACCCTAAAAAATAAACTAAATTTTCTATCGATGCGGAAAAATTTCCAAACACACTAAACTAAAATACTAATAATAATAAAACACTTCAATTTTTCATAGTCATCATTTTAATTGTTTTTTTGTTTTAGAAGTTTTTAGGAGGACTTTTTAAGAAAGGCCCTAATTCTGTATAATCCTAGTCATGGCCCAGATCAGATGATGACACTTCTCGTCTCGATATAATAGTCTATGAAAAGAGTATAATTCTAGAAAAACTGAAATTTTAGTTTTCTATTAAAAACAAAAAATACTTAATTATAGGGTTAACACAATGTAAAATTTTCTCTTTTGATAGCTGCGAAAAGTGATATTTTTCGTTGAATTCCAAGAAAATTAAATTTGTCCATCTATATTAAAAAATACTTTATTAAAAAAAGGATAATACTCAATGAAATCGAATTTTATTTTCAATTGAAAAATTATTCATTAGTCTTTGTAAAGTTTCCTCTTAATAAAAAGCACGCGGAAATTGGGTTTTTTCAAGATAATTTTACGAAATTAAATTTTTTATCTAGATATGTATAAAATACATTAAAAAAAATAATAATAATTATGTGTTAGACGAATTCCTCAAATATTAATTTACTATAAAATTGAAAAATGTTTCATAAGGATATAGATATCCTGGGAAAAACTTTCTATTTCGATAGAGAGGAAAAAAGTGATTTTTTTAAAGAAATTATATTTTTTCATATCTAAATAAAATCTATTTAAAAAATGTATAATCCTAGAGGGATAATGAAATCATAATTTATAATCGAAATTGATAAAATTTACTATCATTTGTAAAACTTTGTCATTTGAGAGAGGGGGCAAAAATTAATTTTCCAGGATATATTAAATAATTCATATTTTATCATTTTAATATAAAATACTCTATTAAAAATAAGTGTAATCCTATAAGAAATCAAAGTTTATTTTCCCATGAAAATCAAAAAAAAATTCATAATAGTATAAAACTTTCTCTTTTAATAGTGGAGGAAAAAGTTTTTCTTTCCATTTGGAAGATTTCATTTTTATTTAAAATATTCTATTAAAAAATGAGATTATTCTACTGGAAATCAAATTTTAATTCCTTGAAAAAAAATAAATTAAAAGTAGGGTTGGTGTAGGTACCTACCTACTCAATGTAAAATTTTCTCATTTTCGAAAAAGTGGAAAGGTATCTAAATTTGATTAATAGTTTATTATAGTTTTTATTACTCAATATTTCTCTGATTTCTAAAATTAATATTTCATCTAAATTTGAATCTTTACTAATAACTTTATGAATAGAAAAATAAAAACTATGTGTACTAAATTTGTAGAGTGATTAGCAAACATGGTACTTTCAGAGTTCTTGCCATAAATCAAACGCTAGTCTCCATTTATAATACTTTTTTTAAGCATTAGCACTTATGCTTATATGGTATATCTTGATACACTCTAAAATAAAATGATCAGAAGAGCAATATCCTAGCTATTAAAATTTTTTATTTATTATTCAAATTATTACCCCGAAGTTAATTATATTACAAAAATGATCAAGTAAATTTCATCTCCTCACTTTTGCTCTACATTGATTTCGAAAAGGGACATATCCTATATTTATTTCTTAAAATGATAGGTGGAAAATAAGGCTTATTTATGAAATACGATTTTCTGAGATCTCTCTCTTCAAATCCAATTGACTTTTTCAATCTTGTTCAATTTATGTTTATATATATATATATATATATATAGGCTAAATGTTTATATACATCATTGGGCGACGTTGACGACACCAATTGCCAAACACGTCGTCATCGATAACAAAGTTATATATATATATAAGAAAAAGAGAAAGAAGGGATGATTTCGAGTTGGTGTAGAGGGTGTGTATTGGGGGGTAAAGGGTAAAAAAAAGAAGGCGAGAGACAGATTGGCTGGATTAACATCCCCTCGATGCACATTTTTTTCCACCCTATCTATCCCATCCTGTTTACTCAAGAAAAAAATACAATTTTCAAAAACATATAGGTACATAGCCTTAGGTGGAAATATATACGTATAAATAGGAAATATAAAAATGGATGGATTGATTGTGTGAGTGGAGAAAGAAAGAGATGATGGTGTTTCTGAAAAATAAGATAAAATATTGAACAACTATTAACATTCACTATCATGACTTTAATATTTTGAATAGCAGAGAACCAGTATAAACAGTATGGTAATTCAGGCTGGCTGAGTGGGTGGAGTACTTGCCTACGAACCAGGGAGACCGGGTTCAAACCCGGAAAACTGCTAATATGACCGACTATAATCTGACACCTACACATATATATATGAATGGCGTGCGGTCCATGGATGCTGTGGATGCGGTTCATCCCTCAAATTACAAAATCTCAAGCGTATTTTCATCAGTGTTATATTTAATCAACTGGAGTGTTCACCACACGACTTTCACATTTTCACTTATTTGAAATCATCGCGACACTCCTAATTTACAATTCAAGCTTGAGTTGTTTATCATAAAAGAATTTAGTCTTTTTGACTTTAAGTCGATTCCTCCACGTTTTCAGTAGAGGTTGCCATTAATAGTCCAAACATCAAAAATGGAATGCAATAAGGATATTCCTCTAATAGTAGATAAGAATCGATCGTTATTTTTTATTTTAAGTCGATTCCTCCATGTCTTCAGCAATGGTTACCAATAATAATCGAAGCGTCAAAAATCTAATGTAGAATTGTTATTCCTTAAGTATTAAATGAGAATCGATCAATATTTTTTAATTGAAGTCAACATGAACTGCAAATTGCAAGTGATATCTGATTAATAATAAAGGAATAAACATATTAATATTTCAAATGAATTTGGATAAAGTTTAGCAACGATCCGTTACAGTTTATTTGATAAATATATTAATAAGTGTATAATGTTGTTATTTCAAAAAGTCATAATAAATTATCTTTCAAAAGTATCACACGAGATTTTCTAATTCTCAGCATCTCTTCGAAGTTGAATTGGAGGAAAACCGAACCAATTGCTGCCAATATGTTTATCCCATATATCTACATGCCTTATTTTATCCCCTTCAAGACCTTCCCTAGCAATGGTGGATCTATCCTCAACTCAGCTCCAACAACCGACACATCTTATTTATTTTATTAATACAGATTATACAATACATATTACATAGAACTTAGTAAAATCCTTCAAAACCAGGCTGCACAAACACCTTTTTTGTTGCTTTTGTTGATCATTTTTGAACATTTTACATCTTTTTATTTTTTGAGAAAATTTTCATTTTATTTCATATTTAATAATTAATAAGGTATTTATATTCATTCATTCTTACAAACACGACATAAGAGCCTGGAGGCTAGACTAAGATTTTTTTATATTCATTTATTGTCACCGGGAACAAAGCCCATTTAGACAGCACATCAGTAAAGGGTAAGAGTAGGGTTAGTGAGGGAGCCGAGTTTTAACTGGTCGAAATTTTATATGCTAGCCAGGCTCGAACCCGAGTCTCCCGCTTGAACATCATCATCAACGATACTGAAGAGGGCCCAGCGCCTTAGCCAGCCAGCTTGGACAACCCGACTCCCCAACTAAGATTTTAATCGGATACAATATGTATCAATATCTATATTCTATATTGATATATTGTTATTCAATGTGCAAATAAAAGATATTGCCTCTCCTGGTTCAGGGCCAGGGCGCTGTGTACCGTGTACCCTCCCCCCTCCCCCTAATAGGGCCGCCACTGCTCAAGATCTCAATGTTTTCTTCGATTCCATCAAGGGATGGTTGGTCACTCTCTTTTCTTCGATAATGCAAGACCCTTGTCTGTCAAAACCTCTAGGCACTTCTCGGTACACCCTTCTTGTATTTGTTTGCATAAAAAAATTATTAAAATAACTCTTCATTATTTTTCAAGTAGAATAGAAGTTTAAATAGCAAAGTTTTTATGAAAACGTTGAGAGTGCTGCTATTTATGAGAGCTATCTAAAATGAATGAATATATACCTATATAAGGAAGAGTTTTTCCGTCCAAGCACTTCACCTTTAACCAAGGTTTTAGCCACTTTTCAACACTTACTCAATGATTTATAGAATTTTAAAACATAGAGATCATTCTTAAAATGCCTTTAATTAATTCCTATGTAGCCCGGGGCCCATGTCATGTCCAGATTTAAATTTAAATGATAGAGTTTTTCTTTAGGAGACGGACTGGTATAAATATACAAGTGGATGTTGATGAAGGCAGTCCAAGTGATTGTAAAAAAACCGAAACGTCGGTTATCGAATAAATGTAAAATAATAAAACTGATATAGTCTTATTTTTTACAACCACCTTGGACTGCCTTCATCAACATCCACTTGTTTAAATTTAAATTTTGAAAGAATAAAGGTTGATCTAGGATGTTGAAATTTTCAGAATATTTAAGGGAAAGTCCAAGGGGTTTCGTTTCTAGAGGCGGAATTATATTCAGTCGGATTTCTCATCATTGTAAATGGATCGGACAGCAAATGATATTTTTAAAATAAAAATATGTCGATTTGTTGTATCCCGAGCTTCTTACAGTCCCGGGAATTAATTTACACTTGCAAATCAAATATTAAAATCCAGCAACCTATGAGAAAATTCGAATCATTCAACCCTCTAAGATACACGTACAGTAAATACATAAATTGAATAACTTAAATAAATCCAGGATTCGACTTGCTGGTTCGTTCTTCGATCACAAAAACTTTTTTTTATTATCTATATTATTTATTTTAAAAATTAAATTAAAAAATGAGAATTTATGAAAATGAGCAACCTCTAGAGGCGCTACTTAATGGGGGAAGTACAGCTATTATTCTTATAGGAAAAAGATTTTGTTTTCCCGATAACTTTCAGCCAATAGATGTCAAAAAGAGTGAATTAGCGTGATTTTACATGTAATTATTAAATCTATATATCAATATTACTGAAGAGATTTTCAACATTAAAGCGTGTCACTAAAACTTTAAATTTTTTAATAAGAATTGATAATTTAATAAAACAAAAATGATGAGAATTTTTTGTATAAAAACATTTATAGAATATGTCTGAAATACGAGAGAAGGGACCCGTCTTATTTGAATCATAATTTGTTTACCTCTTTTCTCTTTAGCTAATAATATCTGGCTGGAGCTTCAATCATATTTATTTTAGATTTATAATTTATTACTTTTTGAATGTAAAAAAAGGTTGGTCGGTTGTCAGGTAACTCCAAAAATAATAAGTGTGTTTCCATCTCTCTTGGTGTGGCAATGTTATATTTTTCCCTGTCAATCCGATAGGGGTAAGGGAAGACCTCACAGAGTGACAAGTTTTCGGCCGACATGAATACTTTAGTAACCTTACCAAATTACATTCTTGAACACAGGATTTTCAAATTTTCTTATAAGTTTAACCCTATTATTTATCAAGTTCCAGGCAACCAAGAAAAATGCCTTTCACTTTTGGGATACACAAATTCACTGCTTTCGTGTTTATTGTACTTTTACATCGATTATTTATATGATTTCAAATATTATGCTACTGTCGTCAAAATAACCGAAGGGCTGAATACAACCCTTCAAACATTATAAAAATTATCAAAAACACCTAGAATTTAGTAGTTAACCATCTCTTGATTTTCTATACAAAATATAATACTTACTACTTCAGATTTAAATCTTATTTACTTTAAAAAATGCTTTGGTAAACAAATCTGCCAGTTAATTTAAAGCTTACTAAATATAAGCGCATTTTCCGGTGGAAAATAAGTGTTTAAGTAGAACTCTGACGTCACACAAATTTTCAGATTTTTCTTTCAAATTTTAGTAAAAATAGAGAAAATAAAACAAGTGTTCAAAATTGTTTACTAGACTCCCCCTAAATATTCAACTAAAATTTTTAATTGAAAGAAACAAATTATATTTAATTTCTAGCTCTTGATTAATTTATATAAGAATTTAAGATCAAAGTTTTTGGCAAGTGTATGATCTTTAACATACAATAACAAGAATTTATGTTTCCAAATTCTCTCTACCCTTCTTATAAATATATATTACCAATTTTACTATTGTTCAATTAGTTTCGAATCCACGTTTTATATATGTATATATAGGTGCTGTAAATTTCATATTCTATTTATTTGAAAGGTATTTTCCGAGTATTACGCCGAGAGAGGGTAGAATTAATCTCTTTGTTTCGTAAACCGCAAACCGTCAGTAGCGCAGCTTTCTATTTAATTTATACATTTCGTTACCACCTTCAATGCCTTTTTACCTCAACCCCATCTTACACATTTCCACCCTATATATTATACATATATATATGTAGGTTTAATATGTAAATTTTAATTAAAAGTGATTTTTTTTCTTGCCAACTGTTGTTTTGTGTTGCGTTATGTTTCGTGTGTGCGTGTGTCTGATGTTCGATGCTATATCAAGAGAAAGGGTGGATTGTGGTGGTAAGTGGGTAGTAAAGAAGGGGAACGGAAACGGGTAAGTAGAAAGATTTCAGGTAACTGTACAAAGAGGTCTTAATCTCGCACAGATGTCTTTCCTTTCATTTTAGCCCTTTGATAGAGAACAGAGAGAAAGAGACTCGGAGGAGAGAGAAATTGTGGCTTGCAGGATGGATCAAGGGACTGAGAGAGAATGGAAACAAAACAAACCGTAAACGGATGGGAAAAAGTTAATGGTTTGTTTTAAAAAGAGCCTTTAAGATAATAAAAAAAATAAAGAAAGAATAAGAAACAAAGCAAACATATATAGAAAGGTACAATTATTTATTTATTTATACGTTTAGTTAGTTATTTAAAAGCCTAAGACAAACGATAATGGGTTGCAATCTCCAAATTCGAAAGGATATTGTGTATCAAAACCTAATTTCAAAATAAAAGCTTTAATCGATCTAATTCACGGACGGTGGGTGTAGTAGATGGAACGAAGTCAAAAAGGCTATCGTCCTACATCTTCTAGTTCTGGCTGGTGTACAGCAGAGGTCACTGGATTTACTTGTTTATTTTGGAGATTTCTACTCAAACTTCGTAGATAGAAAACTAATATATCAGGGTTTCAATGATTTATATTTATTTAAAAGCCCAAGTTAATGGGTTAGATGGTTAGAATCTCTTAAATAGAATGGAAATTTAGTATCAAAACTCATTCTCAAATGAAAAGCTTTAATCGGCTTAAATCTTGTAACTGAAGAGAGTGGAGGAACTATAAAGTCAAAAGGGGAATCATACTATGACTCCTAGTTCGGATAAGTTTATACAGAAGAGGTCTCTGCTTTAGCAGATTATTTTGACGTTTCTCATGCAGGTTTCTAATTTCTATTCAGTTAATATGATAAATTATCGATTTTAAAAAAGGTTTTGATATAAATTTGTATATGTGGATTTTAAATATTTTTTTCATTACAATAATTATGTTTGAAACTATTGCTGGCCGAGAAGTATCATGGCTCATTTAAAGCTTTTTATTACATTGTAAAAAATAAATCCTAAATCTTTAGCGGCGAGTATTGCGATACTTTTTAGTAGCTCTTACTGTGTTTAATGATATTGAGCGATAGTTTGTATATTTTCTATCAAAAATTTATTAAATAATTTGTAATTAAGTTGTATTGTATGCTAATTAATAGACATAATAAATAATGTGTTGTAAAAAACTGTTTTCAAGGAGACAATAAAATGTCTCCTTCAATATATAAAAATTCTGCTATTCTCGGCAAAAAACTTTCAATTTAAAAACTGTTTTACTTAATCAGCTTTTAAGGGGTATGGTATGATGAGAACGGAATGAGAAAATTCCTGGAATTTTTTCATAATTTTAAATTAAGCCTGTTCTAAATTCTGGCAGGTACAATAATCATCTAAAACTACAACTTTAGAGCTCTCTCACATTTTAAATCGAAATACATTTAAAAAAATTAAACCTAATTCTACTTGGGGATATCTCTAAAGGGGTCGTCACTCAGGCTATGATGAAAATATTTTTAAGTTTTTATCCTATTTAGTTTAAGAGCTTCAATATGTTGACAGACAGACATTGCAGCGAATCTAATAGAATCCAGTTTTACTGATTATACCGAACCCTAAAAAAGTGAAACCAATCTCGATCCACTGCCATGATACCACACTATTTTGTATTAGTTTGAATTTTGATAAATAGTGATGTCCATAAGAAATTTTAAGACTTAACCGAACTAGGCAACCTAGATGGCATAATTGTCTTCAATTTGCCAGGCTATAGCACCTTTCAGAACTTTCCATACTCAATGGTTTAGCAATCTACAGGTGAAAGTAAAATTTCATCTTCCTATACAATTATAATTAAGTTAGCCATTTTTAAAAATAACTTCCTCACTTATTCACCTTTTTCAGAAAAAATACTTAGCTATCGTGTTCTATAATCCACGAGTATATAACATCCTTGTTATACTTTTTTATTTATTTTATTTGTAATTTAAGTCGAAGAGATTGTTTCTGTTTTTCTATTTTTTTCATTTTTGTTTTATTTTATTTCTCTTGAGGATAGTTGAGAGACACTTTTGAAAGCGGGATTCACACTCGAGTATCCCTTGAATCCTACTACTGATCCTTGCAACGAATTTCCTATCCCTTCTCTCTCGCCACCTACACACTCCATTGAAACCCTTTTGAGTCCAATAGGCCACCTCTCTCTCACACACACATACACATTCTTTGTTCACCAATCTCATCGACCAATCGATAACAGACCAAAGGAAAACTTTAACTTGCTTTTTTTTTAATGAAAAGCCCCTCTCCCCCTACATCTGAGAATAAAACAAAATAAAAGATTTTCTGTTTATCTATTTGTGCAGTTGTTCTCATATTATGGTAGCCGTACCCCCGCTGCGCTGGTACATGGAATATTCTCTGGTGGTGCTTCAAATTATATTGAATTAAAAAATTATGTAATATTAAATAGGCAAGAAAAAAAATTAGAATAAATAAAAGATCTATCTGTTAACTATAAAGTTTTATAAGGAAAAATTAATGAGGTTGTCTTCTGCTTGATGCAAATAAACATAATGAATATATATTAGTATAATTTATATTCGCCAATTTATTATAGCAGATTTAAAAAAATATCTTTTAAGTATCAATATATTGAAAAAAATAAAAATAAATAAAAACTAAGGGGTTTATTATTATTATTATTATTTTATTTTATCTCGCCAACGAATTCATTTGACCAGTTTCTTTTAATATATTACAGTAATTACATAAATTGATATACACATATAGATTTAGAATGATTTAATATAACATTACTGAGTATTACAGTTATATAAAAAGTTTGCTTGCCATTAAGAATTTAATTATTATCTCGTAAATCTCGGTATGGGTTAGAAAAAATTAAAATAATTTTAATAATAGGTTTTGCTTATAGGCTCTTTTTGTAAATCATGTCGATCGCTTTATTATTTATTTGGACATCACAGAAAAATATGGTTGGCGTCTCCCATCTGGATGCCATCACATTCAAAAAATAGTGTCTCTCTCAAGTTAAATTGTAAGTTTCTTTTTGCCGAGAGTAGCAGAATTTTTATAAATTAAAGTGGACAATAAAAGACTGTCTTCTGCTGGAAAATATATATTTTTTTATTTATTTATAACTAGTCTATAGTTTCGAGGGCTTTGCCCTCTTCATCAGTCTATTACAATTGACTCACAGGAATTAATGTATACTTTCGAACATTAATTCCTGTGAATCAATTGTAATAGACTGATGAAGAAGGCAAAGTCCTCGAAACTATAGTCTCGTTAAAAATAAATTAAAAATTTATTTTTCCAACAGAAGACACACTCTTTTATTGTCTACATCAATCTCTTAAGTAAAATTGGAATATTTGTTGGTAGAATGTCCATTTTCAACCGATAAACTAATAAAATGATCTTTTGATATAATCGTTTGCCATGATAACAAGATTCAGATCTAATATTAGAATAAATAGTAAATAGGTAAATACCTCTCGATTTAGGTTGAGGTGTCCCAAAATTTTTGCCAAAGATGATAGATTTTTCTTTTAACTCTCAAGAGTCTCTATAGAGATTATATACGTCTCACGAGTAAAGAAAGGGAATCCGTTCCCTGATAGTTGTAAATGTAATTTTCATTCTCAAATATATTAAATAATAATATATATATATATATATATATATATATATATATATATATATATATATATATATATATATATTTTCAAATGGTTATCATTTTATATTTATTTTAAATGCGACAAAATGAAACTTTTTAGAAAAAATATTTAAATTTCTAATAAATTACAAAGAAACATACAACGAATCATTAAATTAATGAAAAGAGAGTGATTCAATTTCTTTGCTTGTGAGTATAGTTAGTATATAGTTTCGAACTTTGTGGCACTATGGATGTTATAGCATTTACATAGGAGATATTCATATTCAATGGCATTCCATTCATGGTAGTCTGTTTTGTCAGGGTACCCACAAATGCATTGTGTTGAATTCCAAAATGAGAGTGACATCATAAAATTTTAATCCTTTTATTTATTTTTTATTTATTTGAATTAAGGCGCATATTAAAAATATAATGTTATTCTCTGTTTTATTTTCATAAAAGTTCTCAATTACTTTAAGTACACTCTGAGAGTCAGAGATGATTAAAAATTAGATTTTATCTATTAGCTGTGGTGATTTATTGAACGGCAAAGAAAAACAAAAAGTAATTAAATTAAAATTAAATTAACTTTATTCACTCAATGCCGACCGTCCCTTTCTACAAATTTACAAAATGTCATCATCAGGACGGGTGGGTTAAATAAAATAAATTGAGCCACCCGCCCTGAGGATGACATGTTTGATGTATTTGTAGAAATTAAGTTAATAAAGCTAATACATTTTAATTTATATACTTCATTATGTTTACCGTTCAACATATCACACCTTTTTGAAATTACTACAATACGATATATACATTTCAATATAACGGTTGGATATTCGAATTTCTTTAAATAAAAACACATTTTTATGCACTAAAAAGTAGAAAATAAATTTTTCTTCTGTACGAAATAATTTCTAATACTAACATGGGTAAAAATAAAATAAATGAATAGTAAATATATAAAAATTATATATGAAAAATGTGGGGTTTGACAGAAAGATGGATCAAGCATCAAGCAGAAGATTACTCTCAATTTCATCTGGATAACGTGCAAATCCAAATCCCCCGGTCCACAACTTTATTCCTGTGAAGACCCACATTTTTCATATATTTTACTATTCATTTATTAATAATGTTTCACTTAAAACCTACACCTCTTTCCTTAGACGTAATTAAAAATAAAATTGTGGGCTCGTATAATTTGAAATTTAATTAAAATGAACGTCACGCTTTTACACATAGTCGTAGGAATTAGAACATTTTCCTACATACTAAAGAGAAATTCATTTTGTATTTTTTAGTGAATTCTGCAATAGAAAATTAAGTTTTAACAAGTTTTTTTTTATTTATTTTTAAATAATTTAATGGTTGTTTTTATTCTATCGATAGCTACAGTTCTTTTATCAAAACAATATCAAAATGTTTATTAAATATCCAAACGTTTTTTTTCCGTTATTTTTATTTTAATAATTTTTTTATGATTAATAAAAAATCCATTATATTCTCTTAAAGTTCAATTAACACCTATGCATAAAGGCTCGTATCAATGAAACAAATTAAAAGATACTCCTATTCAATCCAAAAATCCAATCGTATCTCTTGATTTTATATTTCCAACTTAATCAAGTGTTTGTTTGTTAATTCAATTTTGCCTCCACTTAATCCCCTATATTTTTTTATCCATTTATTTATTTAAATCCGAGGACTTTTCTAATTTACTTTTATATATATGTTGTTGGGGTGTCTGTAAAAGGAAAGTGACTCGATTACAGAGTCATCTATGGATCGTTTGTTTCAATTTAAATCCCCTCCGTCTGCTTTTTCTTCTTCTCTTTTTCTTACTTTCTTCTTCTCTTCTTTCTTCCCTCCACATATTTAATTATTTTTTTCTATACGTTGATAATTAAAAGCATTTAAAAAGTCATTAAGAGGATAATTTTCATTTTAAATGTTGAAACGTTGGAAATAATTTTATTTACTTTTTAAGCAAGCGGTAAGTCTGTTTCACTAATCGCCTCATCCTTACCATCAACCTCTTTCAAACCGCTCTCTCACTTTCTCTATCTCTTTCTAATTCATTTACTAATCCTAATTTATTTAATTACTTACATTATATTCCGACCTTTTCTATTTGTTAATTCAATTTTAAAGCAAATTTGGATATATGCAATCTTCAGAGGTAAGTTAGATTATAAATAAAATTTTCTAGAAGGATTAAGGTTTTATTCATTTTATCATCCCTATTTCAATCGTTATCCAATTGTTCATTAATGATATGATATTTATTAATAAATATAATTAAAAGATTCGAAAAATAATATTTTATTTTCGAAATTTGATTTAAGAACTCCTCATAATTTAATAAGAAACCATTGCACACGTGTCCAGTGTGGTATTTAAACAGAATAGTAGAATATTGCCAAAAACCAGAAAGAAAAAAAAGATAAAGATTTATTCTAGAATTGGTGGTGAAATTTGGAGGCCTTGGGAAACAATTTTTAGTTCTATGAAAATAGCAAAATTAACACCAATATAAAATTAGTATTTTTATTGTATAATATGTAGTCTGTGGGTGGACAATTGTACAAGTTTTTTTCGCCAATTTTTTTATTTACGTTCGTTTATTTATTTTCTGCTGTTGTTTTCGGCATCTTCAAATATTACTTGAAATTAAGATGAATGACATCGAAAGAAAAAATTCAGACTTTTTGGGGGAACCAAACTAGTTCTTCAGAGTTTGGAGAGAGAATATATTATGCGCACACATTTACGCGCATATTTGAATTGTGGAGTCCCGCTCTCTCTCACACTTTAACACACTTTCCTTCATTCTTTTTCATTCGACAATCAAGTCTCAGTGGCAAATGAAATTTACTCTTCAATAAAATATAATTGATAAAAATAAATTAAATATTTTATAGTTACACAGGTAGCCCGGAGAATATTTTAATATATACCAGGTAAATAAAAAAAATATATGTTTTTCATTTTATTTCAAACAAAGTTTGTCTACCCCCTCTTCTTGAAAATATTAGATTTTAGATTTTTTACCACGTGTGTCCTAAACGTTTTTCCATTCCTGTCCTATTAAAATATTATTTTACTTATTTATATAAGTTTTGGAAATAGAAAGCAATATTTTATTTAGATTTGGTGAATAATGTTTAGTATTTATTTGCAGGCTTGGTGGAAAAGGGGCTTCGAGAGTAGATTTACTTTATAGATGAATTTGATTTAATTGTCCTTTGTATGCTGAAAAAGCGTTTCAAAACAGATTTCAAATTAGATTGCCCTTTGAAGGGCTAAATTAGCATCAATTAGCAAGTCCTATTCTATTTTACTTAGCTACCTCTCTCAGTCTATCTATCTACTCGTAGGTAAGCAAAAAGTTTCTAGCCCACTCTTGTGTTTGAAGAGTAGAGGCGATGATGTAGCAAGTAGCAAATACTCTCTAACCCCTATTCTCTCTCATTCCCTCTCTATGGACACAATACTCTTGCTCCATTAATATTCTACTCAAGAGAGAGAAAGAGAGGGAGAAACAGGTGTAGGGGAATCCCCTTGAAGATAAAAACTTATATTAGTTTAAGTAAAGGTCAAAGGGTGGAAATAGTTAATTGTGCAACTAATCGCTTGGATTAATTATGCAGGAATAATTAATCATATATTTTTTCCTTTAATTTCAGTCACCTTCATAGGATAACTGATTATGAAATAATAATTAGTTTAATTAAAGATTAATAAGGCAATGGATTGGTAATTTTTGAATAATTCAATTGGAACAAAAAATGAAAACATTTTCAAGAGCATGAAATCTGAATCTTGTCATGAAGGTGAAGGATATTTATACGAACTTGTGTGCCATATTCAGCTCATTAGCTACAACCAATTCGATTTTTTCTGATTTACTGAATTATTAAAAGAAAAAAAAGCCCAACATCTAACCAGTTCTTTATTTTTAAAATACACACATTGTGGAACTGAAATGATATTTTGAAATTATAATGAGTAAAAGGTGGGTTTACTATTCCAGGCACAAAGGCAGACAAAAGAAATATGATTTTTCCCCTCGTTTTAGACATTTCTAATTTTCGTATTAGTAAATAAAAAAACAAAAAAAAAATGAGAAATCTTCAGTGTATTCATAACTCTGGCCAGCTGGTGGGCTATGAAAGTAGAGCCATTGATATAGCAAGTAGCAAATTTTCTCTTACCCATACTCTCTCTTATCTTTTCTAAATTGTTGTTGTTGCTTTTTTATTAGCAATCTTGGCTACCCCACTAGCACAAGCTTATTCTAGTTCCCAAATAGAAATAATTTTTCCACTATTTATAAATGTGCATATTTAAATAATACATTGTAAATTCTATACCATAGCTGTAAGTGTGATGATTGAACAGATATGTTTTTCCCCAATTTCTGTTTTTTATCTATATCTGCTGACCATCACTTTAGAATTAAATTGGGCGAATTTCAAATTTTTATTATATATATATTTCATAAAATAAACATACCATAAGAATAAATTACATTCAAAAACGAAATAAAATATTGTGGTTTGTTGCACATCCTAATTCAATTTGCATTTTGTTTTCATATTTATTATTATTATTATTATTATTTACAAATCATAAAAATATGTTGTTTTTTTTAATTTTACATACAATTACTAAAAAGGGTTGTGGGCGGCATGCTTTGAGCAAAGCTCTTGGTCATTTCGTTCTTTTGGTAAAATATTTGCATTTTCAATTCGGGAAAACTAGATTTTGGCCTTTCTAGCAAACAAAGCCCATGGAAGATTTCGCATGATGAAATTGTCTGGCCATTGCATAAAGTTTTATGCTAGGCAATTACTCCCCAGAGCATCGAGGTATCATCAATGAACCCTCCGAGCACCGACAAGACTAAAATGTCGGCCACCTCTTATCCTCAGTTCTCACTTTATTTCTATCCTTTCTTCCCGTGACACTACGACTCGCTTTAGAATACCAACCAAAAACTAAATTATGGAGGCATCAGTCCACCTCAACGTCTGGATCATATACAAACGACCATATTTTGCCTCTTCGTTCAGTAGAACACCCAGATATGATTTTAGGGGGGGGGGGTGTCGTATTAAATATTACATGTTATGAACAAGGTGCTGCCTTTGTTATAAAAATTTTATATAAGATATAAATTTGCATTTATACAAATAAAAAGATAAATATTCCATATAAAATATAAAATATTTATATTATACATACATATGTAATTGAAAACAAAGAAAAACAAAACGTCTCTCGTTATGAATGCAGTTTAAGGCTCAAATTTTAGCATTGACTCGCCTAACCCCGAAAACGTTGAGTGGAACCCAGGTTGAAGAACACTGGTCTGAAGCATTCCATCGACTGGACTTGCCTAGCTCTTACGCAGCTTTCGTTCTTCTACGCCCAATGTGTTGCCTAAATACAGGCGCACCAACGTCATAAATCAAGTTCAAATTCAGACTACATTTTGAGGATTTTAATTAGTACAGTTATTTATTTATATTTTATAATCAATATTTTTCTTCTACGTGCAAAAAAAAATTGAATGTGTTAAAAATCTCATGAGTCCGTGGTCTTTACCTGAGGAGCCTTTGAAGTCGCGCTTGCCGTAAGACCGATTCCAATACTTTGCCCATGCTTCGCATTGGATAAAGTAAATAAATAACCACTCTCGTCTTAAATATAATCGATTATTAATGCATTGTTCCAAGAAAATATGTGAATAAGATAGAAGAAAACGACAGAGAAAGATGATAAATTTCATGATAGATATGATTATTTTAAAAATAAAGACGTACGAAGATGATAAGAGAATAAGATGATTAAATGAAGAGCGTGGTTAGAGAGTGAAAAAGCAAGCGGGAGCTTGATGGCGAATTTCTCGTTCCCTTGTTTTCTAACCTGATTATCTATTATCATAATCCATCATATTCAATTCCTTTGAGGCCCAATTTATCATTTTGCATTTGCAAAAGATACCTTCATTGATAAATATATTAAATAATAAATGTATTTAATCAATAAATTTATAATTAAACCATAATATATACTATGGAACAAATTATCATAGGAATTATTAGTTAATATATCTCTCTGTAGTATCTAAAATCATGTCTAATATTAAATAAAGTCCCCGAGAGTATTTTACGCAAATTATATGCATTATATAATATTGTTTCAATCAATAGGTAAAGTCATATATGAACTAATAATTTATAATTAATTATAACCAAAAACTCCAAATAACTATTAGTGAATTTATTCTTTTCTTTTGGCTTCATACAAAAATAAAACGGGACCCTAATAGTGTCGCTACCATGTTTATTATTATTTTCGTCCGTCTGGTAGATTATTTAGTTATTAAACTAAATAAGATAAAAAAATGATATTTACAAGTTATATGTAGTTATTTTTTCAGAGATAGAGAATTGTATAACAAATTAACAGTAAACTTATTATGGAAGAGGGTCGAACATAAAATAATATTTTTTATAATGGAGTGTAATGATTAAAAAGTTACCAGTCAAATTCTAATGAACTACTTAAATTTTAATTCTTAAAAATAAAATTAATTTATTTCTCTTCTTTTAAAAGACAAATGAGAAAAAAATTAGGTATAAATAAATGTTTTGGACGATGTAATAATTTGATTGTTACAAGGCCGGTGGCTGGAGTCAAAGTATTGAATTCATGCCTCATTGATTGAGGATTGTATATATGATATATATATATATTAGGGAGGGTCAAAAAATCCATTATTTTTTTTACAAGTGACACGGAAAAATGGGTTGCTAGACACATTAAAAAAATTATTTCTAAATATGAGCTCTTAATTTTAATAGGAAGATCCTCCGCATCGCAGTTTTTTATTTTTTTCTCAGTCCAATAGAAAAAAATTCATACCTCATCATTAATTGATTGTACAGAAAAATGTTTTTGAAGAATTTCGTAGGAAATCTAATTCTCTACAAAAAAGGTATCTTATATTTTTTCCGTAAACCTCCCCATTTGAAAGATATTGAAGATTTAAGTTTGATTATTTTAAGACAAATTTCATTTTTGTTTATGAATTTTATAACTCAACAATAAATGGCTATTATAAAATTCGCAATACAAATTTTTGTAGGAAATTAACTGATCTATAAAAAGGATGTCTTATGTTTTGGCGATTAAATTAAGCGTTCAAAAGATATTCATCATCAAACTTTCATGTGTAAAGATTTTAAGAGTTTTTGATTAGATATTCGAAAAATTTCAATTTAATTTATAAGTTTTGAGAAGATTTACACGAATTTTAATTTTTATCAACAAAAAAAAATGAAAAATGGTGGAAAAATGCTTAAAGACGTTTTGAAGACGTTATCGAAAAAAAACAACATGATCGTGATTTCTAATGATTAAAAATAAAATGTTTAGAATAATTGAAAAAAAAACTTTCAAAAATTTTGAAAATAAAACTCAAATAATACTTATATTAATGATAAAAATGAAATTTGTATAAAATTCATAAATTAAATTGAAATTTTTCGAATATCTAATCAAAAACCCTTAAAATCTTTACACATGAAAGTTTGATAATGAATATCTTTTGAACACTTAATTTAATCGCCAAAACATAAGACAACCTTTTTATAGAGCAGTTAATTTCCTATAAAAATTTGTATTGACAAATTTTATCAATAGCCATTTATTGTCGAGTTATAAAATTCATAAACAAAAATGAAATTTGTCTTAAAATAATCAAACTTAAATCTTCAATATCTTTCAAATGGAGAGGTTTACGGAAAAAATATAAAATATCTTTTTGTAGAGCATTAAATTTCCTTCAAGAACATTTTTCTTTACAATCAATTAATGATGAGGTATGAATTTTTTTCTATTGGACTGAGAAATAAATAAAAAACTGCGATGCGGAGGATCTTCCTATTAAAATTAAGAGCTCATATTTAGAAAGAATTTTTTTAAGGTGTCTAGCAACCCATTTTTCCCGTGTCACTTGTAAAAAAAAATAATGGATTTTTTGACTCCTTAATTATATATATTAGGTAGTCAGCTCTCGATATGCAATTTTTATTTTCAAAATCCCTCTTCAAACAAATACAGAATCAACGAACTCGACAAAGTCCACTCTTTTTAAAGGATAAAAAAGTTTTAAATAACATGACATTTTTTGCCATATATTTTTTTTAATCTTAAAAAAATAAAAGCAATAATGATTATGAGTCCGAACCCTAAAAACAACTATTATTTTGATTATAAAACAACTCTGATTATTATAATTTTGCTAATATTTTCTCTAGTGATGCATTTAGGAATTTATAAGCCTCTTCTTAATGTAAAAAAGAATCGAAATTTATACAGGCCTCGACTAAATGTACGAATCTAGAAACTCATCTAGTCTATAATAATCCGTAGTTTGAATTTCGGTCCCTAATAGCCTACAGATAATATAAATATTTACAAGATCTAGCAATAATTATTTAAATCTGTTATAAAAAGCTCCCGACTACGATAATCTTTCTAAATAATAACAAAGAGAACAGGCGAGAGCTCACGTTTTAACTTAACTCCCTTTCTTGATGGATTGCCTTTATCTCCTCCCTTATGGATTATCATTAAATAAATTATTACTAAGTACGCCTGGGATATTGAAAAAATGCTCAATGGGCTAAAAAAACTTTCAAACGCGGAGAAAAATTATTTCCAACTATGATTTTCTTCTGTCTGACTCTGTGTCTGCATTCTGATCGATATCCACGATCCGAATGCGATATCATAATATTGGCATAGATGAGCAATTTATATTTAAGTTTATTATTAATTACCTATTAGACGGAGAGAAAGAGATTGGAGGCTTTCGAAATGTGGTGCTACAGAAGAATGTTGAATATCAATTGGATGGATAAAATTACAAATGAAGAAGTTCTTAGAAGAATCGGAGAAAAAAGAACCTTGTGGAGGAGTCTGAGGAAGAGAAGAGGTCAGATGATGGGGCACACACTGAGACATGGGGGACTGCTTAGGGATATCTTGGAGGGATGTGGGAAAGAAAAGGGGAAGGGGAAGACCCAGATTAGAATATTTCAACCAAATAATTGGGGATATGGGATGCCAGACATTTAGAGAGGTCAAACAGCTGGCGGGGGACAGAGTCGAGTGGAGACGGATTGTTGCATCAAACCAGTCTTAGGACTGTATACTCGATGATGATGACCTATTAGACAGACTCTAACGTACCGAGTCTTGAAAAAGTTTTCACTTTTTTTATTATTTAATAAATGTGTATGGCTTTGCAAAAGGATTCCAAATATTTTCAAGTCTAGGCCTGTTTCAGACTATTACAGAATCATTTCTTAATTTCTATTATTCTATGAATGACCTTTTGCCTTTGCACTTGACCAAAACTATACTTTTTATATATAGAGAGAGAGAAAATATTCAATTGGACTTAATTAAAATTCAGACAAAAATCTAAAAAAGTAATTACTTGCTGCAGATCAGAGTTTTGCGAAAGTTTTTACATTTTCCTCCAGTTTATATTAAGTAACTAACGGAAAAAAGGTACTCGTATTATTTAGAGTCCGGTGTTTTTTCGCTTCAACGGGGTTAAAACGTTAAAAGATAGTTAAATATCTATTGTTTTATGTCCCTGACCCATAAACCTATATGTATATATCTTTATTAGATAAAATAAATGAGTTCATTTTCTCGATTAAAAAAAGACCGTATTTTTAAGTAATAAAAGACTTGATAATTAAATTTGCCAGCATTCTTTGTGGCAGCTTCATCTGAGTAGATCAGGAAGAGGGTGAAAAAAAAGCAAAAAGACTGGATGAATGTTTGGGTATGGGCCAAATTGGAATTCCTATGTGTATGTGCGTATATTAACTAAGTAACCTTAAAGGGCTCAGATCGAAATCTTAAAATATAGAAGTAACAAAAAAGATTCTATTGAAGCTGGGTGTATTTAGGGTGGAGGGAGGCATGGTCGGAAATGGGGTTGAATGAATAAATGGATGAATGAATGAATGAGCCCCACCGGGTTTGTTTTCTAAAGATAAACTTTACGAATGATTCATTATTATCACTCCACGGTCTCTATCTCTGTCTTGGCCTCGTTCTCAACACTCTTGTTGTTGTTGCACTTGTTGTTGATGTTAAGAACGAACAATTGTCTCGTGTAGTTATCTTATTCGGCAAATACATTAATTTCTTCGTCTTTAAATAATCAGGCGCCGAAAGAAAGAACAGATGAAGGGAGAAGAAATATTATCAGAGGGTTGTTTCAGTTAGGTTGAAGCTTTCACTATGCAATATAGTATCTCTAGAAACAATAGATCAGTGAGAAAGAAAAGATTTTGAAGCATTGTGTTTAGAAAAGAGAAAGAGGTAAGTATAAATATTGTCAATGGATAAATAAGGTATATTTTATCATTTCATTTTTTAATTAAAGAGTTTTCATTTCTGAGAGTAGCAGAGATATTGTCACTAGAAGAGAAAAACTAAGAGCGTGTCCTATAATTTGGCTGTAATGTGCCAGCTTTTTATTTGCAATAATCATGATAGAAGTGACATATTTTCAAGATATATAGAATTACTAAGATAAATTAAATTAGAAAACAAAGAAAATATTTTTTATTATAGACAATAGGATAAGCCAGAGTTCGAACCTGTAATCTTTGCATGTCCGGTGCGATGCTTTTTACAAGAGCAAATCTCTTTTATCCTATTAGTCACTGATTTCCGAGCTCATGTTAATACCTAATGTTTATATGAATTTGGAGGGAATAACATTTATTTAATCTTTAATCTCCTCTTTATACATTTTCGTGGATCTGTACTGTCCTGACTTAATTATTAAATTAAAAATCCACCAAATCAATCACATACCCACAGGTCGAAAATTATTTTTTCTTTTCACTGGGGCGTAATCACAACGAGGAAACGTCGAAAGACAATCATAAATTTAATTAAATTAGGGAACAAAGAATTTTTTTTATTATAGGCAAAGTTCAAACCTGTAAATCTTTGCATGTCCGGTGCGATGTTTTTTACAAGAGCAAAGCTCTATAACTCTATATCCCCTTAGCCATTGATCCTCGTACTCAAACTAATACCTAATAATGTCTAGATGAATTTAGAAAATCATTTTTTAATCTTTAATCTCCTCTTTATTTATTTTTTTGGCTCTGTAGTGGTCTTACTCTTTTGTAGTGGTCTGACTGTTCCTTCCTGCTTCCATCTTTATAGTGGTCTGATCCTTTTGTATATAATAAAAAAATTCTTTGTTCTCTAATTTAATTTAATTTATGATTGTCTATCAACGTTACTTTGTTGTAATTACGCTTCATTTAAAATAAAAATCTCGACCTTTTGGAACGTGATTGATTGGAAGTGCAATTGAATTTAGTGTAATAATAAGATATAATTAGATGTGAATTTTAAGGTGACAAATCGTGCTCCTTTAGGCAGGCCAGTCCTTTTTTAGTAAGCTCTGTCCTCGCCCGAAAAGTGCCTTCTTACATATCCTCCTTTTCGATATTTGAAGACTAATCTGTAAAACTTCGTATTTCAACGAGATTATATATATACCGGGTGAGTTGTTTATCTTGAGACAGTCTTATAACTCAAAAACAGTGCATTATATGAAAAAAGTTTCAAATAAAAGTTTATTTATATCAGGGGGGAGGAATTAAACTGCGCTATTGTTTGTCGACCTAGAACAATCTTTCATGGGTATTTCGAAGTCAACTTCTGTTTTTTAAAGGTATATGTTTCTGTAAGGTATTTGTTTCTGTACATATTCTGAATCTACAAAAAAAATCGAACAAATTTTATTAGAACTATTTTTTTATACGACATCAAATAATAAAAAATATTAAATCAATTAGATCTTAAAAAAATCTTAATAATTATTTTTAATAATCATTCAACTTAATTATCAAATAATATTGATCAAATATTTAATTATTAAATAAATAATATAATAATAATTAATAATTTAATAATTTTGCGACAATGTTCTGTGATGTATTCCAGAGTGTATCTCAAAGTCTGAATTCCAGTTCCAATTTCGTTATTTTGACCTTTTTAAGTTTCTTCATAGCCTTTACATTTCTTGGTTTTTTAACAAATTTACAACACGATGAAATGAAGCTTGTGAGGGTGTATCCCTGTCAGGAAAACGCTCGGCATCCATTTCAATGTCAGCCCCACATAACACTTCTTCCACATTCACCGCATAAATTAAGACCATTTCAATTCTGTCTTGAACAAAAAATGCTCCATTTTTATTATGGTAATACAATAATATAACTATCTACTGGATTGATACGAGAAATAAACCTTTTTAAACTCAAGACTTTTAAATAGTTCTATTAAGTAGAAAATAATCTCTTAAATCTGAGTATAACGAAGTTTTAATATCATTATAAACACTTATTTTCATTGTTGTGACTTTTCGATTTAATAAATATTTATTTAATAATTAATTATTTGATTATTATTATTTGATAATTAAGTTTAATAATTGTTAAAAATAATTATTAGAATTTTTTTGAGATCTAATTGATTTAATATTTTTTATTATTTGATGTCGTATAAAAAAATAGTTCTAATAAAAGTTGTTCAATTTTTTTTGTAGATTCAGAATATGTACAGAAACATATAGGTTTCCATTTAAAAAACAGAAGTTGACTTCGAAATACCCATGAAAGCTTGTTCTAGGTCGACAAACAATAGCGTAGTTTAATTTCCCCCTGATATAAATAAACTTTTATTTGAAACTTTTTTTCATATAATGCACTGTTTTTGAGTTATAAGACTGTCTCAAGATAAAAAACCCGTATATATATATATATATTATGTAGATAAATTCAAAAGAAGACATTGCTTGTCCAGATATTTTCAATATATTGTTACGAAATGATACATTGACAAAAAATATTCATTCAAAGAAAAATTAGGTACTCATTTAAATAAAATTAATAGCCATGTCAACATAATTACAATATAATTACAATATACAATGAATTTATCATATTATAGTTTATTATTATTGCAAATAATAAAATGTTTCTTTTCTTTAGGATATTTTTTTCTTCAATTAATTTGTTGTTAATTTTCATTTTAAAAAAGTTGGTGACCTTAGAATCTCCCTCCTCTCTAACAACTTTTGTCACACAGTTATAGGTGAACTTCAACGTTTCACTCCATAAGAATAATTATTTATTAAAGGTATTTTCTATTGGAGACGGGGGCGGGGGGGGGGTAGAACTCAAATTCTCAATTGATGTAAAGGCAGCCCAAGGATAATAAGAACCACAAATTCTAAATATTATTAGATAATTTATTAGAAATTCATTTTTATCCTCTTAAAAAACACGCCGATGACCCTCCTTCAGAAATTAAAAGGATTAACGAAGGAACTTTCGTGAATATTTATATTATTTTTAATTGCAATTAAGTTGAAACTTTGTGCACAGCGATGGTTTGATGATGGCTGAGCGGGTCAACACTTTGGCAAAAAATAAATTTTATTTAAACATGGTTGCAAATATAAATCGACCTTTTTAGTTGAATTTAAATTTAAAAATACGTAATACTAATAAATCGCCCTTTTTAACTAAAGCAAAAAATTACCGACCAACGCGTGATACGCAGTTACTTTATTATTATATAGTTATTAAGCATATATTTATATGGTAGGTAATATAATTGTCTTACTCAATTGTATACAATTTAATTGGTTTTGAATAATAATTTGTCTGGCCATAACAACATCAACAATAACAATGCATGTAATCTCTAGTAGATAGGCAAATAGTGAATGAAGGGTATGTCTGGCATTGTCTGTTTAATTTGTTATACTAGTATATCCCTTCACATTCGGGTTGAGTAGTTGCTGAGTGGTAGTGTAAGTTGGTTCCGGTTAGCCTGGGGGGTTGGTTGATTTTCAATCCTTTAAAAGCACCAGCACTAGTAGTAGTAGTAGTAGTACTAAATGTATATAGCAGACGGGGGAGTTGAATCAGCAAGTAGAGTGAGTGACGACAGACAGACGAACGGACAGACAGACATATATATTAGAAACGAGAGGATATCGGGAAAGGGTAGCGATCTGTAACGGACTGACGACTTGCTGACTCGGCTCGGCACAATTTACTACTACTACACTACTAATACCAAATCAATAGATCTTCGAGTTTAATTATCCAATTGGGTTTTACCCCTAAAAAAATATTAGATATATTAACCTCTTTTAAATGGAATCTGATCAGTGACAGCATGGAACTATGTATTTCTAAATTAAAAACTTTAATGAAATGTCGTTTAAAATTTTTTTTAACAAGCATTTCACAAGATCTTTCTTTCTTCAGAAACTAATATAAACAGGAAGTTGGCCATTAATCACAATCATTTATACAATTATATACCTAAATAAATATATTTTTGACCCCATATAAAATTCGACCCTCTCCAAAATAATCATTAAATTAAAATTTTAATACGATTTTTTATTTCTGGCACAATGAATACCTACATATTATTTTTAAATGTCAAGTTTTTGATTTAATATTACTTTAAGAGCTACAATGTTGTGACAGACACACAGAAATTGATACGAATCTAATCGAATCCAGTAGCGCTTTTGTATGGAAACCTAAATTTGCTATTAAAAAAGACTTATAACAAGGCTCTTTCCGTGTTAAAAAATAATTAAAAAAAAAACAGACTTCAAAAAAAGAAGTGGAAAAATAAAATACACTACAAAGTATAAAATAATTATCTAATTTAGTTTCAATATGACATCACTTTTTGAAGTCGGTGCCCCAAACAAACTATACAAGCGACCGATGTTGTATTCATTACCAGCCAAAAGTAGTAAGTACGATCCGATGAGTGCAATTCATGAAATGTATATGTTTGGCACCGACTTCAAAAAGTGATTTCATGTTGTAATTAAATTATATAATTATTTTATACTTTGTAGTATATTTTATTTTATTTTTCAGTTCTTATTATTAGATATATTTGTTTCATTTAATTTTTTGAAGTCTGTTTTTTTTTAATTATTTTATTTTTCTCTCTTTAGTGATGTTAACAATCAACTACAATTTTGCTTCTAACGGAATTTGCCATAGAATTAATAGTTTAGCTATTTGATAATTTCCAGTAGTGCCCCCCTCCCCCCACACACACACAAAACCCCTTTTGGAGTAAAAATATCAAAATTTTCTTTAGCAATCATTTTAAGTTAGAAGATATCTGATCTAAATACAAAATTTCATTAAAATATCGCCATAGTTATGCCAATTGGGAACAAAATTTCAATTTTTGGACCCTCCTCCCTCCATTTCGGGTGGTAACTTTTTGGATTTCTACTCTTCTGGGGGCCTACAGATTAGGTATAAAAATTTTGGTGGAGTTTAGTTCAATGGCGAGGAAATTTTCATTTATTGACCGCCTCCCCTTTTTGGGTTTTTTGGGGGGAATTTCGTTAAACAAAAATTGTCAGGAATCACATCCTTAACAACTTTGCTTATAACAGAATTTGCCGCAGAGTTAATAGTATAGGAGTTATTTTTAACCGACGAATTGATAACCTCCTCTTTTTTTTGAAGCCGGTTAAAAAGACCCAGTCTTAACCGACCCGTTAGGTAAGTGTTTTAACACCATTCTAGCTGGTTAAATTAGTTGGATAGGTTATTAAATAATGTCCTAAATACCTTTAGGTATTATTACCAGAACGTAATTACTTTCTATTGTTGATTTCTATTTTAGATCAAGAGCCCACGACGGCCAGACCTTCGTTATTTTATAAAAGCTGAAAGTTTTTCTGTGCATGTCCCCTATACAGGTAAGAACGACCAGCGACTATAGAGTTTGGGTTGTGGTTACTTTGGCAGGTAACAGGTAATAAAGGTGTATAAAATAGTACTTTAAATTCGTTAAAGTATAAAGCTCAATTTTTTTATATTTTCTTTGGGATAACTTTAGAAATCTCGTCATCCATTGCCGGACACTTATGACAGTTGCTACCCCTGCCAGACACCCCTAAACTTTAATAAATTATAATTATACTTTCGTTATAATATAAAAGATAAATTTTATATATGTTACTTGGCGACCTATAAAAAAATGTTACCTCAATAGGCGGACAGTTTTAATGGTTTTTACATAGATTTTTGACATTTCGGTTATTATTGATAACCATTGGTGAAGACATGGAGGAATCGACTTAAAATCAAAAATAACCATCGATTCTTATCTAATACTAGAGGAATAACCTTATTGCATTCCATTTTTGTTGTTTTGACTATTAATGGCAACCTCTACTGAAAACGTGGAAGAATCGACTTAAAATCAAAAAGACTAAACTCTTTTATGGCAAACCACTCAAGCTTGAGTTGTTTAACAAAAAAGAATTTAGTCTTTTTGATTTTAAGTCGATTCTTCCACGTTTTCAGTAGAGGTTGCCATTAATAGTCAAAACAACAAAAATGGAATGCAATAAGGTTATTCCTCTAGTATTAGATAAGAATCGATGGTTATTTTTATTTTAAGTCGATTCCTCCATGTCTTCACGAATGGTTATCAATAATAACCGAAATGTCAAAAATCTATGTAAAAACAATTAAAACTGTCCGCCTATTGAGGTAACATTTTTTTATAGGTCGCCAAGTAACATATATAAAATTTACCTTTTTATATTATAACGAAAGTATAATTATAATTTATTAAAGTTTAGGGGTGTCTGGCAGGGGGTAGCAACTGTCATAAGTGTCCGGCAATGGATGACGAAATTTCTAAAGTTATCCCGAAGAAAAATATAAAAAAATTGAGCTTTATACTTTAACGAATTTAAAGTACTATTTTAAACACCTTTATTACCTGTTATCTGCCAAAGTAACCACAACCCAAACTCTATAGTCGCTGGTCGTTCTTACCTGTATAGGGGACATGCACAGAAAAACTTTCAGCTTTTATAAAATAACGAAGGTCTGGCCGTCGTGGGACTCTTGGGCTATTTTTTATTGTCTTTGTATCAATAAATATTTGGTTTCGATTTTTGTACATTTCTTTAAGCCCCTTACAGAGCACACCTCAAAGGTTGAGAATTGTAAGCCTAGGGCAGACTATTCTTTGAAAATGTTATCTATTTTTTCTTCAATTTACAAATAAATATTTCTCCCTAACACACATAATGGATTTCTACTGTTTTCATTAGTTTGAATTATTCCAATATTTTAGATAGATTAGACCAATAAAGAGGAAACTAACTTTCCTCTTGTTATGTCATAGAAACAGATTTATTATGCATGTGAGTTGTTTCTACTTGAACCCCACTTCTATCACTTCCACTACCACTACCATAAATACTAGAGATGATGATGATGCATTGGACTGTTTTCTCTCACCTTCTCTTTATCAAAGTCGCTGGATTTTAAGCCAAGCAGTCAAGATGGATGATGGAAAATACCTGCATACCCTCACGCACCTCTTGATACCCCTTCACCCTGAGACCTTTCTGACTCAGTCTCGTCTAGGACAGTAAATCTCGATTAATTTCTCTTGCTCTACATATTATGAATTTTAGTTGTAATACGAATATTATGCGCTAACTTTGTACACATACTTGTAAAATTATAAATTACCTACTTATGTTTCTATTAATTAAATATCTTAGATAGGTAGATTTAACAAAAAAAGACTAATTTCTATCCTAGGATTTATTTATTATGTCAGTTCAACTTGTCGATAGATATAGACTTTAAATTTCTAAGAAAATTTAAAGAGAGTATTATCTATATCTATAAGATACGAGACGAAATGGATTATTTCTAATTATATGTCAAAATATTTGTTTTTACCCTATCGGGAATCAAACCTGAGTGCCAAAATTAGTAAACCCTTGGCTACCATGTGAAGCGAACCCCTCTATATATCGCACTAAATATTTCACTCAAAGATTTAATTCTCCATTTTAAAATTTCGAGGTCTAGTGATTGTAAATTTCAACACATGTCATATATTATAGTTTAAAAAAATATGCAGAGAAGTTTTTAAAGGGTTGTCAGTGGTTGTAGTGGTGTTTCACAAATAAAATTAAAAAAAATATATATAATTAAAATTTTTTGACTCTTTTGTAAATACAACTCCTGATGATGGGCTAAAAACCCGAAATATATATAGAGTAAGTATTCAATAAAACTCCAAAAACATAATTGAATTTTTTTTATTTTATTTGTGAAACACCACTACTCCGTTTAAAAACTCCTGTGTTGAATATATTTCACAATAAACCAACAGCGCTTTCCCTAAATGTTAAAGAAATATGATTAAATGTTTCGAATCTTTAAAATTCAATAGACAATGAAATGAATGATTTTCCCAAATAAAATATAGGAGTTCAAATTGCCGATAGAAATAGACTAAAAACAATTCACCCTACAGGGTAACCAAAATTCGCCCGGAGTGCTAATTTTGGCATTCGGATTCGATTCCTGAGAGAATGTAAACAACCTTTCTAACACATCATTTATTATTTTTAATATTTATTTATTTTCACATAATTAAAAATAATCCATTCAATCTCTGATCTAATAGATGACAACCTTTTGTGATTTTCTTAGAATGTATTATTACTACCAGAAAGTTATTGAGATTGTTCATGAAAAAAGTGTTTTTACTTGGTATTTTTGATATATCTGTAAAATAATTTTGAAAAAACAAACAAACAAAACTTGAGCGATCCACCTCGTTTCAGTCTACAATAAAGTCAAATATTATGGTAAACATCGAAAAATTCATATTTTAACAGATATCAAATATTTTGTTAAAATGTCTGTTAGTTATTGGGAGTGTGTTAGCAAATTATAAAATTTACTAAATAGAACGGATAGAATTAATTAGATTATAAAGAATAAGTTAATGAATAGGGGAAGCTATTAATGACGCCCTCTTTCCTGACCAGTAAAAAATAATGATCTTTTATTTCCTTCAATAGCGTGATCATGAATCGTAATATTAATAATAATCCTTTTACAATCGGCAATTTGTCATCAAATTTTCCCTAATGAAAGAAAGATCCGATCATTAGGAATCAGCAATACGAAAATGTATCTTAACTAATGAGGAAATGACGGGGTAGATAGAAAAGAATCGACCCCCAAAACTACCCCTCATCACCGATGGTTCACTCTCTCTCTCTCTTCTCTCTGTTCTGAGTATTAATCGGGGATTTACTTGCCTGGAGATAGAGCGAGGGTGGAGTCATTTATCTCGCTATCCATCTCCCAAGCCACTGAATGAAGTCGGCTGTTTAAAATTTCACCCCCCAGTCAGAGTCCACCCCACCCGCACATCCGGCCTTTTAGTCACTTCCTTCAGATATTTCAAAGTGATTAACTCCACACTCGAACACATTTATTTCTATTAGAGTTCTATTTTGACTTATTAACCAATCATTTGTCATTTTATCTATAACTATCTATCCATCTAAATATTCTAGGTATGTAGAAATATTAAAAACTTCTGTGTATGCGTCTATACGCTCGGCTGTTGAAGACCACCGTCCGGCTAGAGCAGTGTTTCTCAACCTTTTGTAGAGCGAGGAACCCTAGAGCACTTATATTTATTTCTGAGGAACCTCCTTAGCACTAAAATATGAGAAATTTAAGTTTTCCTAAAAATATCAACATCATGCTAATTTTATATCTTCCAAATATAACATAACGCGCCGATGACATTGTTGCCACATTTTAAAAATTTGCTAGATTTTGGAGCAATTGGGTACAAAAAACGTGCATTTTAAATTTCAATATCTAACATTTTTATTTTCATGAATAATATTATTAAATTATTTTGGTAATGTCATTGCCAAAATAACCCAAAGAAGAATAGAACAAAGAGTTGAAGAAAATCTGAGGGAAGACCGGTTCGACTTTAGAAGAAACAGAAGCACCCGAGAATCAATTCTCTCTCTTAGACTAATAATAGAAAGGGCTTTTATCACACATCTGTCTGTCTACGTCGGATTCATAGACCTAGAAAAAGCATTCGATAACGTCAATTGGGAAATTATGTTTAAAATCTTAAAACAGGCCGGAATAAAATTCAGGGAGAGAAGACTAATCTACAATCTATACCAAAACCAGATGGCAAAAATAAATATTGGAGATGAGCAAAGAGAAGCCAAAATAAAAAAAGGTGTAAGACAAGGATGTGTGCTGTCATCCATGATTTTCAACTTATACATAGAAGAATTTGAAAAGCAATATTATTTCAAACGTCATTAATAACAAGATAATAATAAAACAATTTAAATGATGTTTTCATTTTGTTACTAATGTAATGTAAACTTTCTATTATATATAAGAAAGTTAAGGAACTTTAGCGAAACAAAAATGGTATCACTAAGACAATAATAGTGATGGTCATCGGATTCATAAGTATCATTGGTTTTATTTGACTATAAGGTAATACTACTTAGACTCTAAATTTAGTATTTTTTTTTACATGACAAATCTTTTGAGGGGTTTTTCTAGGCGCGGGGAACCTCAAAACTACCTTTGTGGAACCCTGGGGGTCCGCGGAACCCAGGTTGAGAATCACTGGTCTATTGGATTCACTTACTGCTTATTCTAAAATAAATAAAACGTTGAGCAAATCTTTTGTATCTCTCTCTGTGTCTGGATTTTAATACACACAATAACTCGGAAAAAAAAAGAATTTCGTAGAAAGTTAAAGTTAATTTAAGTTAAGTTAATTCTAGTACTAGTGCTTGCGTTTTTAAAATTAAACATTGATTGGAATTTGGGCTTTCTAACTTCAGATATTGCTGACGTAAATCAGAAAAAATTGAATTGTTATATGACAATTTTCACAGCTCATGCGCCTGTGTGAAAATATCATAACATGATGGACTTAAAGAATATTCTGGGAAGTATATTTTGGAATCTAGAAACTATAATATAGCCCTTATTTTTAGTGAAAGCCATTGGCTCGAAAAAGTCATACAATATTTAAAATCCCATTTATGAAACCATAAACTCAAGATCTAAATAAAGGTATGATAAAGAGGTTGTATCTTGTTGTTAAGGACTAATAGCTAAAGCTAAGTACATTAATAATTTTTAAAGATTTGAAGGTGAAACATTTTTAAATAATCAGTAGATAAGTAAAATCCCAAGGTAGGTTTCACAAAATAATTTATGAAACCTACCTTGAAATTTTACTTACTGTTTATCGAAATACATTAAGCCAATAAATAGGCTGGAGTGAATAAGGAACTCTGTAGATTGGTTCAAAATAAGAAAAAAATAATCAATGGATAAAAAACTCAAAGATTTACTTTCATCACAAAATTTTAGAAATTGGAATATGAAATCCGCGATTCAAGTTGCATACGCCCAGATTAATAGCGAGTATAAATTCAGAACAGTTTGAAATGAACGAATTTCTGTAATAATCCTTTTACCCACTTAAAGTAAAAACTACCCTTAATTTACATTTAATTATAAATGGGTGATTTTTTCTACATTCTAGTGCAAATCGGCTGCGCTAAGCATGGTGTAAACGCGTCTTGAATCGAAAATAGTATAAAATAGAAAAAATGTATTAATTACACGGTCGCCACTAACAAGAGAGCATAAGAAGTGAGGATGAAGGGTAATTGAAATCTTTCTAGCTACTAATTTTCATCAATAGCTTGGATAAGAAAGAACTCCAATCGACTATATTAATGTTAAATGAAATCCCTTCTCCTTTCCCTCTCAGGTTAGATAATTGAAAGTTTCCAATTAATTTTGAAGATTGCAAGTAAGTTTTAAATTTACCCGATTTAAAAATTTTAATGTTTCTAAAAAGAACTTAAACTTATATATTTAGAAGGTTTGAGAATTAGGTTGGTAGGTTAATTAAAAATAAAAAAAAGGTATTCTTTTTTATAAACAAAAATATATAAAAATTTATTCAAATAAAAAATAAAAAAGAAAGATGAATAGGATTTTTGAAAAAAAAGGGAAGTTTCCCGCACAAAGTTTTCTTAATTTAGATGTATAAAAAATTAAAATATGAAATATCAAAATATTAACATTAAAATATTACCTTAAAATATTCCCATAAGGAATTTACATGTATATGGTTACCTTTTGATATTATATTTGCTTTTTATATATGTTAAATATCTTTTTTAACAGGAAGATATTTAATTTTCAGTCAGAAATTGTGAACCAAATTTCTGCTATGTTTAAGATATGAACAGATCAATTATAAATGAAACCTAAAAGTAAAGGTATATAATTATCTGCAAAAGAAAAGAATGGCCAAATAAGTTGCCTTATTCACTATTAGAATAGGCTGATGTTTCTCTTTCAAGAGATGTTTCTTGTTCGCAAATCGAGACAAAGAAATTATTGATTGCAAATGAATAAACTGGCTCTGATTCAACGCCTCAAAGGAATGTAATACAATTTCAGGGTCAATCAAACCTCTGAATTGAAAGCGAATTAAATCCTTTTCGAAATAAGCTCTATTTCGAAAATGAGAATAGGATAATTCTGATAAGATTTTTGCAAGCACTGCGATAAAAATTCTTTTGGGCAAGTTACCTGTCAGAGGAGCGAAAATGCAATGCCGGAAAAGCGACCGAACGAGACGCTCTTCCGCTCAAAACCCCATGTGTCGCCAAGGGGTCGCTGCATGCGTATGTTTAAAACGTGGGCCTTTTGAAATTGACCAATGAGAAAATAACTCAAATAAATTGGCGTTAACACATGGAAATCAAATGGGACACTTTCATTTTTTTTTAGTTTTAAAATTTACTTTTCTTCAAATTTAAAAATTAATTTTCAAAAATGACTTGTATCCAAGTCGAGGAAGGCCTTTAGCTTGGAATTTCAGCAATGATAATAATTATTTTAATGAGATGTGAAATGGTCTGTTATATCATACACCAAAAATAATAATAAATAAATAAGTTTTACTGTGTATATTTTATGAGAAAGGTAAGGTCGTTGATTCCAAATTGAATGTATTGCTATAGCTATTTCTGCTGATACTTTAGTGCAGGCCTTACCTTTTAAGACGCGACCCAAATTTAAAAAAATGTTCATGTCGCGACCAAAAAAAAGTCAATTTCTTTTCGTTCGTTTTGTGAGATCATACTCAAGCAAGTTTTTTCAATTTTGAAATGATGACCTTTTTTGTAACAATAAGATGAACAAAGATACTTTTCGATCCAATGAAAATTTAATGAAAAAGGACGTGGTGATATTTTTTTAATGGTATTAAATAAATTACAATATATTTTTAAACCCATTGAAAATAAATGTAGTAAAATATTTGGTTAACGACTTTGCTCGACCCAAAGCTTCGCATCCCATAGGTTAAGAAACACTGTTCTAGTGAACTGAATATTTTTAGTGGTTAAAATATAAATAAATAAATAATCACTTGAGCTTAATTATGTGGCTGTAATGTTATATGAAGAAATAAATATTAAATGTTCAAAGTGTAAATTTCCAGATCTTGAACGAAATTGTATGTATATGGTAAATTCAAACTTCTATATTTTTTGTACTATGTAATTGTTTAAAAAAAAACGAAATGTTTGCATTTTTTCAATTTTTAGTACTACTGAAGATGGTCAACCAGTGGTGACCGAAAGTGTTTGGTGAATCAATAAAATAAATAATAATAATTAACTGAAATTATTGTCTTTTATTAGTTTGTGACTAAAAAAACCTTTCAATTTAAAAGTAATTAAATGTTCAAAGTAAGTTGAAAACCTATTTATTTATATTCAGCGTTTTGGTAATTTATGATTTTATTCATCGAGGTAAATATTATGTTATAATTTCCTGTTATTAATTAAAAAGCAGATCTTTTATGAGGAGAAAATTATTTCATTTTATTATAGAAAAATAAAATTAATCTAGAGTAAAATAAAAATAACATTTTATGGGGAAAAACACCCGTTTTATAAAGAATAAAAATTTTACAATTCATTTTTTAACATATATCAGAAATTTATTATACATCTAGAATATGTTAAATTGAAGATTTGTTTTTATATTTTCCGGCTATTTCAATTTAAAGATTTCCGCTAATAAATGATTTTGGCATCCAAATACAAATCTTTCAATTTAGAAAGAGAATTTTATTTTATTTATTTATTTTATAATACAATTTTGGCTTCACTTTTATTAGCGAGCTTCTTAAATAGAATGATGAAAAACAAAAAAAATGAATCATCAGATATATAGATGTAAGATAAAAGAAAAAACGGAATCAAATCAGAACAAAAGACATGTCTTTAGATCTATATATGTTTCTATTTTTATATGTTAGTTTAATATATCCGTCAGACTGTGAATAAAAGACAGATAGACAAGGAAATAGGGTGAATAAGGAAGAAATAGAGAAGATGGAACATTCTAGGACGATTTTACTATTGGAATCGATATCCGTTAGAAATCAGATTTCAAAAAAATAAATAAAAAATTCACAGAAAACAATAGAAATATTTAACAAAGCGGGTATAACAAAAGAAGAAGTCAATAGTAGAGAATAATATCACTTGGGTGAGGGAGTTTTTGTATTCGCCTACATAAACCCGAATTGAATGAATTCGATTGAAAAGCATTCTTCTTCTACTTAATGCTATTTGTAGACATTTGCTCTTGTTTTGATCAAATTACGGAACTACCTCATCTATTGTTGTCATCTGATAATTTTTCAACTGAACAGAGATCAAGTGATTTGTTTGTTTTTTACCCTTATTTGTTAGCTTTTGTTCTTACTTTAGTTGAATAAACTCAAAATGCTCATTCAGAGTGAATTTATGTCTTAACTAACGTTTTGATTATGTACATTCCCGTCCACAACGTAGTTGCACATATAAAAAGATAACACACATTTAAATTTCCTTCTACTTTATTCCATGAACATTAATATGATCATTGAGTATTATAAATACATTTTCATAAATATTTACTTACTTGCTTAGTGACTCGTTCCTCTGTGCGGCGATTTGGTGCACGCGAGTCCCAGCTTGGGCGCCACGCATCATCTTTGGACACAGTCATCCAATGCTTTTTCACGCTATGAGTACGTCTGTTCCCTGGCTCTCTGATGGTGTTCCGCTCAGACAAAGAGTCTCCCCAGTGCATTGGTGGTCTGCCAAGGGGTCTTCTTATATGACTGGGGATCCACAGTATTGTGTAGCGGCCCTTCAACTAACATCCCTCTTTCTCATGACATGGCCCGCTCAGTTGTGTTTGGCTTCGTCGACGTGCACCATCATATCCTTTACGCGAGACCTGCTACGGACGTCTTGTTGTGAAGGTTGAGTCTCCGCTGACTCCTTAATGTTAATCCCACAAGCCTTCTCTCCAGCGCTGCTTGTATCACTTATATTTTATTTGTTAAAGACCATGTCCAGCTTGAATTAAATAAATAGGCTTTAAGATTAGATGTCTGGTTGCCTCCATCACATGGCCAATCATTCTGAAAGCGGCCCAGCCAGCCGGAGCTCTGGCATAGTTAATAGGCGACCTAGGTTAACGAAATTTGTGACGTCTTCCATGGGAATATTATTTAGAAGTATGTCGCATCTCGGAGGGAAGCCATTACGCATGACTTTAGTTTTTTCGGTGTTAATGATGAGGCCTGCCTTGTTTCTCTCTCTGCTAAGCTGTTCGTACATTAAGGTTGCATCTTCTGGAACACTTGTAATGAGAACGATGTCATTCGCGAACCGTAGGTGGTTTAAGTTGCGTCCATAGCTGCTTATTCCAAAATTTTCCCATTCGCAACGTCTCACAACTGACTCCAGACCCGCCGAAAAGAGGCCCTGGGAACACTTTGAAACAAGTGTCCTAGTAAATAGCTAATAGTAAATAATATTCCAAAAAGAATTTTTACTTTTTCTTTTAGCTACTCTCTGTTAAATTTATTCCTTATAACCAAATTAGACTAATCATTTTGGAATCAGAAAAAATAAATTTCAAAATAGAATCAATTAAATTATTGGATGAAAAATGTTTCACCAAGTACCAACACCAAATTCCTTAAAAACTATAGAATCAATTAACTTAAATTCCAAAACAACTATTCTTAAATTGAATTTTTTTGAAGTTGAAAAAGTTTAGTAATTATTGACAAATATGATTTTAGATGCTTGTGAGTTTTTAGCTTAACAATATACATACTTATAGAGTTTATAGTGAATATTTACCCTGATAAGTTGCAGAAAAATAAATTTTATCTTTAATTTTTCATTAAGAGATATTTTAGCTGAAATTGCGCTCATTCAAAATGCTTTTGTCTTCCTAACTTTGGAAAGCCTTAAAAGGCTAGAAATTATTCTTATTATCTTGTGGTAAAATTATCGATCTATTTGATAAAAAAAAAAAAAAATTAAAACCAAGAGGGATGAAAAATTCCGCGACTGCTCATCATGCCTCATCCTCTTACTTTCCCATCACTTTACTAAACTCGAAAAAAATCCCGTTCCATTTGAAACATTTAAACGGAATTCCTAACCATTAATTTAAAAGGCAATTTGTTGAATGTCTTTTGAACAAAAAAAAGGAAGAAGTAGAAGAAGTAAGAAGAGAAAGAAGAAAAACGTAAAAATCATTTAGAAAAAAGCAGAAAGTAAAAAAAAAAAACTTTTTGAATTTCGGAATCTTATCTATGCAAAGTGTTGCAAAACCGTTTCGTTCGAATTGAACTTTCTACCAAATAAGTAGACGAGAAAGAAAAGTGAGAATATAATTAGTTAGATTATTTAATAATAATCAAACAGGCTAGGAAGAAATAGAACAAATGACTAAAAATTATTTTTAGTATTTTAAAAATCAACTAAATTTGTGAAATCATTCAACGGTATATAGTTAGAATTGGGTTTTTCTAATATATATATAAATTTAATTTATAATTCTACGCTTTCGTTTTCAAAAATTTTGACGAATTTAAAAATGTTAAATACCTATATGTACCAGTAGCATGCGCTCCATGCTGTGGATGCGGCGCATCCTAAAATTTTAAACATTTAAAGAATTTTCTGAAATATTTATATATCGATCGACTTCAAAATTTCAGGAGGATCTTTAAATTTTCAAATTATTATCCGTTATTTCAAATATTTCTATAAAAAACATGTTTTGTTTTGAAAAGTATATTAGTTCTCGAAATGAAATAAATGTATCGTTTCATACTTTCAAGGTAGAATTAAAATAAATGATTTTTTCCAAAAAGGGTGAGGATAGAAGGTTTGAAGTCGCTGCCTGGTAGATATTACTTACAGTTCAAACAGGTCAATGACAAGTCCAGACGAGTTTACTATTAAAATAGTAATAATACAAAAAAAGAATATATAAAGATGATTCGAGAAACTTTAGACTAATCGATTTCTAAGAACTCTCAATATTTAAAATCGGAAATAAATAAGATTGCTATAGACTAGTCATAGCTTGCTTATAGCAATAAAATTAGGATTAATTTAAGATTTTCTTATAGGACAGGCTGATTCATTCTGGAAGATGTTCGATTTCCTTCTCAGGATCTATGGAGTTTAAGTCACAAGATTTAATTTCTGACTCCTACCCTCCCTCACACAAAGCGGTGTCCGTTTGGGGTGAAGGTCCTAAATTATAATTAAAAAATCTAATGTTGAATTTGTAAAATAACAAAAATTATGCTGTCAGTATTCGATGAAATTTGCAAAAAAAAAAAAAAAAAAAAAAAAAAACGAAAATTAAAATAAAATTTCAGAAAAATGAAGGAATCTTTTTTGTACAGCATCCCCGGATTGAAAAGTCCCCAACCGCCACCGCTACGGTGGCAGATCCACGGGGGGAGGGGCTAAAAGGGACTGAATCCCCCTACCCCCAGGACAAGGGAAAAAATAAAAAATATCTTTACCATAAATGAAAAAATGAAAAGTTTTTGTCCAAGTTTACGAGAAATGTGCTTATAAATGTGTTTATAAGTCCCCAGCCCCCAGGACACACTCTTGGTTGCGCTACTGCCTATATGTATAATTATGTTATTTTTAGAGATTTTATAAAATTCAAATTAAAGCTCAATGACTCAAAACGCCTGAAAGAAATCAATCTAGAGACGATTGCTCTTGTGTAAATAGATTTACTTATTTGAGTAAGAAATCTCTATTTATTGACTAGTGTCATTTGAAGCTCTGCTAGAAGCAACGTTTGGGAGAAGTGTGCATCGGTGACCTCTCAGTTAAGTGACATTTGTTTTTGCGGATTTGACTTGAAAAAATCAGTGAATTTCTAATTAGACCAAATATCCAACATGATTATGAATTATTTGAATCGATTTTGGAACTTATAAAAATGTGAAAAAATATGAAGATCCATCTTGCTCTCTTTAGGACGTTTGTCCATTATATTGTTTAATATGAAAGTAATTATGTTTTCTAAAAATGAAGTTTTTGTATAACTAAATATTTTAATAGTAACTTCTTTTCTCTGTCTGCATCTTTTGAATTCTTATAAACACTGTTCTCGCCGGAATGGAAATCTTGTAGAGATGCTCTGGTTACAAAATTAAAAAAACATATGATTCTAAAATATCGGAATATTCGGAATCTTGGGAAAAAAAATAATTTTCAAGCACACTGAATTTTTCTTGAATTAAGTGGATATTGATGAGGCAGTCCAAAAAAAGAAGATAATTTACACTATCTTTATTCATAAAACCGACGCCTCGAGGCTATTCCTCTTCTTAGGGTTTTGAAAGTCAGTGAAATTGACGGAATGCGTCCCTCTGTCTCCTCTTCCAGTGGCAGTGCAATAACCTCGTATTTCATTCTCAGCAGAATTATAATGTAATAATTACCCCTATGAATGAGCATCACAAGATATTGACATATACAATATAATTCTGCTGAGAATGAAATACAAGATATTATTGTTACTCCATTGAAAGAGGAGACAGAGGGGAATGCCGCATTGGATTTCGTTCACTGACTTTTCAAAACCCTGAAGAAGGAAGGAACTAGCCTCCGAAACGTCGGTTTTATGAATAAAAAGATAATGTAAATTATCTTCTTCTTTTTTTGGACTGCCTCATCAATATCCACTTAATTCACTTATCAGTCCGTCTCCAAAAATTACTCCAATAATTTTCTTGTCTCTGTACGATATTTTATATATTGTCTTATATATTTATCATATATGGGTTGCTATACTTATTCAACTAAAGAAAGCTAAGTGGTAGAAAGTTCCCTCTAACACAAAGAGAAACAAAGAGGTTGTCTTCTCGCTTGATGGTCTTCATCATCAGTCTTTTTTAATTATTAATATTTTTTTCATGCAGTCAATACCGTATGTATATTGAAAATTTTTTGATGTTTTCTTAGCTGGTAGCCAGTTAGAATTAGAAATAATATATATATACAAATATATCATTTCGATATATATGTGTGTATGTTTATTTGCATTAAGCAGAGGACAACCTCTTTGTTTCTCTTTGTGAATCAACAACTCTGCTACTCTCGGCAAAAACAAAAAACTTTTCAATTAGTTCCCTCTAATCTTAAAAATTCTTGTATTTCCAAAATAAAAAAGTGATTAAATTTTTTGGATTTCTAACTTTAACAATTCTAAATTAAAAATATGCAGAAAATTTGAAAAATGCCAAATCTTCTGCTTTTGAGCATTGTAGATAAGGAACTGAAATTCGCCAAAAAAATTTAAATTAATAAAATGTAGCTTTTATTGCCACGTTCAAGATTTTCATCTAAAATGATTTTCAACAAGAAGTGCCAAATCACTAAAATTTGCAGAGATTTTTTCTAATGATTGTGCAATTCGCATTTAATTCGCATTTTTTGAGCCAGAAAACATTTATCTTTGAATATACATACATATTATAATATATTAATTGTCTCTTATTTTATATTTCGATTTGATTAATATCTCTAGTCCTATGCCTACTATTACTATTTATTTATTTTTTGATTTTTACAATCTCTTAGACATCATATATATTATTTAAAAAGTTTCTTTAATTATGCGTATTCAGAAAAGTGTGATGGACGATTAACAACGAATTGACCAACAATCTCCTATTTTTAAATTCAGATTTTTTACATCAAAACTATTTCTATTTTTATTATACTAGAAAAGTTTTCTAATTTATAAATACAAACACAACAAAAGATCAAGAATAAAATGATAGTATTAGTTTCAAAGAATTTTGTTTTTATTTTTTAATATAATAGTAAAAACTTTGGAAAATAAAAAATGAATGTAATATAAATAAGTGTAAAAGATATTAAATTTGATATTTTTTGTTTTTGTTTTTTCATAGAATATATGAGATAATCTTTGGTCCTGATATTATATATGACCAACACTGTATGTCATTTTCGACAAAAAACTTCAGAGTTCTATTATTATTTTTTCAAAAGAAAAAATTTGGAAGAAAATGACAAAAATGACTAATCCATCTAAATTTATTGCCATTCTATCTTCAGTGGCGTAACACTAGCCCTGGAGCACTTGAAACAGTTGATCCAGGCGCTCAAATCTTGAAGGCACACAATTAGAAAGAGCGAAAAAAAATTGTATAACAAATTATTCTATTTGCCAGATTTTCTATAAAATATATAGACAAAAAATTTAAAAAGTATTTTTTAAATAAATAATATTATAAGCATCTGAATATTTCATAGTAATATGCTCTTGATCTATCTAATTTTGATTTCAGAAAATATACACTCTAAATTTTCAATTAATACAATTAAAACTGTAAAATGTAGCATTTTATACCAAATGTTCAAAACAAATTTTTCAAGATCTCTTTCGACTTATTTCTATTACTATTTTTTCTGAAAAAGGTGTAGCTGCCACTTTAATTATATAAACGGAAGTGGACACACCGATTTTACTTGTTCTAGGGCGCTGAATATGCTACGCCCCTGGCCAGCTATAACTTAAAACGTTTTCTCCAATTTCATTACTGAAAAGAGTATCGTGTAAACAGCTCTAAGAAAAATATTAATGAATACAATTTTTCACGCACACACACATTCTTCAATTTTCATTACCACGCGTGAAGAAAACTACCCGGAAGGAGATTCAATAAATGAGAGCTATTTATCAAAGCAACCCCTTCTTCTCTCTCACCCACTGTGACAAAAATTACTCAATATTTGTATCTCTATTTCATTTAAATTTTCTCTCTCTCGCTCTTTTTTATGGCACAACAAATCTCCATGGGGTTTTTTCCATGTTAAGAATCCAACGACATTGCGAAAACCACCCCTTTGGTTATTCCTCTCTCCCAAGTCCTGCTTAACCTCCAGCCCCTGTACGCTAACACCGAGTCGAAACCCGGCCCAGGCCATTCTTTTTACGCCCCTCTCTGTCTCTTGGTTCTTTTTTTTCACGCGATGGTGTATTTTGTCAGAGCCTATCCTTCTCTCGCTTTCCACCTACACAATTAGAGTAAATAATCGTGTCTTTTATATCTATTTGCATGACACCCCACGTCCATTTCCTCAGGAAAAAAAAATACCCAAATTTAAAAAAATGAGGAAATCAAAAAACAAACCAATATATTTATATTGAGAAAAAACATGTTGTAATTCAGAGCATGAAAAATCCATAAAAAGAGTATTTTACCAACTAAACTAACCCAATATGCAAAGTAGGCATGTATATTTCTTATTCAAGAAAAAATAATACATCTGCTGAATCAACGTAGTTTTTATTTCTTTAATGGTAATGTACTTGTTTGTTAAAGAGGAAATTCGTAAACACCCGGGGGATGGGGGGGGGGCCTACACCCCCTCTGAGCCCCGCTCAAAATATTGAGGTAAGCATCGACATTTTACAGGATATAAATAAACGCTTAATAAAAATTTAATATAAAACATATTCTGATAATAAAGCAATCTTGGCACCAGAGAGGTCATGTATTCCTCTCCTAGGAGGATAATCATACTCCCTATTCCCTCGGTGAATACTTTACCTTCCCCCACCCCCATAAACTAACTAACCTTTCCCGAAAAAATGTTCAGGCTACATGCCCTTGAGGCAAATTACCATATCTTCTTTAATGTTGACACAGACGCAAAGAAAATTTGTAAATGTTTTAATTTGTCAGTTAGGTACCTAGCAGAGGGCCTCAAATTTTTTCTTGAAAAAAAAATCAGAATTTTAACTTGCATTCGAGTGACAAAACAATGCCCCCCAACTAAAGCTTGTTTTTTAATTTAGATATTAAAAATTGTATTTGTTTTTCAATCAATTATTAATGGATGATCATTTGGGTGGATCTTAGCTATAACCTGGTGAAATTTTATTCCGGGAAAATTTTTCGGAACAGAGCTCAAATTAGAGGGGGTTAGGTAAGAAAATAATTTGTTCAAAATTTAGATAGATCGGACAACCCGAAGAACTAGCGCATCTCATTTGAAAATTTGAAATTTTTAGAATTTCGCGCTATTCAGTTACTATATTTTGTAATACGTCGTTAAATTGAAACAAAGAATAAAAACATCGATGAGCATGAAATTAATAAACATTATCTTCTGAAATCCCGCCCCTACCTTCGTCATTAAACCATTATTAAACACATAGAACAAAAGAAAAAAAATTCTAGTGAATTCAATATTATGGTCGGCTTGCCTACCATCTAGGCGTACATCGAGAAACAATTTGAAAATGTAGCGATTCTAGGTATAATATAAATTAATAATATATTATTAAATATATTTATATCAGTGGCGTGTGGTCCATTGATGCTGTGGATGCGGCGCATCCATAGAACTTCAAACATTTTGTGTATTTTCATAAATATATACGGTCGCTTTAAAATTTCATGAGAATCTTTAAATTTTCAAATTATTATCCGTTATTTCAAATATTTCTATAAAAAACATTTTTTTGTTTTGAAATAGTATATTGGTTCTCAAAATGAAATAAAATTGTTGCATAGTTTCAAGGAGACAATTAAAATGAATGATTTTCCGAAAAGGGTGCTGGATAGAAGGTTTGAAGTCTCTGCCTGGTATATCTTCCAGTTCAAACATGTCAAAGACAAGTCCAGACGAGTTTTAGTCGAATAAAAATTGTTCTCGCTGAGGAACTATTAAAATAGTAATAATACAAAAAAGGAATAAATAAAGATGATTCGAGAATATTTGGACTAATCCATTTCTAAGAACATCTCAATATATAAGATCGGAAATAACTAAGAGTACTATAGACAAGTCATAGCTTGCTTATAGCAATAGAATTAGGAGAAATTTAAGATTTTCTTATAGGACAGGCTGATTCATTGTGGAAGATGGTCGATTTCCATCTCAGGGACTGTGGAGTTTAAGTCACAAGATTTAATTCCTCACTCAATCAATGCAGTATCCATTTGAGGCGAAAGTCCCAAAATATACTTTAAAAAAACCTCATGTTAAATTTGAAAAATAACGAAAATGATGCCATGTTCGATGAAATTTTCAAAAAAATGCGAAGATTCAAATAAAATTTCCAGCATCCCTTGGTTGAAAAGTCACCAACCGCCACTGATATATCATTATCATCATAGGTAAAGAAGGGATTTAGCATTCACAAAGAAAAATAATATAAATACGATTATTATCTCAAAATAAATTCTATTTAACCAAATATGGAGTTTTACAAATCCAATGCCAATGTTGATTTCCTACTTTGAGGGTATTTTTGTCTATATTCTGAAACAATTTGCATGATAAATTGTTTCTCAGCTTCGCTTCTTGAAAGAATTTTATTGAAGTCTTCCATCTTCCATCACTCTTTGTTCAGCTGTGTCATTTCAACTCGAAGTTTTTCTACAATTTCAGTCAATTTAGAAACTGCAATCATCTTCCCATTCAAGAAGATCCTTTTGTAAAAAATCCATTGGGATGGAAAATCTTACAAAAATCCTCTTGTATTTTGTGAAATGAAATTATCTATGCCCTTTGTTAAACAATTTTCCACATCATTTTTAATGTTGGTAATCATATTAATACATTAAAAATATTATAAATTATATGAAAACAAAAAATAAAAAATATGACTTGAATTAGGCCCACTAAGAAAACTTTCACTTACTACTTTGAAATTATTTAGGTAATAAAAAAATATGCAATGCCCCAAAATCTGGCTCATAATAACCTTTAGGTTTCTTAATAATTTGTTTTTCATAAACATTGTATTCCTTTCCAACATCATATTAAAATTAATAAATTTCAAAAAGTAATACTAATCAATTTCTAAGTGAAAATAAAATAAATGACTATTCCTAATTTGAAAATGGTTAGTACCAATCTGAAGTTGAAAATATTCTTGGCTTAAAACTGGCTGAGAACATTTTTTCATAATAGGTATAATAAAAATTTAGTAAATTAAATAAATTTTTAATAATATAATTTTGAAGTGGCGATTTTTGAAAAAGAATATACCTATGTAATAATAATAATAATTGTTCAATCAGTAAAATGAGATGAGAGTCCTAATCGCACTTCACATCATTTTTCCTTTCCTAATGCATCTCTGAAAACTTAAAATAAACCTGTACTAAGAAAATATCTAATGTTGGTAAACTCTTCTATCTTAAATTAAACAAATTGTAAATTTGTCAACATACCTCATCTTAATGAAGCTGCCACTAAAATAACAAATTAATTAAAATTCAATTTTCCGCATGGTAAAAATTAATTAATTAAATATTTAACCCAAGGCCAATATTTTTTCCTCTTTTTTTTATAAAAAAAAAATATTTTAATTTTGTATAAGATATTTTTCTAATTAAATATTTATTTATTTTTAATTTTTTATTACTTTCACTTTTTCTTGATTAAAATTTTTATCCACTTGGTTATTATAATATATTAATTTTTTATTTATTTCTTCACCCAGATGTTAATTTTAATTAAATAAAATAATCATAAGATATACCAATATAAGGAAAGTAGAAAAGAGGGTAGATTGAATTAATATTTAAATAAGGTAATGTAGCCACCACATGACATATTTATTATTATCTATTAAATTTCTTCCAGAACTTAAGTGACTTGATTTAAATTTTTCGTTAAATTGAAGGGTTGGTTTTGTCACAAATATAATAAAACAATAATTTTAATAACTATTTGTATTATTTAATTGATAACTATACAGTTTCGGTCACCACTGGTCGACCATCCTCAGTAGTTCTAAAAATTGAAATGAAACACTTATTTACATTTTTTTCTTTTTATAGAGAATTATATAACACAAATTTTTTTTTTATAATAATTTGAAATCATACATACATCTCGTTCAAGAACCGGAATTTGTCATTTCACATGAAACATTCATTCTTAAATCTTCAATATAGATACATCACATAATTCATTACAATCACACACTATATATATAAGAATTAAAGAACATATTTCATCGATTAATGGAAATAAATTGGTCTCCGCGTTATCCATTCATGCTATTGACAACGAGCATAGTTTCGATTTTGAAGGAGTAAAGATACTAGATTATGAGAAAAATTGGACCAAGAGAAAAATAAAAGAATCTCTTTATATATTGAAGGATATCGATAATTGTGTAAATTTCAAAATGGATTCGGAAAACATATCAGAATGCTACAGTCTAATTGTGTCATTGTTGTGAGAGTGTTGAATTGATTTAGTATGTTGATTAAACAGGTATTGATTTTATAAGAAAAATGTAATAGGAAGATGTGTATTTTTTGATATTTCATTAATTTCATTAATAAAAAATAAAAAATAAAGAGTAAATTAACTTATAATGTGTTTCTAGAATGGATTATTTATAATGGATTTTTTAATTATATAATAATTGACTATGCAATGAGATAATTAGAAAAAATAAAATTGAAAATAATATTTAATATAATCATTAATTCAAAATAGTTTCTAGTTCAGTGATAAACGTTTTTATAAATTGTTGCTATATATATATATATATATGTGTGTGATTGTAATGAATTATGTGATGTATCTATATTGAAGATTTAAGAATGAATGTTTCATGTGAAATGACAAATTCCGGTCCTTGAACGAGATGTATGTATGATTTCAAATTATTATAAAAAAAAAAATTTGTGTTATATAATTCTCTATAAAAAGAAAAAATGTAAATAAGTGTTTCATTTCAATTTTTAGAACTACTGAGGATGGTCGACCAGTGGTGACCGAAACTGTATAGTTATCAATTAAATAATACAAATAGTTATTAAAATTATTGTTTTATTATATTTGTGACAAAACCAACCCTTCAATTTAACGAAAAATTTATTATTATCTTTTTACTTTATTTTTTTTAATGCAGAAAAATATGTAATTTTTAATAAAAACCTTAATTACATTGCCCGACAAAAATTGGTAACGCGACATTTCATCCCCCGACAAAATATCCCCGACAAAACATCCCCCGACAAAACATCCCCCGACAAAATATCCCAAGGACAAAATATCCCCGACAAAATATCCTTGCTGAAGACATAAAGGAATCGAGTTAAAATCAAAAATACCGATTGATTCTCATCTAGTACTTGAGGAATAACCATTCTATATTGGATTTGTGACGTTTCGGTTTTTATTGGTAACCATTGCTGAAGACATAGAGGAATCGAGTTAAAATCAAAAATAGCGATTGATTCTCATCTAGTACTTGAGGAATAACCATTCTATATTGATTTTTGACGTTTCGGTTTTTATTGGTAACCATTGCTGAAGACATGGAGGAATCGAGTTAAAATCAAAAATAGCGATTGATTCTCATCTAATACTAGAGGAATAACCTTATTGCATTCTATTTTTGATGTTTTGACTATTAATGGCAACGTGGAGGAATCGACTTAAAATCAAAAAAGACTAAATTCTTTTATGACAAACAACTCAAACTTGAGTTGGTTACTAAAAAAGAATTTAGTCTTTTTGATTTTAATTCGATTCCTCCACGTTTTCATTAGAGGTTGCCATTAATAGTCAAAACATCAAAAATGGAATGCAATAAGGTTATTCCTCTAGTATTAGATAAGAATCGATTGTTATTTTTGATTTTAAGCCGATACCTTCATGTCTTCAGCAATGGTTACCAATAAAAACCGAAACGTCAAAAATCCAATATAGAATGATTATTCTTCAAGTACTAGATGAGAATCAATCGCTATTTTTGATTTTAACTCGATTCCTCTATGTCTTCAGCAATGGTTACCAATAAAAACCGAAACGTCAAAAATCTAATGTAAAATTGAAGGAGACAATAAAAGAGTGTGTCTTCTGCTGGAATTATAAATTTTATTTATTTATAACGAGACTATAGTTTCGAGGGCTTTGCCCTCTTCATCAGTCTATTGCAATGTGTTCACAGGAATTGATTTATGAATGAAAGTTTTGCATTTTTCATGTGTTAAGTTAACCTTAACACATGAAAAATGTAAAACTTTCATTCATAGAATTAATTCCTGTGAATACATTGTAATAGAACTGATGAAAGAGGGCAAAGCCTCGAAACTATAGCCTCGTTATAAATAAATAAAATTTATAATTCCAGCAAGACACACTCTTTGTGTCTCCTTCAATATATAAAAATTCTGCTACTCTCGGCAAAAACTTTCAATTTAATGTAAAATTGTTATTCCTCGACTATTAAATAAGAATAAATATTTTTTTTTGAATTTAAGTCAACATAGACTGTGTGTTGATTAGGAAAAAAATGGGAGCCGAAACACACCAAGCCCGACGATTGGCTGTTCGGTTTTCAATGTGTGTTTGATTAGGAAAAATGGGAGCCGAAACACACCCCAGTCCGACTATTTGCTGGTTCGGTTTACAATGTGTGTTTGATTAGAAAAAAATGGGAGCCCGAAACACAACACGTCCGACGATTGGCAGTTCGGTTTTCAATGTGTGTTTGATTAGAAAAAAATGGGAGCCCGAAACACACCCCGCCTGGACTAAACTTTCGGAGGTTCGAGTTAATATATATTCAAGGAAATTGCTCAAGTGTGATCTAAAAAAATAAAAGAAAAATTGTTTTTTTTATTTGTGTCGCTAAATAAACATATGACTGAAATTTAGGTCGCGGCTTATTAAGGTCCAGAACCAGTGGTTTAAGCAATTGTGTACTTTTGGCATATGTCATGCTTAGGAAAACTCAGGGCCACATTGAATGTCTAGGGTCTAGGGTATGCATTCTTATAGGACATTCTATGTGATAGGTTGCATCGCCAGAAATCAATCGAATATGCATGAATAACCTGAAGTGTGAACCGCGAACTAATATAGTGTACACCTACTTCCACTTTCATTTCCAAGTAGAAGACAATAGATGAAGGGGCATTATCTAATTAATTCCAAAATAATTCCACATAATTCCAATCGCGGTTCACCCCTCGGAATAACCCTAATGCAGTGTTTTCCAAAGTTTTTGTTCCTCATCTCCCTATGACACTTAAAAATGTCAAAGCCCCCCTCCTCCCAGATAATTAAAACATCCCAGAGTAGGGAGGTTTAATTTAAATTCAGAAGGAGCCAATTTTTTAGAAATATTCATAAATTTTATTAATAGAAAATTAATTAGTTTGAAAATATTCTTAAGCCCCCCTCCCTCCATTTGGTCATCATGAATTTCACATAATGAGTCATTTTCATAAGGTCGTTTAAGGAGCATATGCGAAATTTGGACAAACCGATTAAAGGATCTAGGACTTTAGTGATTGTTCTATTTTTTGAACCCTCAAATTTTGGCCCCCGAAGAAATAATAACTCTCTTTTTTATTATATGTAGGTTCATTTTATAGTATATGTTACATTTTTCATTGTTTTTTTTTTAGTTTGAATATATAATATAATTTTAATTAATAATTTAATAATGTTAATTTTTAAACTCCTTAATTTTTGGTTCGATTTCAACGAAAATCTAATCAATTCTTACTTTCACTGCACCAAAACTTTAATGTGAAATTTTTTTGTCATATTCCACACTAGTTTTTGAGCTAGAGCGTACACAAAATCTAAAAACAGCATCAGACAAATTATGAACATTGTCATTTATGTTTTAAGAGATAGTAAAAATTATATATTTATCATCAGGCAGAAAATTTTTGATAATTTCAAGAGCGTATATATCCTGGGCTTATGAATTATTGGAATTAAAGAAAATTATAAAAATAAAATCATTTGCAAGCTTCCAAAAGTTGACTTGTATAAAAAGTTAAAAAAACGAATTAAACATAATGAAGATTCAAGAGGCTATTTTCACTTTTTCCTTTTTTAATTTGTCCTTCTATTAAGTAAACATGACATATTTTACTTAGAAATAGGGATAGGCAAATTATTTTAATATATCGCAGCAAATATATCGTTAAATACGATATATCAATATATTTTTATTAATTAATTAATTTTGTTTGGATGTTTTGCTAAAAAACTTCCAAATTAATAATTTTGGGGCCATGATTATTCACGTATGTGCAACCTACGACTGCAAGACACAATAAAGATCTATTATCTATTGGTTTAACTGGATACACCGTGCACAGAAACACCCAAAAAATGTGCTAGTGTTCCTAGATGGAATTTGAAAGAAACAGTAGAAAATCGTTAAATTTAGGAGTAGAATGATAAACCATCAGAAGACTTATTAATAATTTTTCATGCTTTAAAATACCTATTAAAAAACTTTAGATAATAAAAAACTTCATATTAAAAATAAAAACTAACATTTACGCTTAAAAATGTGATATAAATTTAAAAAAAAAAAAAAAATAAACTAAATTGGAGTAAATAAAATGAAATATAATATAATCTAATTTATTATGATGAAGATGATAATGACTCTAAAACACCTATATAATAAATAATGACATTTTTCTGCCACTCTATACAATACATGACATAAATTTTTATTTTTTTGAGTTTAGATTACCTAGTCAAAGCATTTTTTAATAGTTGCGATGTTGTGAAATAAAAATTTCCTATAAAATTGTGGAATTCAAAAATTGCAGCAGTTTTTTGGTCTTTGCAAGTGAAGAAAATTCCGATATATTTTTCGGTATATATTGGAAGGCATCGATATATTTAGCAGGAACAAACAAGCACTCCTGATTAGTTCTAGACTCCGGGTTTGAAATTTGCTGACCATTTGAGGCAGACTATTCGGCGCTGAATTTATTTATAATAATTATAAAACAGCTAAAAATAAAATGGTGTGCCCATCACATGACCTTAACATACACCCGTCCACCCTTTAAAATAAAATAAAATATAAATTGATTTTTATTCTGTCTTTATTTTTTTTTATAATTTTAATATTCGTTTGGTAAAGTAAAAACAAAAATACGAAAGGGTAAACTGAAATATAAAAAAGTTGAAATTTTTAATATAAATATTGTATAGAAGAGATATGAAAGATCGCGGATGACACAAGGTGTTGTTAATATGAGCAATTTTCGTTTTATCTTTCGTTATATATACATGTATACATAGAAAAAGAAAAGTCTCCTTCTTTAAGAAAAGGACCATTTAACTCTTACCCAGAGGTTTTATAAAATATACGAGGGTGGATGAATATATACTCAATTTTATACTTCACATTATATGTCAAATTTTTAAAATATAACAAAAAAGTGAATAGTATTAAAAAGTCCAATAATAAAATACTTTTTGAGAAGAATTATGATATCAAATGATAAAACAAACGAACCAAAGATTAAATAAAACTGAAATGTTTATCTTCATAGTAAGTAATGTTAACATAACCTAGGTCAATTTGATGAGTTATATGAACCGTTCATTAGAATAATTATTGTAGATTTGATGCTTAGATGGTTTAATTGTTTAACAAAGAGAGGGTTCGATTGTAGATCAAATGTTATTCTCATCAAAATACCCTTCGTTTTGATATCTAATTGGACAGTCGTTTTCAAGTGTTTGTGAAGTCGTTCTTAGGTGTAGTTAATTATTTCGAAATTTATGTATCCTCGTTGATGGATTGGCGTTGAGTAGTTGGCGTCATCAAGAGGTAATTTAATATTGTTAATTAATTAATGATTAAATATTTATTAAAGCTTTTTCAAATAGTGAAATATATTTATTTATAGTACAAATATATTAATAATTTTCCGAAAAATGAATTCGATTATATTCAATTCTGCATTTGAAAATTTTAAATTTTATGTACCCACTGAATTCTTAAGTTAGGCCTCGGGTCTTGTTTGTAGTTTTATGGAGGTCCTTACGCCCCCAATGTTAAATAAAAAATATTAGATTATAACTATAACTTAATTTTTTATAAAAATTTAATCTCTTATCTATGCTTTTGGTAAAGTTTCAATCACACATTAGTTGCAAATTTTTTGAAAATGTTAACATTTTCTCAGAGTCTTATGGAAAATTAAGATCTTGACACTTTCTCTTGAATTATACTACTATTAGTTGAATAGATAAAGTTAAAAAAAACTAAAAATTAGCTTTTTGAAACATGCAGGTTCTTTTTTTGTAATAAAATATATCATTGATCGTCGAATTTACTGAGATATTTACATTAAAAAATCACATAAATGCTATGTTTGAATGTAAACATAAACAGTATTAAATAACGCATTGCAAATCATACAAGAGTTATTATCAGCTGATTTGAATAAATCAAACTAACTTTTATATTTACTTATTTTTTATAATTGTTTTTATTTCAAACATTTACGGCTTTCATACGATTTATTTTTTAATTCTATTATTTTTTCATTTGTATTTTAACTAATTTTATTAAATATTAGATACTACACTTCATTTGACTCAACTGGAGCAAAAGGACCTCCTTAAGAACTTTTTTGCTAAAGGGATTTCAATTTATAGTGAGGTCAAAGGTACAAGGTGGAAAAGATAGATTTTTTTAATTCAGTCTGTGGCCTCTACAGAATGCGAATATTCGAAATTGAAGTTAATAAAAAATAATCTAAAAATAATTCTTCTGGTAATTATCAATCACATCAATTTTGATCATTAAACGTAGAAAAATGTTTTACACATTGGATTCTGGACTATAGGGATTTCCCCTTCCTGGAATAACTTCTTCTCATTTTTTCCTATGCCATCTAGAGACTGGAACTCTCTTCCTCCGACCGTCTTCCCAGGAACATTTAACCTTCAATATCTTTCAAGACACGAATCCACAAATACCTTCAACTCCGACCTAAATCTCTTCTTATTTCCAAGATACAAGGGCCAACCGCGGACTACCGAGGTGAATATATATTTTAAATTTAAAAATAAAAAATTCTAGTTAGGTTTCACAAAATAAAAGACAAGCTGCTTATTAGTATGACTCTAAATATGTATATATTTCGGGATATGACCCCATCTTTCAGGAGTTCAAAAAGAAAACTGAACTCCTGAAGATGGGCTCATACCACTAAATATATACATATTTAGAGTCATGCTAATAAGCATCTTGTCTTTTTATTTTTGTGAAACCTAACTAGAATTTCTATATTTTAAAATTTAAAAAAAAAATTTTAATTTTTATTACTTTATTTCGTAAGGTTCCTACGTTTGTATGATGTCTTTTTATCAAAACCGGATACCCATAATCCAAGTGTATTTCATGCTTAAAGAGATTAATAACAGATAATAAAAATCCGATTCTCAAATATCTTCTATGTTTAGATGTTTGCTTCATTTTTAAAGCTTAATGTCTCCCTGCGAGTTAAGATCGCTAATCTCTCTGTCTGTATGGTGTGCGTGTTTCTAGGCTAGGGCTGAGGTGGTTAAAATTTGAATAATTCCTCCATAAAACCAGAGCAACTGTGCTTCTTTATATATTTACCCCTAAGTGAACACGCTCCACCCTTCAGGCACCCTTCTACCCCTGACCTACCCCCGTAACCTCGTCTCATGTCCTCGGACTCTCCACAAAGGCAACAAGCACATGCCACAGCAGTTAGTCGTGGATATTTTATTCATGTCTGTCCATCCAGTGACACTCACAAACACACCCAAACATGACAACACGATTAAACCACCAACCCCGGAGCTCTCTGTCTCTTTTCCACCATAAAAGCGACACTTTAATAAGTTTAATTATCCGAATATAAAATCCCCCTTTTTTTTAATTCCTCGGTTAAAAGAACAATTTAAAACGGTTGATTAACGTTCTTTCTCCCCTTCTATTGATTATTTTAAATGTCTTCATCTTTGAAAGATTTTTAGGGTTAATTTTCGGCTTAAAACGGTTCCTACTTGACCACCGAGGAAATTAATTGAAATTACTCAATTTGCGAATTCACTAAAAATTATCTCTTTTTATCACTTATTCGTGTTTTGAAACAAAAGTAATTTTCAGGCATATCACTTTCTTTCTGTCTGTCTGAATTCAGGATTCATTTACCTAAGAAAAACAAAATGGTACCAAAATGTTAAACAACTGATAAGATTTTGAACTTTCTTGGTTCAAAACATTAGGTTGAAAAATGCTGAAAATCAGATTTATATAGGCAGCTCTTGAACATTTGAAGATAGTAAAATTTGTCTTATAAATGTGTATTTATAAGTCTTCGTGCTGAATTTAGTTCAAACCGGTCGTTAAAAAAAAATCCAAAATTTATGGAGAGCCAACTTAAATGTTTTCACTTTTCTCTCCGAGCGACTAGCTTTTTATATTTACTTATCAATTTTAAATTTCTTTATCATTAATTTGTGTTTAGAAATATCTGAATGATGAAGAAAAATATTTTTAACGCAATTTTTTTTCCGATCTCCCCATCTGTATGTAACTGCGTCTATCTGTATCCACGATAATTCGAGAACTAAAGGCCCTAGAAAGTTTGTTCTAGTGTTAAAATGTTTATATTTTCAAAAAAGCAAAGAATGATTTAAATTTTAAACTTTTTAGTTTTCGAACTTTACTTGAAAAATGCTGAAAGTAAAAAAATTGAATCGTTATGAATGATTGATTGTACTTAACAGACTCAGGTTAGAAAACAGGAAGATGCTATTGATGAAATAAGTATGGAGCATAGCCATGTACGGGTGTGAAACCTGGACAATTAGAGAAGCGGAGAGAAAGAGATTAGAGGCTTTCGAAATGTGGTCCTACAGAAGAATGATGAATATCAAATGGTTGGATAAAATTACAAATGAAGAAGTTCTTGGAAGAATCGAAGAAAGAAGAACCTTGTGGAAGAGTCTAAAGAAGAGAAGAGGTCAGATGATGGGGCCCACACTGAGACATGGGAGACTGCTTAGGGATATCTTGGAGGGGGAGGTGGGAAAGAAAAGGGGAAGGGGAAGGCCCAGATTAGAATATTTCAACCAAATAATTGGGGATATGGGATGTGAGACATTTAGAGAGGTCAAACAGCTAGCGGTGGACAGAGACGAGTGGAGACGGGTGGTTGCGTCAAACCAGTCTTAGGACTGTATAATCAATGATGATGATAACAGACCCAAGTAAGCTTTCCAATACAAACATACATACTCGTTCTTTTTTTAATACAAATAGATAAATAATGTGTCTTTTGTGTCAAGTTCCAGCTCTTTAGCTCAAAAAATTCGACGACTAAAAGTTGCCAATTATTCAAAATTTTAGCAGATCGTATCAACTTTTGTAAATGTTTTCAATTTTTTTAATTCTATTTTATTTTTAAAACTACTCATCTAGTTGAATGTGATAAAAAATTCAAGATCCGTTCAACGGCTTGTATTTTAAGAAAGAGACCAGACGAATTCCCCTTTAGTAATTAGATTAAATTTAAATACAGACACACGGTGAGTTGTTGCATTCAATTTTAATTGCGATTAAATCTCAATTTGTTTCGACGATGTGAACAGTCACAAAATTAGTAATATATAATCTGGCTCTTTCACTTAACACATGAATTACATGATAAATCGGTAAAATATTAGAATGTCATCCCCTTCCCCCCAAAAAAACTTAATTTTTTAAATTCATCACTGTTAAAAATTATTATGAAATTTTATAAAAATGGCAAATAGGTATTTATATTTATTTCATTAAAAAATTTTTTTATTACTAGCAGTGGATAACCTAAGGCCTTGCGAGACATGATAAAATTAGCCTTCTAATTTAATCCGAATTTTGCCGAAAAATTACTTATAATTTTATCAATATGATTATCTCGCTTTAATTATTTATTTATACACAGACATTTGCACTAGATTATTTAACAAGAATTACTAACAAAGTTATTCCAAAAACATACAACTGTAGGAATTGTAGTGAACTTAAAATAAATAGAAGATTTATATCGTCGGCTTAGAGTGTAAACCTGCGAACTCCATTTTTATCATATATGACATATTAATATCGTTCGAAAGAAAAAGAGATGCAGAATCGTCCAAGTAAAACTGCTACTTAAAATTACGATCGTAGAGTTGTAGAAAAAAAATGTGAAAGATAGTTTCTTTCCATAACAACAATATTAAATTTTGTTTGTTTTTTCTCTGCCCTGTAAAATTTCTTTTTTGGGAGTTAGCAGGATTACTCTCTAAGGCCACGATATACATATACATGTAAGATATACATGTATAATTCTCTTCACCGATGATCTTCAGATCTATTCCACCTAGGACACGTCGACAGTAGGCTTTCTGTTGAAAAAATTAACACCGACATTGAATCGATCTCCATGTGGTCTACCGTGAACGGACTGATGCTCAACCCCACGAAGACACAGGCGATTGTATTATCCTCCCGTGATCAGGGAGTGATTCCTGCGGTGAATGTCTGTGGCACAGACATCCCCTACTCCGAACATGTCAGAGATCTTGGCATAGTCATTAACTCTAGATTGACATGGAGTGGCCATGTTAGTCTGATCTGTAAAAGAGTATACGGTTCGTTGTATCCTCTCCGAAAAATGGCCCACGCAACACCTGTCTGGCTGCGCCGTAGACTTGTTCTCGTATTATTATTACCCCACTTCTTGAATGGAGAGGTCGTCTACTACGGCCTCGACAGCGTTTCTCTCCACAGGTTATCGGTGGCACTTAATTCGTGCATAAGATACATCTACGACCTGGGCCATATGGATCATGTTTCTGAGAAAGCAGTAGAGGTATTAGGCTTCAGCCTTCCTAACTATCTAAAGTTTAGGTACCTGAGGTTTGTCCATAGGGTCCTTATATCGGGGTCTCCCTCCTACATGGCGGAACTACTTACCCCTGGTCCTTCAATAAGATCAAGAGCCCTGGTATGCCCGCGACACCAGACTGCCCTCAGATCGAGGTCATTTGAGATCACAGCCCCACGACTGTGGAACTCAATGCCCTCTGCCCTAAGACAACCATCCTCTGCTGCCCGCTTTCTGCGTGGACTCACTGAAGCCCTATCATGCTAATGCTATAGCCTCTAACTTATATTTTATATTGTGTAATTTATATTTTGTAATATACTTATACTTTGTATTTCTATTTTGTATTTTATATTTTGTATTTTATATTTTGTATTTTTTTACGTTTTGTTCTGTTTCTTGTATTTTTGTATCTAATTTATATTTCATTTTTCTTTATATTGTTAATCTCTATATTTGTCAGTTTCTTTTTTTCTTTTTTTGATTGTACACTATAAGGGTCTACTCTGACCTATGTACATAACATCATTAATAAATAAAAAAAAAAAAATTATAACTGGTATCAAAGAAAAGTTTAAATGGAAATGAAAATGGGAAGAAATTAGCGAAATGAACGAATATAACCTGGAGGTATGGCTTACATCGAAATGGCTCATTTAATAAACATATTGTAAAACAAAAGTGACTAAGGCTACAAGGACCATCTTTAAGAAATCCCTAAATGGAGTGCTTGTAAAAGCTGGGGTAAGTAGATACTTGCACTTGTTTGAAAGCTATTTGTTTTGTTTTTTGTTTTTGTATTGACGTAAAGAAAAAAAAATATTTTATTTAATTTTTGGTATATTTTTCGTATATTTAGTAAACTACTATTAATTCAACAAAATAATTAAAAATGTCATATAAAGGAAACACCAAATATCAAAGGTAACAATTCTATTTCATTCAACAATGTCAATCATTTCAGCTCTTCGTCAAATCAACAAGTTTTTGTTTGAACTTGTACCTAAATATTATTAAAGATATCGGCATTATTCAAGAACCTAAGAGCAAGAAGAATTCAGGAATTATACCAATAATTCCTCCTAAAAAATTTAAGTGAAAATATTCCGGTGACTCTGGTAACTCCAACCAGTACTTGGCAGACAGCCTCGTAACTATCGATATTTTGAATATGATCGATCTATAAATATCATAATGTTGTCGCAGTTTAAGATATTCAGTTCATAGAAAATATTTTGTTTTTTTCCGAGAGTAGCAGATTTGTTGATTCATAAAGAGGTTGTTCTCTGCTTGATGCAAATAAACATATAAATATATATTTAAAAAGCAAAGCCCTCGAAACTATAGTCTTGTTATAAATAAACAAAATTTATAATTCCAGCAGAAGACACACTCTTTTATTGTCTACTTCAATATATAAAAATTCTGCTACTCTCGGCAAAAGCTTTCAATTTTATATTGATAGCGTTTTTCTTTAGGAGACGGACTGGTATAAATATGTAATTGGATGTTGATGAAGGCAGTCCACGGTGGTTGTAAAAAATAAGACTATAATGGTTTTATTATTTTACATTTATTTGTTAAACCGACGTTTCGGAGATTTATTCTCATCTTCTTCAGGGTAACAAAAAGTCAATGAAAGTAGTTCAAATCATAATTACTTCCTGTCTCCTTTGACAATGCCAAAAAAACATTATAAAATTTTTTCATCTCGAATAGATCAATTGCTTTTTTCTATTCGAGATGAAAAAATTTTCTAATGTTTTATTTTTATTTTATTCGATATACGGGAGTTATTCCAGTTACAATATACATTTTTATACAATAAATCAACAATTTAACAAAACTAAAATACTAATTTATAGTCTTAATTATTTTTATAGAGAAAAGTTTGCGGAATTTAACATAATGTAATGCATTTATTTTTATTATAATTATATTATTTCATTTAAATTGAGTAGGTAAACAATTATTTTTATAGAGAAATTTAACAGAACAAAAGTCACATTAATAGATAGATAAATAGTACACAGATAGATACATACAAGTGAAGCTAATATAAAGCATGTAATAATATAATACAATCTATTAGACAATTAATCGTAGTGTGAGCAATATCTTTTGATATCCCTCACACCACATGAAAAGAAGTCCAATTGTGAGGAGTTTGCCTTTAGCATCACTCTATTCAGCCCTGTATTTTTTGAATAATTAGTATTACAAATGGGGATAAAAAAGGTTTCGACAATGCGACTGTAATATTGAGGTACTTTGAAATTAATATATTGGAGAATTTCACAACAATCAATCAGACCATTCAACAGTTTGCGAAGGAATATCAAGTCATTTTGTAGTCTACGGGATGACAAACTTTGGATATTTAGTTCGGTTCTTAAGAGTCTAGAAGAGGGATAGTTATATGGGGTAAGAGAGTTATTAGTTGATGAGAATTTATATGATATAATTTTTTAAAAATTTATTTTGCACTCTTTCAATTTGGTCAATTTGATGTTGGACATGCGGTGACCAAATTAAACTGCAGTATTCCAGCTTGCTTCTTACTAGGAAGTTAAATATGATAGTATAGGTCGAATTTTATGTCTGTGAAAAGATACAACATTGCACTTTTTGGCAGTTTTTTTGGCATTGTCATAGGAGACAGGAAGTAATTATGATTTGAACTACTTTCATTGACTTTTTGTTACCCTGAAGAAGGAGAGAATAAATCTCCGAAACGTCGGTTTAACAAATAAATGTAAAATAATAAAACCATTATAGTCTTATTTTTTTACAACCACCGTGGACTGCCTTCATCAACATCCAATTACATATATTTATATATATATACCAAATATAAAATATATTATTATATTATATTATAGCCTTTATTGGTTCCAAGTTATACATTTCTTAGTATACAAGTTTCTATTATTAATTTTATAATTTTATCTACAGTAGTTTACAAAAGTTATTATAATAAATATTTACATCTGCATATACATACATATATATTTTATTTTAATTATTTTATTTTTTTATCAACTTTTACAATTTAAATTTTAACATTTATAATAAGTACTAACTAGTTGGTTAGTTTAACTGTGGAACCAGACCCCTTAGGGCGAAGGCCTCTCCCAGCCTCTTCCATTCATTTCTGTCACGAGCTATTCTTGACCATGTCATTCCTGTGAAACTCGTTATCTCGTCCGCCCATCTTCTCGATTGACGTCCTCTTTTTCTTTTTTGGTGGGGGTGCCATTCTGTAATTCTTTTTGTCCATCTGTCCTTCATTCTGCAAATGTGTCCCGCCCATTTCCATTTGGATAGTCTGATTGTTTTTAATATATTTTCAGACTTAGATAGTTTATATAGTTTTTCGTTAGATATTCTATCGATTTTTCTTATTTTCATTATACTACGCAGCATCGCTCTATGGGTAGTTTCTATTTTCTTTTCTAGTTTGGTTGTTAAAGCCCAAGTTTGGGCTCCGTAGATCATTGTTGGTATTACGCACTTATTTAGTACTTTTATCTTTGATGTTGAATTGATATTATCATTTTTTAAAATGAATTTTAGTTGCCAAAATTTATTCCAGCTCAAGCTGATTCTTCTCTCAATTTCTTCCTTTGATCTGTTCTGAAAGCTCATTGTTTGGCCTAGGTATATCGTTTTCTCCTTTAATGGAATGGGAGGGTTGGTTATTTGTGATAAAAGATTCTCGTTTGTCATAATTATTGATTTTTTTGTATTAATTTCGAGGCCTATCTCTTTGCTTCTAAGCAGTAGCTCTTCATACATTTGAATTAGTTGATCCTTCGTTGGTGCTATTATAATTATATCATCTGCGAAGCGTAAGTTGTTTAGATAATTGCCGTTTATATTTAAACCTTTTTTATCCCAATCAAGCTCCTTAAACATACTTTCCAAGACGCAATTAAAAAGAAGGGGTGAGAGGGGATCTCCCTGTCTCACTCCCCTCTTCACCGGGAAGAATGGACCAGGATTATCCATTAGAATTCTTGCTTGGTTTTCTTTATACATATTTTCTATTATTTGTATATAGCTTCGGTTTATTCCCTGTTTCTTTAGTGCCTCAAATATAGATTTATGACACAGGGAATCGAAGGCCTTAGAGAAGTCAATGAATGCCAGATAGATTTGTATTTGATGTTCGTTTGCCTTTTCGATCAGTTGGTTTACCACATGCAGATGGTCAATTGTGGAGAATCCCGATCTGAACCCTGCCTGGTCTATCGGCTGATTAAAATCTATGGTTTGTCTAATTCTGTTTTGGATTATTTTTGAAAATATTTTTCCTACGTTGCTTGATATAGTCAGTGGTCTATAATTATTTATATCCTTCGAATTTCCCTTCTTTAACATTATCATTATATTAGCTTTCTTCCACTGGTTAGGTATTATTTTTGTTTCGAAAATGTTGTTAAATATTTTCATTAATGGTTTTTTAATATCATTTTTAAGCAATTTTAATGTTTCATTTCTTAAGCCGTCTAAGCCTGGTGTTTTTCCTTTTTTTAAGTTTTTCAAAACTTGTTCTATTTCACTTTCAATTATTTTTGGTATTTCTTCCACCTCACTTATATTTTCCTGTTTCACTATTTCATGTTGAGCTTTATTTTCTTTATATAGATTTCTATAGAAATCAGTAGCTATTTTTGCTATGTTAATACGATTATATTCATTTAAGTTTTTAGTATTTTTCATACTTGTTATTAAAGAATTTCCAGAAGATAGCGATTTTTTAATTTCTTTTATTGAATTATGTGGTACTATTAAAGAGTCAATTATTTTATTATTATAAGTTTTCAAATCATTTTTAATGTTATATTTCACCAGTTTGCAAATTATATTATGTTCTATTTTACTTTTTATATCGATTCTCTTTTTTTTTAGTTGATTCCTTTTCAAAATGAGCATTTTGGTTTTTTCTGATAATTTTGAAGGTTTATCATTTTTTCTTGAGAGTTTGTTCTGAATTTGTTTAATACTTTTTTCCATTTCATCATATTGTTTTTGTATTTCGAATTTGTTTGCCATATCAATGTCTTTAATTTGATTAATCATTTCCAGAGTTTCCTCATCCTTATCCTGTTGCGTATCTATAAATAAGTTTTTGTTCCAATTAGGATTAGGTCTTTTTCGAGGGAAAGAGAAGATATTTCTATTTTTAATAATCGATGGTCTGTTTCATATGGGAATTTGTTGAGAACTTCGAATTTATTTATCAAATTTATGTGTGGAGTTAGAATATAGTCTATTTGCGTTTTGTATTTGACATTTGGTGCAGCCCAAGTCCATTTTTTCCCTGCTCGTTTTTTATAGAAGGAATTTACAATTTTAAGATTGTTTTCCTGGCAAAAATGTATCATTCTGGTGCCTCTTTCATTCCTTTTTCCAAATCTGTATGGTCCCATAATTTTATTTTCATCTATTAAACCTTCTCCTATTTGACTATTGAAATCTCCCATTATTATTAGTTTATTTTTGTAGTTTGGAGGGTTTAAATTTATTGTTTCTTTTAGTAGTGAGTAAAAATCTTCGACGTTTTTCTCTTCAGAGTCATTTGTGGGTGCGTAGACCTGGATTATTGTAATTTCTCCATCTTTTTTGTAGGCAATTTTTAGTAGTCCTATCCTTTCAGAAATACCTCTAAATTCTGTAATGTTTTTTTCCCATGTGTTTTTTATTAGGAAGCCTATCCCTTTATGTCCCTGTGTTTCGCCCATATAGCAAAAAAGATATCCGCTTTTTCTTCTAATTATTTTCTCTCCCAATCTTCTCACCTCACTCACTCCTAGTATATCTATATCGCTCGTGTTCATAGCATTTTCCAATTCTTCAAGTCTTTCTTCGTCTTTCAGTGTTCTTACATTTAAGGTTGCTATATTTAGTTTGTTATTATTGTTTTTATTCTTCTCTTTTTTCCTTTTATGATTTTTATCTTCATTGATTATAGTTTTTTTGACTTCATCTAGCCTTTTGTTGTTTTTATTATTGCTCTTTGACGTCAAATTAGTTTCCACTCTTTTATTTTTGTTTTCGACATATATAGTTTTAACATTGTTATCTGGGAGGTTTTGGTCGTAATAGCCCGAGGTGACCAGTCTTCCTGGGCTATGGGTTGGTTCGAGGTTGGTTTTTTGAATCTGGTATTTTTTGTATATCGCCTGAGTTCCACAGTCTATTTCCTATTCTTGGTCTACCGAATTCGACAGGTTTCCCATAGATCCGCTTTTTCCATTTAGGAATTCAGTCATTTTCATTCTTTCATTTATGAATTGTTTGTTATTATTGGTTTTCAATTTTTTCCCTTTAACAGTTTGTGGTGTTGTTACTGGATCTATTGGGGAGTTGTCATCTCTTCTTCTTTTGATTGAATCCTTTATTATTAGTTGGTCGTGTTTTATAATGGCATATTTTCCACTTTCCCTGGCCTTGATTAATTGAGGTATTAGTTTTCTACGGGTTTCTAGCTCTTCTTTTGTAAAATCCTCAGTTATGTATTGCTGAGAGCCGTTTAAGCTCCTTTTATTCCTCAAGATTTTGGTTTTTATTCTCACTGTAGTTAGAGCTATTAGAATTGGCCTTATTTTACTCTGTTGAGGTCTGCCAAGCCTTTTGATTTCGTCTACATGACTTATATCGAATTCCTTAAAGACTTTTTTATTTATCAATTCTATAACATTATTTTCCAGCGAATCTATATCTTTTTCCATTTCCGGCAAACCGAACAGAATTATGTTCTTCAGCCTCTGCTGTTTTTGCATTGTGTCTACTTTCACTTCTACACTCTCGATTCTATTATCGTGTTTCATTAGTATATTCTTAGTTTCTTCCAATTTTTTAGAAATATGGGAGATTTCAGATCTTATTTCATCCTTTATCTCTTCCTTCCAAGCTTTTAAAATCTCTATCAATTCTTCTTTATTCATTTTTGCAATATAGATTATAATATATTGATATATTTACTCACTTTTCTATTTCTTCGACTCTGAACTCGGAGCTAATCCCATGCGATGTGCACTGTTCAAAGGTTCGCACTCAACTCCCAAATATATACATTTACTTAATTTATTTGTTAGAGACTATAGTTTAGAAGGTTTGACCTTCATCATCAATCTTTTTTTAATTAGAAACGAAGCGAAACTATAGTCTCCCAACAATTAAATTATATATATAAAACTCAACCCGGTCTTCCAATGTTAATAAGTTCCTCCTGTTGTACTCAATGTATATAATGTATTAATTTTCCCTAAAAAGAAACTAACTCGCCTTATACAGTAAAACTTTATTGGTACTAACCCTAAATTTTCTTCTTTTTTAAAAGTAAATATAAAAATACAAGTTAAACATAAACTCATAATAAACCTAGCTTGATTAGGAGATAAATACTCTTCTTGTTTGTCATGGTTCATTTGGTGTTGAACAACTTTGTTTTCTAATAAAAGTTTTATGAATCTTTAGGGATAGAAAACTCCTTTGGATAATTAGACAGTTTTCTCTACTCTCTTGTTTTCAAAATTAAACTTTTTCTCTCTATGCATATATGTATATAGTATATTTATATGCATGTTTTTTGAATGAATTATATAAAAGAAAATAACAAGAACAAAATAACCACGAAGCGATAAAAAGATTTATTTTCATTTTATACGATACATAGGTAGATAGACAGTCGAATTTGGAATTTCCACTGATTGGGTCTCTAGTAGTCGAGGCTAGCTGAATATATACCTATATGTATATAAAGAGGAAAATAAAATATCTAAAAAAACTCAATAAATGAAAATATTTTTATATTGGTTGTATTGTATTTTTATTTGTATCTGTTTCTCATAAAATGGTAGGAATTTCATTTCATTTTTACAAAAAAAAAAAGTTGATTGAAATTCAACTACCTATATATAACCTATAGAGTGGAAGAGATAGAGGTGGAAATAAAGTGAAAGGAAATACTGAGAAATGGGGTTAAAAGGTAAATAATAATAGAATTGTTTAATCGATTAAAAATTGTGGAATGTAAAATAAATAATTATAATTATTTTTGAATTATATAGATTGAATATGAAAATTTTTGTACAATTATATAAAAGGAAAAAATAATTTTAAAACGGTCCATGGCCTGAAAGTTAGCCGGAAACATATCTAACCAAAAAGGATTTCTTCAAAAATACAAGTTTTTTAATTAAATAGATTGAATTAAAGAATAAGAAAATCAATGTATACATGACAATTTCTAATACCCCGAAAGAATATTCACTTTGGATTAAATGTTCGAATTGCCACCAAATGTAAAATTTATTAAAAAAAGGCTGAACTTCAAAAATGTAGTCTCGACTATTTGGAAGTAACGTTAAAACTTTTGAACAGCCGGTACGCTTCTTCGTAAATTTTAAAGATTTGTAACTTTATTTGTCAAGGAACAGTTTGAGCTATAAAGCTGAAACTTTGCACCTGACTAATAATCCAAACATTTAAACCAAATTTCAGCTCATTGGCTGCAAGCATACAAGCTAAGTCTCGTTTTAAATATTGGATTTTTTTCTGAATTTTAGTACAGTAGAACCTCGCTATTCGTACACAATTCGTTCTAGCAGGCAGTTCGAATGGCGATTTGTAGCCTAATGGCGAATCATTTTTTCACATAAGATATAATGTAAATTGCATTAATCGGTTCCAAAGTCTTTATCTAAACTAATGAGTTGAACAGTAGAAGTAAAAAATGTATAATTGTATAATTCTTTAATACGATTTTTATTATTTAAACTCTACTTACATATTAGAATTCCCTCATTACTTTCTATATTAAAAACGTTAGATGATTTTTCCCTTGATTCTTTTTTTCTGTCTTTTTGGTCCTTTACATATTAAAACGATAGCCAATGTTGTTTGTTTTTGTCTTTTTTTTAGAATCCTCCTAAAATGCTCAATCACATTGTCGCTAAATAAGTTAACGCTTCTATTCGCCACAGCTGTGTTTGGATGCCATTTTTAGGCAATGTATTCTATATTTTCCCAATGGTGACACAATTCTTTAATTTCCTTACTTGAAATGTTTTCCTCTACCTCTGAAGACACATCTTTAATCACTTCCTGCTGTTCTCTGTAGTTCTTGAAGTTCTTCAGTTGTCAACTCATTTCGATGATCTTCAATCAACTCCTCCACATCATCATTGTTTACGTCCAAACCCATGGATTTTCCCAGGGACACAATTTCATTCACTACAACAGCTTCCGTGGCAGTGTCTTCTAAGTCTTTCAGTGCCACACAGTCTGGCCATAGATTTCTCCAGGAGGATTTCAGTGTCCTCAAAGAAACTTCATCCCAGGCTTTGTCTATTATTCTCAAGCAATGGAGGATATTAAAATGGTTCTTTCAAAAGTCTCTGAGGGTGAGTTCTGTGTCAGAGGTCACTTCGAAACATCTTTGAAACAGTGCTTTTGTATAAAGTTTTTTGAAGTTTGAAGTTACCTGCTGATCCATGGGCTGGATAAGTGAAGTGGTGTTAGGGGGCAAAAATCTCACTTGAATAAAACTGTATTCACCAGTCAGATCTTCCTCCAAACCTGGAGGGTGAGCAGGAGCGTTGTCCAGTACCGGTGCAAAGTTGCGCTCAGTGGCGCATGCGTGCACGCAGTCCGAATCGCGAAAAAGTGTACGAATGGCGATTTAAATTTTACTTGAAAAAGTTATACGAATAGAGAGGCGGACGAATAGCGGAGTTCCACTGTATTGCTCAACCATCAGTTATTAATAAGCTAAAGACCGAAATCTATTTGGTAACACAAACATTTTATCTCCAGAACGAAATTTCTTCGAGCTTTCTTCTCGTGTTATCGTGGGTATCGTAAAAATTAATCCTCCATAATGATATTTCTACATGTTCCAGACATTTCTAAACATGTAAAAAAATAGAAATGTTCTAGTTTATTCATTATTAATAATATTGTTGCAAGACGATGTTACATCAAGAAGGTGCTTCTCCTTATAAACTGACACTCTATATCGTGAAAAAGAATGAAGAAATTTCAAGAGTTGAATTGGAGTCGAAGGTACATGTGCCATAGATGCGTCTTTTAAATTAATGAAAAGTCAGTGAAAAAACCCAAAGTGGGAAGCGAGTTACAGACTCTAGAAGTCATAGGAATAAAAGTGTTTGCAAATTATGTTGTTCGATGTGTATCTAATTTGAATGCTGAGGTATGTTAAGCATTTTTAAATAGCTGGCTACTCGGTTACTTAATTTTGATACTCTTTTGGTTTTTGAGCTATATTCTGCACAAAATTTGTTGCCATATTTATATTTTAACAGAATAATTAATTTCTCTTAAAATATAATTTTTATTATAAATTACTTTTTTGGAGACCAAAACGCCGTGATACACCATTTAATTATTTTTTTATCAAAATAACCGTTTTTTAGATATGTGTTTACTCAGATAATCGGGTTTTCACATCTTATTTGCTTAACATATTTTATCCGAAACCAAGCTTTAAAGAATCCAATTAACCGGCGCCGCCGTGTTTTTGGTCTTTTCCAGCATTCTCTTTGATAAAGGAAAACCGCGGATATAATTCTACCATGATTCAGAAAATGTGTGCTAGAAAGTGAGGAATCATTTATTAGTTTTATTGATCTCTTTTAATTAGCATCTAGTGTGATAAGAGAATACCAGGTGTATAAGTTTAAAGCGGTGCATCGCTCATAGTATGCGTTAGTGAGCGTTTTAAGCTACTTTACCGACAGGTTATAACCTCTTTTTATGATTTTGACATTTGTGAACATTAATCAGTGCAAATCACTAGCAATTTCACACAGCAACATACATTTTCCTTTGGTAATCATGTCTAGTTTCTTGTCAGAAAAAATTCAAATGCGGGATGATCTGCTTTTTCTGATTTAATTTGAAAACATAGGTTGCTGAATCGCTTGTGCAGGCCAATGACGACATGTGCTTTATCTGAAACAATGTGCAGAGATTGGTTTCATCGGTTTAAAAACGGCAATTTTGAGCTGAGCGACAAGAAGCGTGAAAATCAACCCAGGAACGTTGAGGACCATCAATTGCAGTCCCTTTTGGGCCCAATGGCAAAAAATGCTTGCCGAGCAATTGGGTGTTACTCAACCAACCATTTCCATGGGCCTACGTGCCATGGGAAAGGTTCAAAAGATCGGAAAATGAGTCCCGTATGAATTGAAAGATAGGCAGATGGAGCGACGCAAACCACATATAAAATATTGCTCGCCAGACAAAAAAAGTCGTTCCTGCATCGGATTGTGACTGGGGATGAAAAGTGGATATATTATAAGAATCCTAAACGCAAGAAATCGTGAGTTGATCCCGGCCAACCATCAACATCTTCCCCAAGACCAAATCTCTTCGGACGGAAAACGATGCTGCGTGTTTGGTGGGATCAGCAGAGTATCGTCTACTATGAGTTGTTGAAACCTGGTGAAAATGTCAATGCCATCCGCTACCACCAATAACTGATTAAATTGCACCGTGCTCTGTGTGAAAAAAGACCGGTTTATCAACAAAGCCATGACAAGATGAATTTCCTCCACGACAACGCCCCATCGCACACGTGAACAATAGTCCGAAACTACTTGAAGAGACTCAACTGGGAGGTGTTACCCCATGCCGCTTATTCACCAGACCTGGCCCCTTCTGACTTCCACCTTTTTTTCGTCGATGGGCCACGCGCTCGCTGAGCAGCACTTCGATTCTTAGGAAGACGTCTGAAAATGGCTTGGTGGGTGGTTCGCCTCGATAGAGAAGGAATTTTTTTGGCGGATTATCTACAAATTGCCCGAGAGATGGCAAAAATGTGTAGTTAGTGAGGGCCAATACTTTAAATAAATTTGATTTTGTTTTCTAAGAAAAAATATGTTTTTTTTACTAAAAAAGCACCGTTTTAAACTTATACACCTGGTACTTGAAGGCCCCTTTTCATAAGTGTAACCCATATTCAAGATAGAGGAAAATTTGTATCTTGTATATGAGGACCAAGAGTACTTATTTACATATTTTGGTATAGAGATAATATGGTCATACTCTCGAGAGACATATTTGGGGATGGATGCCAAAACCGGCTACGATGAGAATGTAAATTTGGATTTTAAGATATACCTAAGTATCTTAGAGTTACAGACATTTATAAATTATATACTTTAATCAAATATAATTTCCCCAATTCTTATCTTTTAATTCTGCTTAAGCTAGACCCACCCACATAACCATTATTTATTAAATATTCTTAAGAATTAATATTCCATCTCTAAAGGCGTCTCAGGTGAGAAAGTTTCCGAACTACTGATTCATTAAACGGCAAACTTTTGAGAGTCTTATACATAATATATTTATTAATTCTTTCATCAATATAGATTCATTGAATAAGAGATAATTCACGTTAAAAACCTTTTATTTTCTAAATTTATTACATTAAATTCGAAACAGTGAACAATTTTTGTTTTCGCGCTTTTCTAAAGTAAGTAAAAATGTCTCAAAAAGTTGAGTTGAACTAAAAAGCGGGGCTATGGAGTATAGAAAAGAAATCTCCCGATTTTGTTTTTTTTAAGTCCATATTAAAATTTTATTGAAATAATGAAGTTTGACTCAAATTTTGAATATGTATATATTTTCTTAATTTTTTATTACAAAAATCATAAAATGGCTTTAAAGCATATTAGACTTAATGCACTCGCCTCACATTCGGACATAGAGAGCATCTGTAGTTACTTATTATTATTTTTTTTAGAATTATCAAATATATATGCTCAACACGTTCATATTTGGAGCGAACGCATAAAGTCGAATATTCCATTAGTATTTAATTACTTCAGAATCAAAGCCTTCTACTACATAACTACTAAAATTGCCAAAAATTATCAGTAGTAGCCAGACTTTGTGTTTTTCTATACATGCGATATCTATAAAATTGAAAGTTTCTCCTATTGAAGTATGATAGCAAAGTTTTTGATTTTATTATACCCGCTTATCATTTTTCATTTTTATTTTTTTCAGTTCAAATCAGTTTATTAAAAAAAGATTTTTAATTATTATGTATTCCGTTTTTATAATGTGTTCATCATAATGATATTAATAATTACCTTGTTTTTAGTGTTTTCTATTTACGTACATAACCTATATCTAAGTTATATGGCCGTAGAGAAGTACGTATTATTTTTGTAGCCTATGAGCTAAAAAGAATACTTCTAATTTTACTTTTCGTAAATTTTATACTTGATAATAGCTTCTTGTATATGTAAATAAATACCTAAAATACATACCTACATACTTACAAAAAGTGATATTATGTATTAATATTCGTTTATATTTTTTCCTGGCTAGATAATTAATATAAAATTATATTAAAGAGACAATATTCAATTTTTCTTTCAGATCGTTATTTAATTGTTGTTCTAGAACATTGAATCAAAAAGTTTGAAATTAGAAAATTTATTTCTAATGAAATCTTGAAATCTATAATAGTTCCAGATTCAAAATTTACAATTAGCACCTTTATTTTTCGAAAACTTCACAGTAGATTTTCAGATTTCTTATTTTAGAGAAAAACAATTATCAGGCCAAATTTTTGTTTTTCCAGTATCTACATATAAATCTTAACGTTTTAAGGAATTTTATGTCTTTATATTGGGCCAGGGGTTGGACAGCCCTGGATTAAATCGAATGAGATTAAAGAAGGATATGAGGAATGATAATTTATTTTTTAAAAGGGCCACAGCTATAATAATCCCTGACTATCCATTATCTATTAACATGTAAGAACGTGCAAAGACCTAAAAGACAAATCCTGACAAGTTTTAGTCCAAGAGAGAAATTATCAATTAATTGTGATTGTTCTAGAAAACCCCAATTCCTTGTCTTCTTGTACTAGAATGATATAACTATAGACTTGGTTAGTGTCATAGCATATAAATTACTGAAATAATAAATATTTTAGAAAATGAAAATATGAGAAGAAGAAGAATTTTTAAAAATTCGAAACTTCATTATTTTTTTTATCTTATATAGTTGAGCTTATAATTTTGCTTTTAGTGAATCTTATTCTTGAAAAACCCTTCACGTATTGTACAAATGTACGTACATTCATATTTATAAAAAGCGAAAAAATATATTTCTACATAGAAAACTCGATTAATTTGAAAGTTTATATTAGGAAAATAAGGACAAGTTTTTATGTGTGACTTTTTTATCTATCAACCAACAATTCGTCGACTTTGCCGACTTCTTCAGGGCTTCTACAATTATAAGAACATTATTGAATTGAATTTACAAAAGTACAATTCCAATTCCAAAACAAACATGTATTAATAGTTTAACTACCAAATAGTCATGTCACATATACCTGAAGTCGACGAAACGTTGGTTGATAAATAAAAGAGTCACACATAAAAACTTGTCCTTATTTTCCTAATATAAACTTTCAAATTAATACAAATTATGGACGGAAATTATAATAATAATAAATCACAATGTTTTAAGAAAATTTTTAAGGAAGATTTTATGTTGGGCCACACTCATTGCAGTTTTAGGCTGCATGCGGCCTGCGGCTACGGGTTGAACAGCCCAGATCTCGATCATATCGAGTTTAAATTTTTTTTCAATTTTTCCTTCAAATTAAGAATCAAATATGTATTAAATTTAAATATTAATTTTAAATAATTTATTTAGTTTGTAAGCTTAAATTAAAATCATATAAATGGGAATACCAAACCCAGTTTTTGAATTTTATTTTACTATATTGAAATATAATAAAAAATTATTATTATTATTAATAAAATATACTGAATTTATCGTTGATCATAAAATTATATTTGTTATGATATTTCGGTGTTTGTTGCCCTTTCTCGCTTAAACTCGCCCTTTAGTTATATTTTAGCAGCTCCTATCGCTCAAAACAGCTATCAATTTGAAAAATATAAAATTGACCTCAATTTTTTATAGTCTATACCTAGCCTTTTATATACATATAAAGGTATATGCATATAGCATAATATCAATGTTCGTTTTTCATGCATAAAGGTAATAGATTTTCTTATATATATTTTTTATCGTGTAATTTCCGATCATTATTTTTTTCATAATCTCTAGAATTAAGAATCTATTTGAACTCACTTTAAAGGCATGCTTAGGGTTTCACGCGCTCTTTGATTAAATTCTAAATTCGTGATCCTTTACTTTCTTATTAAAGACACGACATGAACTTTTTTTGCTACCAATGATTAATGCTTTATGTACTGAAAATATTATAATAAATTTAGAATCAATATAATACTGAAAATTGAATACGCTCTGCACTTGGGGGAAAGTATTTTCTTCCAAAGGGTAATAGACGGAATTCAGAAATGAGCTATTGAATCAAATCTAAATAATATTTTTTTCCATTTTTCAAAACTAAATTTCATTTTCACATTATTTTATTTGTTTTATTTTTTGACCTCAGTTACTATAGCTTATTTTCCTCTTATAGGTATTTAATAAGTAATAATGTTATCAAGTGTTAGTGCTCTAGCCGATTCATATCCATTCAAATTTTATTCTACCGCTAGTGAGGCTTGAACTTGGTTGGCCTTCCACTCCAACATTCTTATCAATACCACGATGACGAAGCAGTAATGCTACGCGCGCGACCAATCCAACTCTCAGACAATTAAAATCCATCAAAACCTTAGATAAATATAAATACATATTAAAATAAAATAGTAATGAAAATGTACATAAAGTCACAACAACCGTAATAGCGTTTAGAAGCAATGGTATAGCAATAGGAAAGTATCGATAATAAAAGATTCAATAATTATAAGGTCAGTAAGACAGAAGTCATGCTCAGAATATTGAAAATAAAATTTCTCAACGTAAAAAAAGTTTATTTTTCTTTTTTTTAACTCGGTATTCTTGACGAGGCGTCGAATTATTGAATTCCTTCAATTTTTTTTTTCTTACTTATTTGAAACATTGCGAAAAATCATATTCAAACTTACCTTTTTTCTATCCCCACGATAACCCAGCAAGGGAAGCTCTTAGAAATTTCATTTGAGTGCAGATTGATTATATATGTATTTAAAAAATGATGATCTTCTTTCTTTGGGCTTTTTTCTAGTGTCAAAACTTGCAAATGAAAATACAGGAAAAACAAATTTTCATTTGCTAAACGTTTGACAATTGTACTGTAGTATATAAGTTAAAATTTGGACTAGTAATTTTCACCTTGTATCATGTTACAACTTTGTAAAACAAAGCGAAAAAAAACAATAATTAAAATTTTAGAAAGTCTAAAAAAATTTCATTAGCTATCTAATTTTCAAATTTGAATTATTTAAACATTTTTATTCCTTGAAGGCGTCTCCAAACCTTTCTTAGGATCATACTAGAAACGAAGCTTTTATTACGCCATGGCCGTTGGCATTAATTACATTTGCTACACCACTATTTAGCTTAACTGATTTTATTTTACCATTATCCTTTGATTTATTATTATTTTTATTATTTTTTAATTTATCTGCTTTCAAAAACGGTTCTTCGATTTTGATAGGGAGAGAAAGAGAGAGATCCATTTATTAGAAGATTTTTATTCATTACATTAGTCAAGCTATAAAAAAAATAAAACGAAATATAAAAACCAATCGAAACTGTTTGGCCTCATTCGAATTCTAATAATATCGCCATCACAACCATCAAAGATTTGAATTCCGTATGATGAGTGAGGAGGGGATACGATGCGGAGGTTGGTAGCACTGTATTTGATAAAGGGTTCGCAGCAGGGTTAGTGGGGGCTTAAAAAAGGGGGAATTTTAAGACCCATTTTGTCCTATTTTCATGATGAAAAACGCCTCGCTTATTTTACGACCAACCAATAAAAAGGAAAATTTGTGGCCATTTTATTCATCATATAAATTTATACCAATATATATAAAATGTACTCTGAGAAGAATAGAAAGATAATTTGGATCGTTCGTTACATATTATTTTACAGATATAGCTATGTATAAATTTTAACGAAATAATAAGAGGGAAATAGAATTTGCTATTGTATTTATATAATAATCTATCGATTTATTTATTTATTTTATTTGCTTATCGTGTTATCAAATAGATTAAGAAATTGATTAATGAGTGTAATATTTATTCATTTCTATATTTACTAAATTGATTTTTTTTGATATATGTTTAAATTGATGTATATAATTTTTCGTTTGGAATTAAGTTGTATAACATAAGTAGATTAACTTTTTTTTATTATTAATTTTTAATATCAATTTTATTTCTCTCTCAGATGTTAAGCCTATTGACGAAAAAAATTACAAATGGTTTAGACACCTGTTTTCATTTTATCTAATTATTATATAGTAATTTGTACACATTTTAAAAAATAAAGTATTTTTATTATGGATCGCTCGCTTCGAAATTCGATATTAATTAAATTAAGGGAATGCGATGTTGGTTTATAGTGAAATATTGTATAAATTATAATAAGTATAATAAAATGCATTTTTGTAAATCTCACCAAAAATCCCCTTTAATTATAAAACCATATTAATGATTTAAATAAACAATTTTAATTCTTATAATTTATTTTCTTTTTAAAACGACCTATTTTTTGGGTATATTGGTCATAATCCATCCTAATAGTCTTTTGTGAGTCAAATTTTTTTTTTTTGACTTTTCGGCCTTTCTAGCCATAAGCCATTTACGATACTATTTATTGTTTTTAAATTTGTCCCTACCCCGAGGGTCAGATCTTAGCCGGATGCCTCGAGTCGGATTCGAACCCGGGTCCACTTGGTTAGCAGGATGACACGCTACCGCCTAGCCTATCTGACCCCCCCCCCCGAGTCAAAATTTTAATCCCTACCATTTAATAACTTTCTAAAACTACTCATTGTTGAAATTTCAGTTTTTTTCAAAAGGACTAACTTTGAAAAATAATATCACCATCAAGCAGGCGTCTCAAAAGTTCAATTTTCTGATATTAGCAGACTTAAGATTTATTTTTAGAAATTACGAGAGCTTATTTTCTATTAAATCCAAGGTGTCATGGATAATTTTTGGGTTTAATTCCTCAGGGGGTGTTTACAACCCTTTTGACATCTAAGAAGAATTATCCATGTCAGCTCGGATTTAGTAGAAGACAATCACTCGTAAGAAATGTTTAGTCTGCTATCATCAGAAATCTATACTTTTATATTAATTAATGTCGTTCCATTGTTTTGAAGGATACCAAATTCGAACCATATAAAAATTTTATTTTAACAATATGCATGGCTATTTGATTAACTAACCGCGAAATATTATAAATAAAGATTAAATCTTAGGCGGGTGAAATGTTTTACCAGCGGCTCGGAATGTATTTTATTATTATTACAAGCTTTTATTTAACTTGCTTTGTTAGATACGGGAGTGGAATTTTGCAACTGAATTTTAAACCAGTTTCACCCAACCAATTGAGCTGAAATTTTACACACTCTTTTGGTCCTTTTGACAATACAATTTAATATACTCATTACTCACTTATCTAATTTTTGTATAATTTACATGTACATTTACAAATCTTACATTTTGCGCCTAGAAGTTATATAATCCGTTGTATTCTTAGGCACAGAAGAGGAATACCCTGTAGGCGTTGAGTTTTTTATACTTTCATTTATCTAGAACAGTGGTTTCCTAACCTAGGGGTATTTACTCTTATGGGGGTAAAATACCTTCTTAAAGGGGATAATCAGGCTAATTAATATATGTTGACGGTAACGGGTTCAATTTTCTCCACTACGGGGCCGAGGCGAGGATGGCTCACGGCCGGCCGCTGGGTGGCTCACTCATTTGAGGTTTGTCTAGATATAGACTTACCATAATATTTTTTCTCAACGCGGGACAATTTCGAGATTTATTCGAAAAAAATGATCAACTTCAATATGATTTTATAAAGAGAGAATTATATTGAGCTAAGTATTTATGATTCAAAAAGTTAGTCTTTTTTATGAAGTGGTTAACAAAGAAAAATAATTAAGTAGTAATGATTTTTAATTACTCATAACTGAGCTAAACTATTAATCTATATCACTAGAATGAACTAAAGTTAAAAACCACACTCCTCCCAGCCTCCCAGGCATCACGAATAAAAATAAATTTTTGCTCATTGTGCTTTTAAATGTCTGAAACGCGAAGAAAAATATTTTTTCGACTAAGATAATTTTTCTCTTTGTGTGCCTGAATTCCGATACCCATTATAGCTCAAGAACGAAAAGTCAAAAAGTTCGTTTGTACCAATACATAGTACTAATTAATGTTTTTTAATAAATAAATAAAAATAAATAATTAGTTTTTAGAATATCTCGTTCAAAAGACAAAAAATATTATCTTTTAAATTAATCTATTGAGATTTTAAGAGGATGTTATAGTATATTTATAGCCATAAATGAATAATTTATATTTAAATTTATTATTGATTACTAGGGCAGCTCTAGTGTACCGAGTATTGAAAAAGTTTTTACTTTTTTATTATTTAATGTGTGGGTGAGCGATTCTTTCATTAGAATGAGAATAACTAAAAAAGTTTTCTTTAGAACTAAGGTGTATTGAAAGGATGCCTGAAACAGGTCTGAACTTGTAAGTGCACTTGGCATGCCATGGCATCCACTTATAAGAACAGACCTGTTTCAATCTAGGAATGGCCTTTTGCACTCGGGCCAAAACGATACCTTCTCGTTATAGAGAGAGAGAGAATATTCAATTGGACTTCATTAAAATTCAGACAAAAATGTACAAAAGAAATTACTTGTTGTGGCTCTAATTTCTTGAAAAAGTTTACTTTTTCCTCTATTTATTTTTATTTTTAATTGCTTAGTGAAATTCACTAAAATTTAGTTCAAAATTAACTTTACCGAGGCAGCACTTATAATTTTTCCAAAAAAAACAGACAAAATGACAAACTGACCGGGATACATAAATTATACCTTCAAACCGGGATATACATACTTTTATGATCATAACGCGACAAGCTTTTTGAAATAGAATAAATTCAAGGCGAGAAATACATTCCTTTTGACACGTAAAAAAACAATCCTTGACAGCTCAGATTTAGTAGAATCTCTAAGGTGACTTTTCGACATAGAACCATAGCTCTAATATATAAATATATAAAAATATATATAATATATATAAATTCTCATCAACTAATAACTCTCTTACCCTGTTTAACTATCCATCTTCTAGACTCTTAAGAACAGAACTAAATATCCAAAGTTTGTCATCCCGTAGACCAGTGTTCCGCAAAGTGTGTGCCGTGGCACACTGTTGTACCTTGGTCATTAGTTGTTGTGCCGGTGAAAAATGTCAAATTTTATGAAGATAATGCACCTACATATAGCTGAGAACAGTTATGCGAGCAGCAAGAGATGAGAGCAGCCTTATCAACGATTGCTCCAAATTTTGATCGCCTGTGCTCAGTTAAGCAGGCTCACATTTCTCATTAAACATCTTTTCATATTATATTGATTTTAAGGTAGTTGTTACACCATATGGGTTTTGTTAGAATTTTTTTTTGAAATATAGAGAGAATATCATTTAAATACTTCTGCATCGATTGGTGGCAAAACGAAATTTATCGAACAGTATACATAGTTCCGGAGATATTAAATTCCAAAGATAGAGTTTTTCAGACACTTATAGATTGCACTATACAGGATATCAGAAAGTTTACATACATATTTAATTATAATTAAGAAACTCTTCTTACCATTGTTATAAAAAACTAAACCAACATTAAACAATAAATAATACACAAAAAGAGAAACAAAGAGGTTGTCCTCTGCTTGATGCAAATAAACATACACACATATATATCGAGATGATATATCTGTATATATATTATTTATTTGTTTGAGACTGTTTGCATCAAGCAGAGGACAACCTCTTTGTTTCTCTTTGTGAATCAACAACTCTGCTACTTTCGGCAAAACAAAAACTTTTCAATTAAATAAATAATACATTTTTGAAAATTTCAATTCATAGTTACAACACAGTTTCTGAGATAATAATAAATAATAATGAATAATGTATAATGAAAAATTTACACTAAAAACAAGCTGGCAACAACGCATTTATTTAACCTAAAAAGTGGGTTAACTTTAGTAATTTTTTGACGTTTTTTGTCGCTCTTCAGCCATTGTCGCAACAGCTTTTAATCGTTGATTAAGAACTTTTTGTTTTATAAATCGATCTTTATAATGTATTTTATCTGTCATTTCTATGATAAAAATATTCAAGCTCGGACAATGTTGGCAGATTTGTCAAACGAGCACTGGATTGGCTAGTAGTGGTACATAAACAGCAAACAGTTTTGGGCTTATGAATTATGAATCCTTATTGTCTGTTCTATATACTCTAGCATTAACTTTTTGTCTAGTATTGTCGCGAAACAACTACCTTAGTAATAAATAAATATTAAATAAACATTGGTTTTTTTCTTTGGCTTTCCTTTAAAATTTGTTTATTTGGTAGGTGTACCTTGAACACAAAAAGTTTGCGGAACACTGCCATAGACTACTATGACTTGATATTCCTTCTCAAACTATTGAATGGTCTGATTGATTGTTGTAAAATTCTCCATTATATCAATTTTAAAGTGCCTCAGTATTACAGTCGCTTTGTCGAAATCTTTTTTAACCCCATTTGTAATACTAATTATTCAAAAAATACAGGACTGAATAGAGTGATGGTTAGAGCAAACTCCACACAATTAATATAAAAATAATAAAAATAAAAACATTTCATTCTGTTAAATTCCGCAAAAATTTTCTCTATAAAAATAATCAAGGCTATAAATTAGTTTAATAATAAAACTTGAGCAAGATGCGAGGTAGGTTTAAAAAAAGAAATAAAACAAAATTGAGTTTTTGAATTCGATATATTTCGGGAGTGAGCCCATCATGTGAAACCTACCTCGCATCTTGCTCAAGTTTTATTATTATATTAAAATGTTTCACCTAGAACCAACACCTAACTCCTTAAAAAGTTATTTATAAATTAGTTTTTTAGTTTTGTTAATTTATTGTATAAAAATGTAAATCTGTTACTGGGATAACTCCCCGTATATCGAATAAAATAAAAATAAAATAAAAAATTAAATTAAATAAGTCACAACAAACGTCACTCATTTTAGTCATTGTTTTAATAATTTCAAAAAATAATAATGTGGAATAAGATTATTATTTTATTTAAAGTTGAAATTTTATCTAACACACACAAAATTAATTATAACTAAGGATTAATTGAACACAAAAAACAAATACTACAATAGTACTACGACGTTTCGATCGGCTTATTCTGCGATCGTTCTAAGTATGAGTACCTACATGATAACGATAACAGAATAATCCGGTCGAAACGTCATAGTTATATTGTAGTATTTGTTGTTTGTGTTCAAAAATAGTTATAATTAATTATGTGTGATTTAAAGAAAATTTCAACTTTCAATAAATTTAATTACAAAAATACAAACTACTTACATATCTAATAAAGATTATTATTATTATTATTTATTTGGTCTGGATAGCGCAACTCATTTGTCTCTTAGCAAATTTATTACAATTACATACAATATATTTATATCGTACAATAAAATATTCATCATATTTTGATTAAAAGAGGATTATTAATCGTAATATTTCTTTTGGTATTTAATTAAATGTTACACCTTTTATTTGTAAACTTTTTTTGTTTAAAAAAATATATTTAATGATATTATCTGATGCTGTTGTTTTTTTGGTCAATATATCGAGTCCGTTAAGGTATTATAGTATTTAATTAAAATCCTCTACTGACTCTCATCTCTACGAATGAAGAAGAAGAAGAAAAAAGCCCATCCAGGGTAGTTCTTGAGATGGTATGGGATGGATGTCCGGAGTAGGGGTGTTGAGAGTGGCAGGGATGGTTTGAAAGGGCCTTGCCATAGTTGAAGAGAGAAATGTTAGTTAATTTGGGCTTGAGGGATAAACAGCCGGAACAAACTTAGTGAAACGAACTGAACCGAAAGCAGGGCGGCGAAGGGAGGAAGGTCGGGGGTGGTGGAGATGTACGTGGGGAGGGTGGAGAGGTAGAAAATTGTCCCTCGGGAACAACGCCTAAACACTTTTCAAATTAAATTACAATCCCACCCTTTTTCAACCCTATCACTCTGAAAACATTCCATCCCACTTGCATCTGTACCATCATCACAGCTTGCCTCCACCTCTAGATATACATCTATCTTCAATATTTCAAAGAGGAAATCAATGAGGGTGTCCACTGATTGATATGAATAAACAATACCTATATATTTGATTCAAAAGATTTTGTTTTGCCTAGAATAGCAAAGTTGTTGATTCATAAAGAGAAATCTATGAAGTTGTCCTCTGCTTGATGCAAACAAACATATGCATATTTATATGTTGCAGTAAAAAACTGTTTTTAGTAAGAACGGGTTCTTACAAAATATTTAAAACCCGTTTCACTAAATATCTTTGTGGCAACTAAAATTTACTGATGTTGGTTTTTTTTTTTATAATGATATTGATACAAGAAGAAGTTGCACTAAGAACGTACAACCTCTGAAGTCCGTGGTGGACCCTTGAATCGTGAAGATAAGGGGAGATTTAGGGATTGGGTAGCAGTCAAAGGTATCTGTGGATGCCGGTCTTGAAAGATTGAAGATTATAAGTACAGAGGCTTTATTACTAAAGAGACCGCGGATGTTTGTATAATGGAGGGTTAGCTTGGATATGATAGGGGGTGGGTGTGGATTATTTGAGGTGATAATCAGATGTAATAGAATAGAAAGAATAGGAACCGGAATCACAAGTTAGACAAAGAAAATTCATTTTGGTTCAAAGCTCTAGAATCTTTATTTATGATATTCCGCTTCATTTTGGGTGTTTATTTTCAAAAATATTTATTTAAACGAATTTATTAATATCAAAAATTAGAAGCGAAGTTGTAGAGGATCTAATTTTTCACATTTTTCGTTTAAATATATTTGAAAATAAACACCCAAAATGAAGCGGAAAGTCAAAATTGAAGATTCTAGACCTTTGAACCAAACTCAACCAACATTAGTAAATTCTAGTTGCCACAAAGGTATTCAGTGAAACGCGTTTTATGTTAACTAGAACCCGTTCTTACTAAAAAACGGGTTTTTACTGCAACATATAAATATATATCTCATTTATTTGTTTGAGACTATAGTTTCGAAGACTTGACCTTCATTATCAGTCTTTTTAATTAGAAATATTTTATCTATTATTTCTCGTTGGTTCAAAGACTCGTTTGTGTGGCTAGGTTGTTATAACAACAAAATGAATTTTTCTATATCAAATCGTATAATTGGACCCATAAGAAATAACAGATAAAATACTTATAATTAAAAAGACTGATGATGAAAGTAAAATCTTGGTAACTATAGTCTCAAACAAAATATATACATATTATTTCATATTTGGTATATTTATGACTATATGTGCTTATTTGCATCAAACAGAGGACAACCTCATTGATTTCTCTTTATATACTTATATAGGCGACGTGGGTTTTCATCAAAATTTCCCCACAATTAAAAAATTTAAAAATGATTGAAATGTTACAAAAATACATTGTTGTAAAATGGACATGGCTCTGAGAGTGTTCACTCGATGCCCAAATTGTAATAATAAATATATAAGTAATTTTAAATTTGGTAAGTAAACAATTATGTTCATCATAGCTATATAGTTGCTTTATATTTCATTTTTAAATCAACTATTTTTAATAATTTTCATTGAAAAGGAGAGAATTTCTCCCGAAACGTTTGGATTTTTAATGAACGTTTTGACATTGCTTTTTTGAAACAATTGTAATTATTGAATATGAAAAACAAACAATAAATTATATACCTATATATCATTTATTTGTTTGAGACTATAGTTTCGCAGATTCACGGATTAATATGACATAGAAGGGACAAAGTGAAAGTACTTTTATAATTTTGAATTAGAACTTCTCAAAGTGTGAAAATTTAATACATTCACATTATCAATTAATGATATTTGTATAAATGCAAGTAAAATAAGAAAATGATAGAAAATATTTGTTTCCCTAATTTTTAATCATTTAATTGTGTTTCGAGGCAACTGAGGGTTCAGTGGGTAGAGTGTTGGGTCGCTTACTCGATGATCGCTGGTTCGAGACCGAGTCTCGGCAGATAGATATTTGCAGTCGCTTCCTCTTGGAAAGTAATGGCAACCTACCAAGAGTATAATTTCCAAGTAACCTCTCCAAATTAGCCGTTCGGAAGCGGCGTTAAAAAGTAGGTCCCGTATATCTGTGTAAAAACAACTAAAACACACTCAGCACAGGTATATGTGGAGAGGCGCCGACGCTCGTTTCGGGTATGACAGTCTAAGAAGAAGAAGAAGAATTGTGTTTCGAAAAAATTAAATTAATTTATGATAGATAGCTGAAAAAATACTTCCAGATCAACCTGACTATCATTACTTTAATATACAAAAAATAAAAATGTATATAATTCCGAGTATTTGCAAAAGAATTCACTGCCGTAATTTTAATCCTTCAATTTTCTCGATGAATTTGCACTTATTTGAAATCTCCCGGCTTTAATGAAGCGTAAATCTATCCATTACTTCGGGGTGGGTCCGGGGGGTATAAATGCAGAGGGTGCAACGGGGCGTCGTTAACGACTGCCACCCACCCCTCTGCGAAACATACATATCAACGTTTTCCTCCTGGCTGCCTTCAATTTCCACTCAACGCTGACGATGTCTTCGTACTCAACTTTGTATTTTGAAATAGTTTTAATATTTTATCTTATCGCTGACATTTTTAATGCACCTCCATCTCAAATTTGCGTCTGAAAGAAATATAACCACACTCAGGTGAATGTCGAGATAACGGAGGAAAAAATGAAAATAAATAAATATCATTATAATGACCGAAATAATAATAATAAAAAAAAATCAATACTAATAAGGTGTGAGTGGATATGAATTTAAATTTATTTTATTATTAATCAATAATATTTTTCTTTTTGATAATTATTAAGAAAAAAAATATATAAATAAAAAATTGAGAAGTCTATGGAAAAATAGAACAAAACGTGATTTCAGAGTTTAAACACTTTATTTAAAATTAAATGATTTTCCCTACAGTAGCACTAGCAAATATGAGATGCATTTATGTAAATAAATGCTAATATTTCTATCAAATATATAAATATGTAAAAAGAAAGAATTTATTTGTTCAAAAACCAAAATCTACTTTTCGAAAAGCTAAAGAGCTGAAATTTAACATGCAACTTATGGACGAAATTAAAAAATCTAAAAATTATAAAGCAGTAGATACATTTAGTGATTTTCTTTATTTCTTGTTAAATAGATATACTGATATATTGTTAGGCATTTTTTTATTAAAAAAAGACACAAAGGATACCGTTTAGGGTCCGAAAAAGCGAAAAATCCTAAAAGTCAATCAAAACCAGACTTTTGATTTAAAACGATCACAAAAAAATTATTCGAACGAAAAGATGTGTAATTATTTATTTTTTTAATATTTTTATATTTAATTTTTTTATAGATAAACCACTAATGATTTAACAAAATTATCATTGTTCAACCGGAACTATTTTTTGACCTAGTTGTACGCTTCGCTCGTTAACCTCGCAAGGAAGCATCGCTTCCCTGCAACACCACTATAAGCCTTCCATTTATTACTTATTTAATTATTTTTATTTGTTAATTATTATAATTTGTTTACATTGTAGACATTTTCATTCTCTTAGTATGATTTTGGAAAAACAATCAGATTCAGATGAATATTTAGGGTGGATTTATAATCAAAAATAAAAATAATAATAAAAAATATATGTTTTTATATTATTCCAAAAATAATAACTACTCAATCGTTCACATAAACTCACCTTGCTATTTACTATTATTTTTTACACAGGGCGTAATGGAAATAATCTGTGCCGCCTGAAATGTGGTGGAATATGCAACCAATTTGAACGCTCTGTTTTGCGGGTTGTGCCATCAGGCGCTAAACATTAAAACTTGTTTTAAAACCTTTAAATATATATTTTTGAATATTAACATTACTACTGAATTCGAAATTGCTATTTTTTGATATTTACGAATTCAATAAATTATTTAGAAGAATTTGAAATTCAAATGACAAAATTGATTTTTGACTCTCTCTTCAAGTTAAACCAATTTTGCAATTGATTTTAATTAATATAATATATAATCTATTAGATTTTTCATGAATCAAAAAATCAGGTTCGAATTTTGTATTTAATGAAAAAATTGTAATAGATCGGGATCTTTAATACACTGTTTCTTCAAGTAAGAATCACGACGCCTTGTAATTAAGTTAAATTACTGAGATGAAGAAGATCTAATTTGTTGATAACCTCATTATGTGCATTATCCCACAGAACGTAGATGTAATAAATATTAATTTTGTTTATTTAGATCGTTACTATTGAGCGAGAAAACTGTTCTTTGAAAATAAACATTTACTACATACTATTATTTGGAACTTGGATTCTTTATTTGTCGGTTCCTCGGTCTCGGTAGTTAAATTTTGATTCACTTCTAGTAACTCTATTTTCTTGAAATTTTATGCACTTATATATTTGCAATGTCAGTAAAATAATTCATTTTTCACCTAAACCAAAATCAAATTTTAAAAACTATTATAGATGAATTTAAACTATAGTCAATAAACACCTTTTTAGTTCAAAATACACTAAAAAGAGAAAAGTAATTTTTTCTTTAATATCCCAAAAATCTTCACACTTGCATTATTAAAAAATGGTGCTTTACCATAAAATTAAATTAAAATAAAGATGTTTTTATTTTTGGTCATCTGAATTTGGAAATTTTGCAGTTGCAATTTTGCTCAGCACCCCTTCGCTGTCAAATTGGATAAAAGTCGAACAAGCGCTTTCGCCAACTCTTTTATCCCTATGACCTCCAGAGACTGTAACTCAGCTCCCAGCCAACATCTTTCACGCGACTTATAACCTTCAGCTATTTAAGACCCGTATCCACAGATACCTTCGACCCCCGCCCAACCCATAAAATTCTTTCTTCTTCTTTTCACGATGGAGGGGCCAGCTCAGGCCTTTAGGGGCTGCACCTTTTTGGTGTAACTCCTTCTCTCATCATTATCATTAAAAAAAAGTAGAATATATAGTAGGTATAATTTCTACTTTAAAGTACATTTTTTAAATAAAATTCTCTTACTTTTTTAAAATATATTTTTATAATAAATTCCCTAGACAAAACTTGTTACTTCACTATGCTCATTTTTATGCATGAGATTTGAATAGTGACTCCCGGATAAAACCACATCATAGAAGCGTATCAGCTGTCGATTTCCCAGTCGTGCTACTTTCATCCCACTGGAATTGATTTACATTGTTGCTATAAGCATAATAATTTGGTCAAAAAAGGACAGTGCTGAATTGACAATAATCAAATTAATGTTAAAATATATGTTTAAAATCTATTTCACACATTTCGAAGTTTCAATTTCCCCATGATAATTGGAATAGTTTGTGAACACAATTAGGTATCACTTAAAAATGACAGTTGCTCTCTCTTTCTCTCACTGCCTATTTTTACATCCTTAATCACAAAAAATTTCTCTCAAAGTTCAATTTAAAATATGTTTAGCCAGCATATAATTATATTATTTTTACCATGGAGCTATGAAGGAAGTTGAATCTGGTAAAGTTAATAAGAAAATAAATAAAAATGATGGCGCTGGAATATTTAATTGTTTAATTAATTAATCAAGGCCTACGCTGCGAAAAATGAATGAATGATATGAAATTTCATTGGACTTTATTATAAGGAGATGTAAATAATTGTATATTCGTATGTTGTCTCATTTTAAATTTGTATATATATGTATGTGTGTGTTGTGTGATCGAGCTTTTTATCAATGTTCTGTACAAACTGATGGAGTCGGCACATTGGTGGGGGAGTGGTTTCCACTGAGGAAGAGATGCTGAGAAAGCTCTCGAAATATTTGGAATAATCATTTGAAAAACAAAATAAATTACTGGAAATAAGCAAATTCAGTTTATTTATCCTAACAATAAAAAAATAATCTTTTCTTCGTTCCCTAAATTTGAAATAAATAAAAATGTCAAAAGGTGAAGCTAAAAAGCCATCATATCGCTCCCTAGTTAGTGTAGTTCTACAAGAGAGGACTCTTGTTTAGTAGCTTAACTTGACGTTTCTGATGGAAATTTCTACTCATACTTACATCAAGCAATCAAGTCTCAAAACTTGTAAATTTATTTATTATATTGTTTTGATATTAATGTATGAATTATTTAGATTTAATATATAATACAAAGCATAACTGAGGCTTCTACTTGTAGAAATGGAAATCTAGTTAGAGTTCGTGAAAAAATTCGAATTTGATTTTTCGTAATTCTTTAACTTTCAAGGTTCTCTAAGTTCAAAAATTAAATTTAAATAATTATAAGTGTGTGTGTTTGTGCTACCAATTGTACCCATAATTATAAAGCTTAAAAATTTCAAAATTATTTTTTAAATAGGTACTTTATTCCAATAGATTTTAATTTTTTTTTACTTTGTTCAATTGATAAAAATATATTTGTAGAATCTAAACAAAATCTGGATTAAAATACTCAAAAAAGGTGGTACAATTAAAAAAAAAAAAAAATTGGATTACATATATTAACAAATGGTCTTGTGTAAAACAATTTATTAAAATTCTTCCAGAACTTAAGTGACTTGATTTAAATTTTTTGTTAAATTGAAGGGTTGTTTTTGTCACAAATATAATAAAACAATAATTTCACTAATTATTTGAATTATTTAATTGATAAACTATACAGTTTCGGTCACCACTGGTTGACCATCCTCAGTAGTTCTAAAATTAAAATTAAACATTTTATTTACATTTTTTTCTTTTTATAGAGAAATATATAACACAATAAATATACAATATTTTGAAATCATACATACATCTCGTTCAAAAACCGGAATTTGTCATTTCACATGAAACATTCATTCCCAAATCTTCAATACAGACACAATACACAATTCATTACATTCAACTGTATATAGCAACAATTTATAAAAACATTTCTCACTGAACCAGAATCTATTTTGAATTGATGATTACATTAAATATTCTTTTCAATTTTATTTTTTCCCTAATTATCAATTAATTAAAAAACCCATTATAAATAATCTATTCCAGAAATACATTATAAGTTAATTTATTCTTTATTTTTTATTTTTTATTAATGAAATATCAATATATACATCTCCTTATTACTTTTTCTTATAAACTTAATACCTGTTCAATCAATACATTAAACCAAATCAACACTTTCACAACAATGACACAATGATAATTTTAGAACTACTGAGGATGGTCAACCAGTCGTGACCGAAACTGTATAGTTTATCAATTGAATAATTCAAATAATTAGTGAAATTATTGTTTTATTATATTTGTGACAAAAACAACCCTTCAATTTAACAATAAAACAATTTAATCATTTTAATAAAAGCTTCATTACCAAGGTTAAAAGAAACACAAATTTAAATTTTTAAAATAGAGTCTTTTTATAATATTTGAAAAAAGTGTCGTTTTGAAGTAGCACTTTTGTCTTCTAGCTTACAAATGTCTCTAATTACAAGGACCTTCGAACTACCTAGGCTCGACTCACCATTACTCTACTGTAAAGATTATACAAGATCTAATAATTTGGACTAAAATATAACTATGATAAATTGTTTTTACATTTGTTAATGGAAATTTATCCCTTAATTTTGTATTTCTAATAATATTCAAAATTCGAATTAAGGATACTGGCAATCTTGGTAACATTCGTGGTGGTGGCTTGAAAATGGTTTCGATTTTTTTTATCTGCTGGCTTAAGACATAGTACTAAAGCTGAGAAGAGCTGAGAGATTGGAATTCAAGCAAGTTTGTTTTTACTGCTTTGTTCTCTGCTCATATATGTTTTAGGCTGAAAACATAGTAAAGTGGAGAGAAAAGAAGTGAACAAAGCGGTGAAAACAAACAGTACTTTATTATAAACGAGTTGAACATTGAATTTTATTAAAAAAAAATTTGACACTATCTAATATACTTTCATCATAAAGGCTCTTCTCCCAACACTATCTTCATGGATGAAGCGGATGCGCCGTAAAAGCAATTACAAGTGAATTGGATTTAATATATAAAGATAAATCCAATTTTCTTTTCATTTTTTACTTATTTAATATTAACATTTACATCATCTTATTTTTCGAAATTTTCATAAGAAAAGTTTGTTTTCTTAGTAATTAAAAAAATAAATAAACAAATAAATAAAATCAAAAACAAAGAATTGTTCTTACTGTTAAGTTGTTGTTTTAAAACCTGACACTCACTACCACCAGTCCACCAGCATTCCAATAAAGTATTTACATTTCAAAAGAATTCAAATAAAAAAGTAGAAGACAGAGAAAAAGAAAAGATGTAAACTTTTATAAATTAACAATTTACCAATTTACTAAAGTATATATTTATATTTTATTGTACTTTAGTGTATATAGCTATATAAGATATATTACTTAATATTTTTGTTCTTTCTCCTCTTACTTTTCGATATATATATATTTTTAATTTAACTTAAACTTTTACAAAAGGGCAGATTGTTCGAGAGTTTTGGGGGCGGACAGAAATGGTGGTCCGAAAAGAGTATGGGGTGGAGGTTGTTTTATACTATTCTGAAAGTCAAATCTTTCTGTACATCAAAGCTTATTTCTAGACTATCTATGTGTGTGTTATTAGTTAATTTATTTGTTAAAAGTTTCAAAGGGAGGCTGAACCTATTTTCTATGATAAAAAGTAATTAATAATCGACATGCTCTATTTAAATGATAATATTCTTTAGTGTTCAATCAATCTTTAGGACAAATTCTAAGATTTTAGAGGAAATCTTGGAATTTATCCTAAAGATTGATTGAATTCTTTCTCTTTTAAAATACTTATTGGTTAATCTGAACCCGAGCTGATTTTTGAAAAACATTCCAACTATTTTCAAAAAAAGATGCTCAATTCTTTAGTTTTTTATTCTTTAGTGATTTAACGCAAAAATTAACTCAATTATCAAAAATAATTATTTACAATATTTTTTTGTAATTTTTTTAGCTATTTTAAAATTATTTAAATTTAGGATTGTTTTCTTTTATGTTGAAAAGTTTTCTTAAGGCTGGTTATTGTCGGTACATGGACTTGAAATAAATTTGAAATTACATTTTTAAACTGTTGCTACGTTTCGCAGTATATTTTTCTGCTTCCTCGGGCAATTTTTAAACTTGACCTCCTCGTAATAAGTAATACCTATATAATTCATTAGACCATATGTCGATCACAATTAAAACAATTATCACAGCAAAACAATATAACATCCTTTCATTTTTTTCTTACTCTTTTTTAAAAAACACAATCGTTTACAAGGCTTAACTGATACAGATAACAATATTATATTAATTAATATTGTTATCTGAACAGTTAAGGCTTGTAAACGATTGTGTTTTTTAAAAAAGTAAAAAGGAAAGGATATAATTGTTTTGCTGTGATAATTGTTTTAATTGTGATCGATATATGTATGGTCTAATGGGCTATATAGGTATTATTTATTACGAGGAGGTTAATTTTAAAAATTGCCCGAGAAAGCAGGAATATACTGCGAAACGTATAAAAAATATGAGACACTCTTCCATACCTATGTGATTTATTTATAAAGATTTTTTTTTTAACAATAAAAAATTCTTAAATGAAAATCAATGAATGTCGTTTTGTTTTTTTGATATTTAATTATTTTCTCAATGTAATTTGTAATAAAGATAGAAAGAGAGATAGAGAAAGGAATAAGAGAGAATAAATTAAATAATATCGAATTGATTTGATTACGTTTGATTGTATCCTATTTCTTTTTTATTCACTCTTTAAAATGGAATATTATTAAAATTGGAAAATTTGCTATCAATGGGAATATTTTTTTATTAGAAAAGGAAATTTAATTTGATTCCCAATATAGTTGTCTGAAATGAACCACTTTGCTTAGCTTATTGACGTTTTAATTTTCTACTTTTACTTTTAAAACTGGAGATCACCTGCTTAGGAAGGTCGAAAGTCCAGGAAGAGACCAGATTTATTATACATAAGTTACACCCACACACATATGTATAATATATACCTACTCAAAAGCATTAACAGAAGTCAGTAATGGAATTATTCAGTTTATAAAAAAGGCTTAGAAAATAATGAAAAAAGTCAGCCTGCATACCAAGAAATAGGTATACTTGAGATTTCGTTTTTATTTGTTTTTGATAAGGAGGGAATGAGTGAATTTGTGAATTTTTTATATAATTTTAAATGAAGCTACTTTTCTCACCTCTGATCACTTAAAAATCACCATTTTAGTCACATCCTTATTTTAAAATGAATTTAATAAAAAAAATAGCATAGTTGTTCTTAAAGAGATAATGCAGAGATACCTCAAACAGCATGATCAAAAAAATTAATAAAGAGAAAATAAAAGACTTTTACTTGCGGCGACCGGCTAAAAACTGATCCCTACATAGAAGACAAGATTTAATAATAGTATTGTAAATGGCTGAAGGACAATAAAGCCAAAAAAAAAAAAAGACATCATATTTTCAACAATGTTTCAAATGTGATTTTACTCAATTATATTTTGGTTACTTTTCATGTAAATTCAGTTTTCATTAATGTTCCAATTGATCTACTATATCGTCACCTTAGAGTGTAAACCTGCTAACTCCATTTTTTATCATATATGATATATTAATACTGTTCGAAAGAAAACGAGATGAACCATCGTCCAAATAAAACTGCTACTTAAAATTACGATCGTAAGTTGTAGAAAAAAAATGTGATAAATAGTTTTTTCCATAACAATAATATTAAATTTTTGTTTTTTCTTTGCCCTGTAAAATTTCCTTGTTGTAAGATAGCAGGATTACTCTCTAAGGCGACGATATGAAATGTTATTAAAAAAAATGGGAAAACATTCAAGAACACACTAAATTATCGAGAAAGGAATTCCTAGATGGCTTAGAATTAGAGTTCTTAATATTTTTCATACACTAGTAAATTCTATAACCAAACATTCGGAGGCTTCATAGGCGAAAAGACATCCCCTATAATTTCATAGTTGTTTAATATTTTCCGCACTGACAAATAGAGAATTTCTTCAGAAACTTTTCAATTTCTAATAACTGTTTTGAGATTGTTTTACTATATCGTCACCCCATTGCAAGAACTAGGAACTAGGTAACTCCAAAAAATGGTTTTTTGAGATATCTGGCTATTTCATAGCTAAAAATACATTTGAATTGTTATTCATAACTGTAATAATAATAATCTGTAGTCATATTAACTAGTTAATTCAGATAGGCACTTGAAACATGCCTGGTATGGAATAGGTAAAATATTTTCAGGCCATTTTTCAAGAACTTGAAAAATCGAGTTACCTAGTTCTTGCAATGGGGTGACGATATAAAAGAATTTGTATTTATTTTATAGAAAAAATCATCAAAAGATTATTTTAATATATCTTATAATATTATATTATTAAAAAACAGTTTTAATTTTTCCTCCAATTATTGTTCATCTAAAAATTAATTCTTTGTTCAATAATTCATATTTAATAGCGAACATAATATCATAATGTATGAGTATATTATAATAGAATCGAGACAGAATAGAACACCATGTTTTAAACCAATGTTGATCTAATGTAATCTCTGGATCTATTGCATGAGATTTGTTTATGGAACAAGCAAATATTGTTCGAGTAGGTAGGAAGGTGTGGATGGAGAAGGATACAGTAGGAGAGGGGGGGTAAATAGATCGAGAGTGAAAGAATCACACATAAACACACAAACAAACACACTTACACACAGATATTAATGTACATTTACAAACAGAGTCATGATCGGAGAGTGCTAATTAGGATGTGTGAAAGATAGCGGTGTGGTGCGCGCATGTATCCTTCACATCGACCCTGATACTTTTATTTCATTTTTACTTGAAGGTCAAATTCTGATTTAATTTTATATACCTCTATCTGTATCAAATTCATTAAGATTCTTTGAATTTTTCCCTTAGATTTTGAATGTCCTCCAGTTGAGCTTGTTGTTATTAATCACCCAATAAAACTTACACGCTTCTAGAAATTTGTGGAATAAATTTTTATTATGGATTAAATTTAAACCAGTTAGATTATGCATCACATGACTTTCACTTAGATATTTTTGATCAAAATTCTTTTTTTGACAGAATATACCTAAATTAGATAATTTATAATGAGGTAATCTTATCAAAATACACAACGTTTCGATATTTATATATGAAGACGTTTTTAAATGCAAAGTGTAGCTATTCCATGACTAGAAGCGTCCTATCTAGCACTGAAGATTGTATTATAGCTAAATGATAGCTATACACGAGGGGTGAACCGGGATTGGAATTAAGTATACACCGTCTTTGGAATTATTTGGAATTACTTTGGAATTCATTAGATAATCTATTGTCATCTATTGTCTTCCACTTGGAAATAAAAGTGGAAGTGGAAGTAGGTGTACACGATTTTAAGTCGCGGTTCACCCCTCGGCTATACAGGTGACAATGCTAGACACACCTACGATTTTTTTCCAACTCTAAAGTAACTATTTTTTTTTCAAGTGCGCCCACAAAGAGGAGGTAACACGATTTCTGCTTTTTATATTTTATCTTCAATAATGGAGTGATTTTTGCGAGGAGGATCCCTTTTTTAATTGAGCCCTTAATTTCAAAAATATTAGCCACCCCTGCTTTAAAGTTTATGTTTTATTGAAGTGTTCGACTTAAAAAAATGTCATACTAGTTTAGTGATCCCTGACTTAAATAATTTGAGAAGCACTGTCATAGGGTATGGAGTTGGAATAGAAATAGCATCAGGATATGAATAGAAACCTAAGCCACGTGCTGCAGCTTTTGCTCCTTAAGAAATGTGGTCATTACAAGAAAAGCCAGAGCCCAGAGTGATACCCAGTGGCAGATGGGCCGGCTGGAGACCGGTAGGTTTTCAGGTGGGCTGGTCGTAACGGAGCCGGGGAAATAATTTTCGTCCTCCTGAAAAAATAAATTCTTCTCTGCAATAAGATTTTCCTGGGTAGGCTTAATCTGCCAGCACGGTTCTGGTAATAGCTAAAAAATATCCAAACTCACTTGACTAAAAATAAAATCGTATTCCACCTGTTCTAATTAAATTTTAAAGATCCCATGATTTTAGTCATGTGAGTATGGGACATATCTTTCTGGGCAGTGCATAATAATTTATTTTCTATCTTTTAATTAATTTCAACCTGTACCAAAGAGTATTAGAAAATAGTCTTTGAATTCAGTAGGTGCAGGTAGTTTGAGACTAGTAACCCGATATATTAAAGAACTTACACCCATTCAATCTACAGCTAATATACAAACACAGTACAAAAGCCTGGCTATAATCAGCAATAAATCGAAGAATTAGTATTACTACTGGGTATTTTAACTAATCGTTTCTTTCTAACTCATCTGATAGCTTAATAAAAGTAATGTTTTGTTTCAAATTGCCCTCTGACCTGGCAGCTCAGTATACTCCAGGGGATAGCCAAAGTTTCTTAAAACAACAAACTTTGAAGATTTTAAGTTGGTATGTTTGCTAGAATTGTCATAGCTACATGATAATAATGATTCTGACCACTATAAGATGGAAGTGTTCTATGGATGTGTGTGTCTGTGAGTGAAATGAAGAATGATGAAGTAAGGGGAACATAAGGGAGAAGAAAATGTTGGACGAAGGTGGTTTGGGGAGAGAGGAGAAAAGAGAAATGATAACAGGGCGTGTGGAAATTCGCAACGCAAGCGGATATGAGTTCTGTCAGATGTTTCGCAAAAGCAAAAAATATATATATATATATATAGGACATGGTGTATAAAATAAAAGACGAACGGAATGGAATGGAATAAGACCGTGGGGTTCGCATATTGGCAGAGTTCTGGGCAGACAGGTTCGTCGGTCGGTTCTTCACCCTGAAACCGACATGCCGAACAAAAAGCAGAAAAAACATACAACAAGCATCCGATGATAAATGTCAGCTCTTTTAGCTTAGACATAGGACAGTACGACATTCCACTCTCACTCTTTATCACGCCCTGTCACCCTCTGACCAATTCACTTTTAGATTAATATGTATATATATTAAAAAAAAAACAATGAAAATCTAGCAGGAAATTGAAAAATCATTAATTTCAATAAAAAGGGTTTAAATTTTTAAAAGCTTATCTCACCTAATTTTTTGTCCAATTTCAACGAAAATGTAATTTCCTCTCTTTTCTCATTATAAAATTTTCTTTTGAAATCTATTGATTTTTGAACTTGAGCGTATACAAAATTTGGTAACACACTCACTAACTGACATTTTGAAAAATTAATTAATATCTCTTAAAATATACATTTTTGCTGTTTACAGTACAGTGGTAAATCAAAACGCCCTGAATTCGTTCACTTTTTTTTTATCAAAATAATTTCAGCCATTTTTTAATTATTTCTAAAATATGAATCAAAAAACACCTTTTTCAAGCACAATTACAATATCTCACCATATCCCTTATGGTAAACTAAAAATTTAATTAAGAATATATTATTATATTAAGGAAGTTAAATGTAAAATATATGTGATTTATTTCATAGAAGACTATTTATGGAGAGAAAGGCTTGAGGTCCCTGAGCCTCTTATTCTCCTCTATATCTCTCCCGTATAAATTTCTATACAATTCAATTTATTTGATGACATGTATGACACTTGAATGAGATTGAGAGGAATTCGTTATTTTTTTACAGCACAATTGAATTACAATCATTTTCACTTTTTCTCTTTCTCTCTTTTATTAAATGATGATAGCGCCTCAACGAGACACTGATTATTGTTTATATGTCATTTCTTTTTATTGGTGTTTTTGTTGTTAATGTCACTCGTTGGTTGAGACAACCGAGCCGATGTCGTGGGGTCCATTTTTCTTTGGATTTTTTTTTATCCAATTTAGCAAACTTTCTCAACATAGAATGTTGAAAAATATTTACCTACTCCTTAGACCAGGCTTATTATTCTTTTTGAACAATCATTTATTTTATGAACTTAGCACATTTTGTGTATAGTTCGTAAGGTTTACTTACCATCTAAGGGTGATAAATATGACTATTTAATGTCATAAAACTCCACTCATCTTTTAATACATTATTTCAAATAATTTTATAGTTTATTTTAATTTTTTCCACAAATAAAACATAATTGCCTGTTATATTATTGAAAATATTCACTTTGCAGAGAACAGTAGAGTTGATGATAAGATGAAGTCAATGAGGTTGTCCCGTTCTTGAAACAAATAAAACTTATACATGTTGTTTATTACAACAAAACGAATGCACCTACATCAAATTGGGTAAATGAACCCATGACAAATAACAGATACTCATGTTTCTCTCGTTTATTAAAATTAAATAATATATATATACTAATATTTTCTAACCATATACCTAGTTTTTTAATCATTTCAATTATTTTGGAATCCGCTCATCTCTTCCCATTTTGAGTCACTATACATTTTTCGTAAATAGTTATTCTCGCAAGTTTTCAAAATAATGGCAAATATATACAAAATCTGGCACAGAACTTAATGCGATAATTGTATTTTTTAAACCCTCTTTCCTTTCTTATCTAATAAATTTTACCTTTCTTGGTCTATATCAGTGGTTCTCAAAGTGAGAATAGCCAAAAATATTTGGGGGTTCTTAGAAAAATTGATAACGGATCAATTTTTTTCATCTGTTTATGAAGAAGTTAAGCTTATGGAAGTGAAGTGTGGAAAATGGCACGTTTGTAATGTTTTCAAATAGATACATATGATTTTATTACTGAAAATAATTAGGATAATATTTTAATTAAGAAAACCATAATTGATCATTTGTTATGTATTGAAGAACAATTTAAAAAATATTTTCTGTCAGATTGGAATACTAAACAGTTTATCTGGGTGCAAAAATTATTCCTTGTAGAAATGTGATACAAATCTTAAAACAAAGTTTAGTAAGCAAACATTGAATTCTTTTTGTCTTATTGGGAAAACGGAGTGTCCACTACTCGCTGAATTAGCAATGGCAGTTCTCTTACCATTTGAAATCAATTACTTAAGAAATTATATGAAATAGCATTTTCAGTAATGACCAACATCAAAACAAAGCAGTGCTCTCTGCTCTGGTCTTAGCAGCATAGAAATCGCAATGAGACCTGCAATGGCCGATATTAAACCCAGGTTTAATTTATTGTGCCAAAATAAGCAGGCTCAACCAACACATTAAATTTAATTTAAAATTTGTTTAATAAACTTAGATAGTTAGTAAAGTTAATGTCGAAACATATTCATAGAATTTTTATTCAAAGTTGTACCAAAGATAAGTTTTATTGATACTAAAAATAAATCTGCTATTAATCAAAATTATGAGCGTTTCAATGCAATTAAACAAAAGAAATGAACTTTGTCTGAATTCAAATTAAACCCCAAGCACCCACTCCGGCATGTTTTTCTACGTATACCCATTCTCTGGGGGTCCTTTAAAATTCTTATAAGTGCAAAAGGGGACCAACAAGTTTGTGAAACACTAGTCTATATATTGAAGGCTTCGCTTTCCCCAAAAAATAAACGAATTTGGAAAAAGTACTTACCACCCTTGATAATTATAACTATTTCTAATTATTCCCGTATAACACAGAGACCAAAATAAAACCCAAATGCAACTTTCTTGATTGGTCGAATTATAGTCATTATATAGTTTTATTTAGGTTGAATTACGGTTTCAAAACGGTAGTTATGTCTCGTTTTTTTCAGTTTTGCAACTGTGTTGTATTATCGATAAATTATAGTCGCAAAGATTATCAAGTAACCGTTACAAAAAAGGTTGTCGCCAACATTTTTGTCCCCGATTTGCAACTATTTATTTATAATTTTATATTTCTTTGATTTGATTAATATAATGAATAATTACACAATTCTTTAATAAAGAACAATAATCAACATTATATATATATATATTGTATATTATTAAAGAATTGTGTAATTATTCATTATATTAATCAAATCAAAGAAATATAAAATTATAAATAAACAGTTGCAAATCGGTGACAAAAATGTTGGCGACAACCTTTTTGTAACGGTTGTTTTATAATCCTTGCGACTACCTATAGTATAATTTAACGATAATACAACACAGTTGCAAAACGGGAAAAAAACGAGACATAACTACCGTTTTGAAACCGTAATTCAACCTAACTAAAACTATATAATGACTATAATTCAACCAATCAAAAAAGTTGCATTTGGGTTTTATTTTGGTCTCTGTGCTATACGGGTTAGTATTTATATTTCTAACTACGCTACTTAAGAGAAAATATTTTCCAAAAATACATATTTTTTTATAAAGACAATTCAAAGTTAAAAAATATTTGATAAATTAATATTTAAAACGAGTTGATTGAATTTATTTTTAATTTTTTCGTTCCCAGTGGCGGTTGGTTTGCAACAGTTTTTCGATCGGCAACCCGTCTACACGGAGGTGAACGCACGTGATGATGTTCTCCTCCAATGTCATGTCATCAATAAGAAAGGACAGTGTGTGTGGCAGAAAGATCGCAGGGTAAGTCTTTTTATTAACATTTTTTTTCGTTATTTTAAACAGTGCTATAGTGTCTAATTCTAATCAGTGTTTATTTTATCAATTAAAATAATTCATTTACAATTTTTTAGATAAAATAACTTTTATTGAACTATGAAAACAATATTTTAGAGTTTCGTACAAACGAAAAACTAACTATGTTAGCGGTATCGACACCTGTCAGAGCGTTCAATCAGTTTTAAGCTTCTTAAATTAGTTTTAAATAAGCCGTTAATTTTCCTAATATATTTATTTATTAGAAACGGATCATCAGTGTGCTTTTGAATGGATAAGCACGGTTATTCTCATTTTAATTTAATTTTTTTGAGGAATATTTTTTTCCATAATTTTTTATAGAATTTTTTTGTTATTATTTACTGATGTTGGTTGAGTTTGGTTCAAAGGTCTGGAATCTTCATTTTTGACCTTGCGCCTCATTTTGGGTATATATTTTCAAAAAATTTTAAACGAAAATTTCAAAAATTACATCCTCTACAACTGTACTTCTAATGAGGATGTAGTTTTTGACATTTATTATCAGTAAATTCTAGTTGCCACAAAGGTATTTAGTGAAACGAGCTTTAACTAGTAAGAATCTGTTCATACTAAAAACGTAACTGTAACATATATACATCTTTCCCTATTTTTCGTGTTTGAATCCTTTAAAAAGCTCACTTTTATGAATCTGTATAGTGTATAGTGTATATCAGTTTTCCGCAAAATGTGTGCCGCGGCACACTGGTGTACCGTAGTCATTAGTTGGTGTGCCGCGGAAAAATGTCAAGTTTTGGGAAGATAATGAACCTAGACATAGCTGAGAGTTATGCGAGCAGCAAGAGATGAGAGCAGCCTTATCAACGATTGCTCCAAATTTTGATCGCCTGTGCTCAATTAAGCATGCTCACATTTCTCATTAAACATCTTTTCACATTATATTGATACTAATAATAAATAAATATTAAGGTAGTTTAATAATTAAGTGGATATTGATGAGGCATGCCAAAAAAGAAGATAATTTATACTATCTTTTTATTTTTATTCAAAAACCGACGTTTCGGAGGCTATTCCCTCCTTCTTCAGGGTTTCTATGATAAAAATATTAAATTGGACAATGTTGGTAGATTTGTCAAACAAGTACGGGATTGGCTACTAGTAGTGGTATAAACAGCTAAAACTTTTGGGCTTATGAATTATGAATCCTTTTTGTCTGTACTATATACTCTAGCAGTAACTTTTGCTAGTATTGTCGCAAAATAACTAAATTAAATAAATATTGTTTTTTCTTTGGTGTACCTCTAAAATTTCTTGATTTGGTAGGTATACCTTGAACACAAAAAGTTTGCGGAACACTGGTGTATATGATAAATCAAACTCAAAAAAATTTAGATGGCGCAATTCTTTTGCTAGAAAGTGAATAAAATTATGATTATTTTCTAAAGATGTTACAAAAATAATTTTAAAAAGTTATTTCATGATTTTTTTTCTGCTTTAAGAAGCAAATATTTTGTCTCCTTCTATTATTAAAATGTATTCTATACTATTCTATTCTCTTTCATTCACTTACTCAAATTCACAAAAAAAAGTAAATAAAAATATTTCAAGTTGATGTGAGAAAGAGAATAAATTAATAAATTAAAATATAATGAAAAAATAAATCTTCATTTTATCTTCAATTCCCTTTTCTTTCTGTTTTTATTATTTTATTATTGTTAGAAGATGTTCTTTTATTTAGCACATACATAATTATATACTATCTATTTGTGTGCATTGTTTTCTTGTCTTTGTTTTTTCGTGATAATTCAATCTGAACCATAACATTCTGTGAAAAAACAGACCAAGTTCGAAAAAGTAGTGAAATCTCGTGTGTAGCCAAGTTAAATTCGCCAAGAATAATTAAGTTGTGAGATCTAATATTTTCTCAACTTAATTATTCTTGGCGAAACTTGCTACTCACGAGATTTCACTACTTTTTCGAACTGTATTTTTCACAGAATGTTTTGGTTGTCTCTTCTTTTTGTAAGCTATGAGGAAACCCGTTGGCCCAAAGGGCTAGAATTTTCATTTTTGACCCCCCCCCCATTTTGAGTGGTTAGTTTTGCATTTCTAGCCTTAAGGGGATCACATAATATGAATAGAAAATTTGGTTGAGTCTGGTCCATCGGACTAGAATTTTTAGAGAGTTTGGATTTTTGGAATTTTTCCTTTGTTTGTGTCCCAAACTCTACAATTAGGCCAAATTTCATGATACTGGAATGATTGGAAGTAGTACCCTATAGGTTTTGATGACCTGTCAGTGAGTAAGTGAATGAGTGTGTTCCAAAATTAGGTATTTTCTCAGGTCCATATCTCAGAATCTATTTAAGATATATTATTGAAATTTGGTACTCTCCTCAAGATGGATCAAATAATTACATGTGTATAATTTCAGCTCTGTAGGTATCTCAAATGTATTCCGAGTTGCAGGGCATGGGGTCAAAATTGGCTCGAAGTGGTTCGTGTAAATAGCGTACAGCGTGTACGGCCAAGCTAATTCTCGAACTTGGCCGGGGCACGCTGTGTGCTTTGATTTATGTTATTCGCTCAGTGCACTAGTAGTGTGTGTAGCCTCTTACTACCCCTAGTGATCGATTATTGTACTTTTGCAAAAGAAATTCAGTGAGTATGTACCCTACTTGATTCAAATAAACATACATCTAACAGCTATATATACCTATATATATTAAATAAATACAGTTTTTTTATCAAAACAAGTTTATTAAATATCCAAAACTTTCTGCATAAATTTTTTCTTTATTATTGGAAAATGTGAAAAATAGTTGCTTTAAAAATAAATGATAAGACAACTATGATTAATTATGGTTTTAATAAATAATGATAATATAAATATAATTTATTTTAATTAATTATATACATATATAGTACATATACTATATATATTTCAATATTTATTGTCAAATAATTTTACTCTAATATTGCGGGAATCTTTTCCTGCACAATTTTAGCAATAATACATATTATTAAAATTTTAATGTAATATTGCAGAAACATTTATCTGAAATACCTCGGTATTTCACGGTATGAAATGTGCACTACTTGACAGTTTCATAGATACATCTCAATTATTTAAGCTCGTAGATAAATCGTCCTGGTGCCGAAATGTTTTTCTTTCCTAAAGAAAGAACAAATAGAATACGGATTTTCAGTATTTTCAGCTGTAAAATAAAGAAAATCAGGAAAATATCGAATCATTATATATATATATATATATATAGGTAAGTATATGACGAAAATATTATTATTTAAATAAGGTGCAGTTTCTATCAAGTTTCAGCTTTCTATTTTATTTATTGGGCCTCCGAGGAGCGGGCCGGGCCGCCTCTTACAAGACAAAAGATGATTACACAAATTTATTTACAAATATTTCACACTTTCGGCTTCAAAACAAATTAATTCAGATTCAGAGCGGGTGGCTGAGAGAGCCAGGATTAATCCTGCTTAACACGGAGAATAAAAAACGTCAAATCACCAAAATTTTCTTAAAAAGTATAGGTACATGCCGAGTCTTGAAAATGGTTTCACTTTTCCTTAAATTTTATTATTTTACCTCGTTTAGTGACCTATTAGTATGTGAGAGATTGTTAGTTGATTGCTAATATTAATCAGAGATTAATTCATCATTTCGGTTGATATATAGTACAAATCGTTTAATTGAATGACCAGCTACAATATTACTATATCTAAATCTAAACGTTCGTGTGAGTTCAAAGGGGTAAAAAATGGCTCAGTGAAATATACGATATCCTACTCAATTTATTTTATTATTTTATGTTTATTACTCTGTTATAACATAATTTCTCTTTCTTTTTTCTCACTTAACATCTCTGCACTTTTACACACACACACACACCAGCCCTTAAAGAGTATGCTATTATAGAACATGGATGTGAATGTGAACCTATTAGATTATGAACAGAATAATAAATCCAATTTATGGAAAATTAAATGTCTTTTGATTTTTATCTTAATTCATTTTTTTTTTATTTTTTTATTTGAAAATTCGGAGGAAAGAGTGGCTGACCAGAGTGGCGTGTAAAAAAATTCCCTTCCGCTTGTAATACATGACTTTATCGAATGGATGAAAAAAACATAAACACTACAAAGAGGTGGAGAAATAAAAAAAAAAAAAAAAAAGAAAGAAACAAAAAATAATAATAGTCTGGTTTAAAATGCTTTCAGATTTTCTGTAGATCATTAAATTATTAATCAAGCAAAAGAATCACATTCTTTGATTTATGTAAGCTTAATTAAACTAAACAACTCAGCCAGCAACGTTTAGCAATAAATCTTATTAATTTTATTCAAATTTGTCCACCCTCACACACACAAGTGTGTTTTTGTCAAAATTTTCTCACAATTTAAAATCATTGAAATGATAAAAAAAGACATTGCTGGAAATATGTTCATGGGTAGTGAGTGTTGACACGATGTTAATATGTAATTTTTAAATTTGTCAAATAAACAAATTTTGTTTGAAAAAAAAATCAAATTCGTATTCTTTTCTATCTATTTGCTAAAAAAATCTAGCGGGGTATTGTGAACATGTATGACTCACTTATCCCGCAGTAATTAATAACAAATCACAAAATAAAATCATAAAATATAATAATTAAAATTATTTTTTATTTATTTATTTATTTATCCTTGGCCTTTCATTATTTAAATTAAAAGTAAATTTATTTATCGAAATATTATATATTGAAGCTCGGTCTCTCACTTAGTACAGTATATTAAAATTTAAAAAAATAAATATTTAAACACATATCTTACATAAGCAGAATCATAATGTTAATATGTTGGTAAAATTGTTATAGAAAAGTGCTGGATAGTTGTGGCCCTCAAAATACTTTAATAGAATCTTAAATGTGATCAAAATTGGTTTAGTCATTTTTCAAGATATTTTGAAAAAATTAAAAAAGTACTTGAATAAAGTACTAATGTTTATGGGCCGATATGTACCAAAAACTAATAAATCAGCGCTTCTTTTTGTTAAAGTAAAGGTATGTTTTCAATTCTTTTTCAATCGGTTGAATGGTGTGGAAAAAATTGTTGATGAAAAAAATATATCCATCCATCCATCCCCAATGATTAAATGAAAAAATCATACTTTTTGGGGACTGGACGAGATCCCATGTGATTTTTAGCAAAACCCTCATGTCCTAAAATTCATACTAAATAAATACTACAATTTTTTTTTATGTTATTGATGTGAGAAGGAGATACACCAGAAGGTGGATCCCCTAAAAGGCCTGTATGGGCTGGCCCCTCCATCGTGAAAAGAACAGAGTAGAAGGAAAAGAAGCCGGGATCACAAGCCAAATCTCAGCAAGTTATATATAATCCAATTTACTAAGTTTTTAGGGGCTTCGAGCAGTGGTAAATTCTCCGCGCGATAAATTAGGTTAAATTTATCTCCCACTTAATTTTTTATTACCAGACCCTATACTTACAGAAAAAATGTCTGGGTATAGCCGGGAATCGAACCCGAGACCTCCGGGTTGCCAGTCAAATTTGTGACTTTGTTGAGACTATGGGTTCCGTAGTTTTTACCTGAGGACCTTTTGAAGTCGCTCTTGGCGCAAGACAGATTACATATACTTTACCCTAAGATGTTTCGCATTTATAAATAAAGTAAAAATAAATTTGAATTGATTTGAATATAATACAATTAATTTATTTTGGTAATATTTTGATTTGGATTGATTTTTCCTCATTCAGCCATTAAATGAAAAACACTTTAGATTTTCTCTCAATAACCATAAGAACGGAGATGGATTGATGGCGAGAAATGGGCGGTAAGAGATTGCGAGGTGGGATGGTAACACGCAGACACGACACTTACCTGAAAGGTGAAGTATAGAGGGTTCTAGACACGAGGCGTAAACACGCAACCCTTAAAAAAAAAAATTAATTCTTAAATTAAGAATAGACAATAAATAACAAGCTGATGGGATATAAATAAACGTATCCATATGCTTTAATTTTATAAATCGGAGTTTGGTGAATTTTTGTAATCATGCAGGAATAATTTGGTGTTTTTGTTTCGTTTTTTCGAAATGTTTCAAAAACAGTTAAAAAAACTTTTATGATTAAAAAAATACACGAAATCAACGCACTACGTTCTGTAGAAATGTATTATAATATATAGTGAACAATAATAAAATGATCATAGAGTATCCGCTTGGAGAGTAGAACTCCTGATCTTGCCCGGAAATTTCCAAATATTGATACACACACACCAAACACATATATGCATGTGTGTAATTTAACAGTTGATTTTAAGAAGTCAAAATAAGTAGTCTCTGTTTATTATAAAATTGACTTGGAAAAAAAACAGTTAAGAAAAAGTTGAGATTCGAGTGAAATTAATGGTGATTCATGACATGAAGTGCGCTAGAGTTTGTCTCGCATTATCACTTTTCTTTTCATTTTAGAAGCTAGTGGATATAAATAACTTTTTTTTTTATCAGGTCAGGTCTCGAATCAACTGGACGGGAACCATTCATTCAATATCTGTTCTAATTCCAAATATTTTCAAAAACTCTCAAAAAAAAATATTTTAACCATTGTTCCGAGTTATCATGTTAGTAGTAGTTGAAATTCACTAATCATTGCTTTTTTTATTTAAATAGAGCCCATAATTAAATGAAATGATGTGAACCTTTGGAAAAATCAACTTAAAAAAACAAAATAAATAAATAAAGCCTAAAGATTATTCATGACATGAAACACTTTGGTGGAGTTTTCAAAGACAAATGAAAAATAATAACTTTTATCAGTCCCGCGTTAATATATAAATTTTCTAATTATTTATGTATCGTTGGATTTATAGAGTGAAATCAACGAATATGAGTAAATATTAATCAAATGAGTTATGATATTAAATATTAATTATTGTACGTTATTTATTTGTAGTAAACTGATGACGGGGTTGAAATCAAATAGCACACACACACACAACAGGCAGAATTATTTTATTTAAATCATATGTATTGATATTTATAAATATGATGAATTCATAGTATAAATTTCATTTATCTCTTCTGACTCGATTCCATAATTATGAATACTAATATTTGTTAATTAGACACTTAATTGTTATCAATAATAATTATGAAATAATAAATTTGATATAGAAATATATATTAGTATATTAATTCGCTTAAAATGTTAAAATGAAATATTTAATTGATATGGGAAATAAATTTCTATTCGAAATTAAAAAAAATCGTTTCAAAGGGGGATCAATAATAAAATTCTATCTTTACAGTGAAACAACGTTTAACAAAAGCATATTAAAATAGCAAGAGAGAGAGTATTATGTACATTAGTGTAGAATGTAGAGCGTAGAGAATGATTTGCTGGCTTGTTCGTTTCATTCTCCCAATTGTATTGAACCTGACCTGTGGATAAAATAAAAAAAAAAAAAAAGGGAAAAAATAAATCCACACCATCCATCTATTTCCTCCACCTATCCACCACCTGGCTCCCCTATCCCAACCCAATCCATGCCAAATCCCGTTTGGTTAGATTATTCCCTTTTGGCTGCTTTGATATAGAGATGATAGCAATTTGACCCGATTTTAATCGCCTCTTCTATACGACATTCGATCTCCATTTCAATTGCAATTCACAGGATGAATGAATACCTTCTATCTCTATCCTTATCTCACTCTTTATGTTATTTCTTGCTTGTTTTATTAACGAAATAATAACATAAGCCTCTTAACTAAACGATCTATTTATGGGGAGATAGATTTATGTATCTTTTCAAAACCATATTAGGATTTATTTATATATCTATGCTTTCTGCGTTTTTAAAACCCTTACTCACATTAATCCTTCTTTTCTCCACTTTTTCGTTTAAGCCTTGTGTACACTAGCAATTTATTTGCTACATTGATTGCGCAATAAACTTTTTATGATAATGATTTGAAAAAGTTACAATTGGGTTTTCCCTCCAAAAAAAAGATAGCAGTATTAAATTTTATTAATTTGTAATTCTAGACTTTGTCATTCTAAAGTAAATTAAAAAAAATTTAAATTCACCAATTATTTATAGAGCTTTTAAAGTGGTAATTAAATTCAAATAAAATCACATGACACGAAATGCCTCTATCTAAATTACTAAAGGATATGTATAGAAATTACGGTTGTCTAGTTTTACTATATATACAAATTATTCAGGGTGATTCAAGGAAAATAATTTTTTGAAATTTATATTTTGAAGGAGACAATAAAAAAGGATTTCTGCTGGAATTATAAATTTTATTTATTTATAACGTTATAAATAAATAAAATTTATAATTCCAGCAGAAGACACCTCTTTTATTGTCTCCTTCAATTTATAAAAATTCTGCTACTCTCGGCAAAAACTTTCAATTTGAAATTTATATTGTTAGTTATCAAGACCGTACCCAGCTTTTTGCTTTGGGCAGGGCGGGAGTGTGTGTGTGTGTGGGGGGGGGGGCAAGAGGGAACTGTGGATTACAAATAAATTAACAATCAGAAATTTAGAAAAAATAAATTAAGAATAAGAAAGAAAATTAATAAAAAGCATTTTTGTTCATTAATTTTTGGTAAGTATATATAGATTTTTATTTAAATTAAAAAGATTTACTTTCGATCTAGGGGGGAGGGGCTTTGGCCATATGCCTGGGTAAGCCCCTTCTACCTGCACTTCTTATATGGAAGTTTCTATAAGGCAATTTATTTTTTAATTCAAAGGGAATATGATAATTCCAAGAGAGATCCCAGTAAGTTTTAAGATCTTAGATTCAACTCATGATGTTGAGAATATTTATTTTACCTCTAAATGAATTTACCTCCTAATTGAAAACATCAAAACGTTGGATTTTTTTTTAATTTTTAAATAAACACTTAAAAAATATCAACTTCCTTAAGCGCTTGCGTTTCGCAAATAAATAAATAAATAACTAGTGGGGATGTGAAAAATAATTTGTCAATGAACGCGGTTTGAACTAGAAAGTTAAAAGTTTGCCTAGGAATTTTTTGCCATTTATTTAATAAATCCATTTAATTATTACTAGATCAAATCAAAATATTAACATACTTTTGAAAGTAATTTTAGTTCATTGATTAAATTTCAATTTAAAGATTGGATTTTTTCCAAATTCTTGAATGTTTAAACAAGAAATTCTAAAGCTAGAAAGTCAAAAATCCAATCAGTTCTTAGGCTTGGATTACCAACACTTCAGCTTAGGAACAAACTTTTTAAGATGTTATGGTTGATAGAGTAATTAAGATACACCGAAAGTTTTTTCTTCAAGTTTCAACATTTTTAAACATAGATAAGCAAAAAATTAACGTCTTTGGTTGAATCATTACCTACTTCCTCCCACCTGTAGTGGCTTAATCCGCCAAGCGTACCGAAAATTATTTTATTTACTTTTAGGGGTAATTTTCATTAAGTCGCTCAGAAGTCAATGCGTCCATAAAATTGACGTTTTTGAAATCCCATCCCATAAGGGAAAATCGAAGTAAGGAATAAAAAACCTTTTGTATAAAAATAAAAAAATCTAATTTGTTAGATAAGAATTTATTGAATTCAGAAATTTTCCAAAAAATAAATCCTCATAGACTTCTGAGTGACTTATTTATACAGATTAATCAGAAGATACAATCTTTTAATTTGTAAATTAAAAATTCTATTTACTACTTTAAATATAATTTATTTTAATGATTTTTTATATTATAGGTATAAACATAGAGGAGTAGAGAAAATAATCAAATCGGACAGTGAAAAAAAAATAAAAGCCCTTTTTTCGTCTCTGGAATCTAATTAAAAAAAGCCAAGCGAGAAGAGAAAGATATTAACCTACTCTACCTTAATACCCCGGAAAAATATATAGATATATAAACTTGAAGTGAAATTCTTGTGTAGTTATAATTTTCTCTCTAATTAAGTGTTAGTTATCTGTGAAAATTATCCGTTGAGACTTTAATCCAGTTGACTGTAATTCTACTTGAAAATATTATTTAAATTCTCCTACTTCCTTTATATATAGGTACATATACATATATCTTTCTCTATTTCATGCTTCACTCCCTTAATCAGCGCTGTTCTATTTTTCCATAAACATTTAAATATTAAATTGAAGTTTTGTATAAGAACTATTTTACCCCACATTTCGCTAGATGACTATCCAGTAAGTCTTGTTTTTTAATTTTTCTTTTTTTTGATTTCGTAAATTATACCATTTTGTAGCTATCGTTAGAAACCTGCTTCCACAGTCATATATCCTTGTGTCATTCTCTTTATTAGCGGTTCTCAACTTTTTAGGTTTCGGTTCAAAAATAAAACAGAAACCTATCAGAGTTGCTTCAATGTCTGTGTGTTAACCTATCAGAACATTGTAGCTTGTAAGCTAAAGATACAACTTGTAAACTAAAGATACAAACTTGAAAATTACAAGTTATTTGTATTAATTTTCTCCGAATTGAAAAATAGTATTAAAATTTTAATCCAATAATTATTTTGAAGAGGGTCGAATTTTTGTGGGATCAAAGATAAAAATATTTTTGTATCATGATATTCCTATATAAAAAAAATATATTTTTATCGATAATCAAAAAATTTGTTAAGTTTCGGAATGTCGCCTTCATCTTCAGCCTGTTATAAATATTTTACGTGATTATGTAAATTTTAGTTAGAATTGAATTCATTTTAAAGAGAAGAAAAAGAGGTCTTTTTAAGTAGAATTATATTTTTGTAATTATTTTGACTTAAAATGGCGATGCACTAAAACTTTAAAGTGGCCTTTTTAAAGTGACTTTTGTACATGTTGGTTTTTAAAAATGGCCTAACTTAAAATTATGGAAAAATTCACAAATTCTCTCATTCTCTCCTAAATAAAAACAAATTTGATATCTTAAGTATCTCGGAAGATACAATAGTTAAGATACTGAATCCTTGGTATTGCCTTATTTTAAATCATCAAAAATCGAATTCATAAATTTATGCTCCACGAACAAAAATATTTCTATTCCCTAAGACACAATTTTCTAATTTGAAAATATTTTAATTTTTAAAATTATAAAAATAAAAAGATAAAAATTTTAATCCAACGTATGGTAGAATACCTACAATTTAATAATTAAAAAAAACTTTAATTAAGGCTAAGAAAGAAAATCTAGAAACGAAAAAAACAATAATTGAAGGGTTTGCTACAAAAAGGAGGTAGCTCCAATTTTTTCAGTTTTTGGGAAACCAAAAAAAACGTTTAAAAAATTCAAAACGACGACAAAATTCAAAATGACGGGCAGTTCCATCTGTTGAGCAACGCTGGAAATAACGATTGGAGCTACATCCTTCTTGTACCAAACAAAAGCTTTTTTTTGCACAAGATAGTGTTAATATCTCCCAACATCAATAGGATGGAGCTACCTCATTTTTACAGCAAACCCTTCAATTCGAAAATCACTTTTAATCATTTTATCGTTCATGGAAAAAGTTTCAGAATGTTGCCTTTATCTCCAGTCTGATATAAATATTCCAACAAAGTAATACAAATTTAAAAATTTTTAAAATATATACAAATTTTTGGTACCTAGGTTTCACAAAAATAAAAGACACCTTCTAGAATTTTTATATATTTAAAAAAATTTAAATTTTTTAAAATTTTCATTACTTTATTTAAATATGTTTCACCAAGAAATCTACCCCATTCTCCCTTAACAAAAATAAATATTCCAAGTGAAAATTTAAGTATTAGTCAGAATTTAATTGATTTTTTTTTTTGTTATTTATATTGATACAAGAAGAAGTTGTTCCACAAAGTATAATCTCTGTAGACTTGGGTGGAACCTTGAGTAGTGAAAAGAAGAAGAAATTTCAGTGGTCGGGTCAGAGTTGAAGGTATATGTGGATGCAAAGAAAAAATGAACGAATTTCTTTAAAACTTTTTAGTGTATTACTTTTTCTAATTTATCCATTTATGATAACTACAAACAAGAAGTATCTTGTTCGTCAATTTGAGCATCAAGACCTCACTAAGATTTATTTGTTATTTTTTAAAATTTGAAGATACTTTAAGCCTTCTTTATTCACAAGAAATTTTCCACACCACGGCTCTGGTATAAATAATAAATGTATTAAAAGACCTTAATATTTCATTAAAGATACGTGATATTTAATTAGAATACGGTATCTTCAAAAAAGGTATTGGGATTCTTTCTTTGTAAAAAAACCGTAAATATAATCCTTCTTTTCTCCCCTTCCTTGCTCTTTCTAATCAGCTAAGAAGGTTCGAGGCGACACAGACAAGCCCTGACAAGTTTTACTCGATTAGAAATGATTAATAAAATCCGTTATTCTAGAATTATTCATTCGCACTTTGACCCAAACGAAACTCGTTATAAATACATATAAAGTGAAAATAAAAAAGTTTCAGAACTCTAGCTGGTCAGGATCTGGTTGAGATTTCGATTGCAAAGTTTTGACCATGAGCGACAAACACCAAAAGCGAGTTAAATAAAAGTTAATAAAAATAAAAGGTCATTCAATCTTAGATAACTATCGCTTGATTCCTTGGCAAATTGTAGTTTTATTTCAATTACTAAACAAATAGAATGGGTGATTCAATTAATAGTAATGAAAATCTTGGTTTTATATAGATACTTCCATGGTATTGTTTCTAACAAGATAAAATCAAGAACCCCACCCCCCGAAACACATGATTTTTAAACCAGACACTTACCCATAAATTACTTAAAAAATAATGTTTACCTAATTACCTATAAAAATATTCGAATAAAAGTAATTCAAAACAAAAAATAATAATGAAATGATTTATTGAACTGCAAAAATTATCAGGCTGAAAGTCATGAAAATTATTCAAATTTACGCGGTTCAATTAATTTAATTAATTACAAAAAAAATAAAAGTAATTTGAAATAAAATTTTAGAAATATTATAAAATTAAAATATAGAATAAAGAAAATACTTTTTACTTGCGATTTTCTAACCAGGCACTTAGCCAGAAATTACTTTTCAAAGGAAAATCAGAATTTTTAAAAAAATAATGTACCTATCCCTATAAATTAATATAAAAATATTTGAATAAAAGTCATTTGAAATAAAATTTTAGAAATATTATTAAATTAAAATAGAGAATAAAGAAAATACTTTTAACCAGCGATTTTTTAGCCAGGCACTTACCCAGAAATTACTTTTCAAACGAAAATCATAATTTTTTAAAAATAATCTAACCTAACTATAAATTATATAATATAAAAATATTCGAATAAAAGAATAATGAAATATAATTTTAGAAGATATAATAAATTATTAAATTAAAATATGGAATAAAGAAAATATTTTTTATAGACAAAAGTAATTGTCGGATCTCGGACCCGCTATCTTCGCTTAACTGACGCGAAGCTCTAAAGAATAATTTAAATATAATTATCATATTTATGTATATATGTATTCATAAAATTCCATTTATCTGAAGTGTCATCTAAATATTTTCGGATGGGGGGGGGGGGGGCTTGCACCTGTGCCGCCTCTGAGTACGTTCCTATTTCAAACATATATCGTAAATACATTTATGGATCCTAATAAAAATTCTTTTCAATAATTATAACAGTTAAATAAAAACCATAAATTAATTAAAATTTAAAAAATTAGTTAGTTTTAATATTAAGAAAAAAATAATTTAAAAAACAATTACCTACAACTTTAAAAACCAAAATACTTCTTGGGGCGTTATATATTATATATGTCTGGAACAAAATATAAAATGTTAATTATGTTATACCTATTTACCTATACATATTTGCTTAAAAAATGTTGAGTAAAAAAATGTATTTTTAAAATTTAATTACTAAAATTGAAAAAATTTGCATACCTTTTATAAAGAAATTGTTTTCGCTGTCGTGTTATATGTATATAATTAAATGTGCAGAATTTTTTTATAGGTAATTGAGAAATTTTATATAATAATAATTGCATTTATTAATAATTTATGTACCAGTCCAAAAAAATCTAATTATTTTTATGTTAAGAAGTAATTTTATAATATCATAAAATTGTTTATAATATATAAATATTAATTAAAAAGTAAATTAGAATATTGATAATTTTTGTAATAAATATTTCTCGATACTGAAGCAGGCATTATAAATATTCCAAAGTACATAATTTCTGTAGTTAATTAAAAATATAATTATTTTTAAAACGTTCTTAAACGGAATTAATTGATATTTTGAAAAATCACTTATGAAAGTGTCTACAGCCCCTAAACTCCACTCTTCTCCTACTTTACAAATAATAAAAATATATACTTTATTTTAGGTTAAAAATAAAATAAAATGAGAGAGTCTTCTGTTTTTTAAATAAAATAATTTTTAATTATTTCTAGAGACTATAGTTTCGAAGGCATAGCCTTCATCATCAGTCTATCACAAATATTTATATATACTTTATTATTTTTTCTTTTATTTTGATGAGTCATTTGAAATCAATTTGTTTGACACTGATGTGATCTGGTTTAATGAACTGCCTGAAAGTTTGAAAGATATAAGAACACTGAGTAATTTGAATAAACATGTTAAATAGGAGACCCGGACCTGACTAACTCACTCGACTCCCTGGTTCACCGAAGGAACGTTTCTGCCCTTTCCCTGTACTACAGATACTATCATGGTGTCTGTTCAGTCGAGCTGAAATCAATCCCCTCTAAAGCTCTCTTTAAGAGAAACACGCGGTTTTCGAACGCTCAGCACCCCTTCGCTGTCAAATTGAATAAAAATCGAACAAGCGTTTTCGCCAACTCTTTGATTCCTATGACCTCCAGAGACTGGAACTCGCTCCCACCCACCGTCTTCCCCGCGACTTATTAACTTCAGCTGTTTAAGACCCGTATCCACAGATACCTTCGACCCCTACCCAGCCCATGAAAACCTTTATTCTTCTTCTTTTCACGATGGAGGGGCCAACCCAGGCCTTTAGGGGATGCATCTTTTTGGTGTAACTCCTTCTCTCATCATTTTAATAAAAAAAAAACGCTATTTATTTAGCCAGAAATTATGATTGCACACATGTTATACCTGTTATTTGTTATTTATTTATTTATGTTATTTGTTATACCTGTTGTAGATTCTATGTGGATTGAAAAATAAATTTAAAAAAAATGGAAGAATTTAGACCATTTATTAACCGACTTCAAAAAAAGGAGGAGGTTCTCTATTCGACTGATTTTTTTTTTTTTTGTGCCTATGTTACCTCATATCTCGGCCAATCGTGAACCGATTTTGAAAAAAAAATTTGCATTGGGTCCAGTCTACGTTCCGATTGGTCCCATTTTTTCGTAGGTATTAGACCTTTTTTGTTAGGTTTGTTCATGACTAATTTCTTTGTTTATGAACCGATTTCGATGATTCTTTTTTTATTGGAAAGAGGATACCTTAGGGGTGGTACCATATTAATTTGGTCAAGTTCTGATGATAGGATCACTATTAATAACATCACTAAAAAGAGAAAAATAAAAATTTTTAAGAAAAAAATAAAACCGACTTCAAAAAAATTAAATGCAACAAATAAAATACACTAAAAAGGTATAAAATAATTATTATCTTATTTAGTTACAACTAAACGACGAAATATTAACATGAAATTACTTTTTTAAGTCGGTGCCAAACATATACCTTTTATGAATCGCACTCGACGGAACTTACTTAGTACGTTTGGTGGGTACGCTCGCTTATAGGTATAGTTTGTTTGGCACCTACTTAAAAAAGTAATTTCATGTTAATATTTCGTCGTTTAGTTGTAACTAAATAAGATAATAATTATTTTATACCTTTTAGTGTATTTTATTTGTTGCATTTAATTTTTTTGAAGTCGATTTTATTTTTTCTTAAAAATTTTAAAATTATATTAAAAGCTTGTTTCAATAGCCTCATTTACCACCCCTTCGTTTATCCCTATGATTTCTAAGAGACTAGAACTCTTTTCCCGCATTCGTCTTTCCTGTGACATATAGTATAACTTTCAATCTTTCAAGACTAGCATCCAGAGGAACCTTTGACTCTGACCCGCCTCGAATTATAGTAGACTGGGGAAAGACCCCTAGCTTTTAACTTTATTTTATATAAAATAGCACATTGGTTTTATTTTTAACCAAACATTTTATCAACAATATATGTACTTTCGTGATTAAAAAAAATGTTTCGCTTTGAAAAACTATTTTTTACCTAAAAAAAAATAATTTGTAAACTTTTGCATTTCGGCATCTTACCCCAATCTTGGGGTAAGATGCCTTATGCGGAATCAATGTAAAGTGTTATTAAATCAATTCCAGTTTATTAAAATAAACTAAAACATAATGCAAAAATTTGTCCGGCTATAATCTGATCACTACTCTAATTTACATACACTTTCACACACACCCGAACACAAGGAGCTATAGACGTTTAAACATTTTTCATGTCTCCTACTCCTATGAGTATATTCACTTGGTGGGTAGTTAACCCCCTCTCTCTACGAAATTTTTTTTCCTATGACCTTATGTGATACCAACCGTTGGCAATCTCAAAATACCTGAGCCTATAATTTTCAAAATAATATAAATTAAATTTAAAAAATTATATTTTTATACAAAATTTAAATTTTATGATCAAAAACTTCTCTATATTTCATAAATCTCAAATTGGATATTATAATAAATATCAAAATGGGATTAAACGTATTCACGGAAATGGTCTTTTTGAAATTCAACAGCTTAATCTTATTTTGAAATTTATTATGCTCGATATAAAATTGATTTTTCCCAATTTGAATTCCATTTTGAAAACCATTTATTCCAATTTGAATCTCACTTTTAATCTCATTTTGAACTGGTTTATTTTCACTTTGATTCACTGATTTATATTAATTGGAAAAGTACCATTTTTGGCATGAAATTCGGAACATCATAATAGTAGGCTAAAAGAAGCCTGGTGATAGGAAAAATAAAAGTAAGGAATCTGGCATAAATAAGAGAAAACCGTGCCCAGCTCGGGTTCCCGTCGCGCATTCATCTACTGACAAGATGTAAGCACCTGAGAAAATCAATAGCTTTGAATTAATTTAACCATCTCATTTGTTTGTTTTTTTAATTAAGAAAAAAAAGTATAAAAGTAAAATTTAAATTTATAATTTATTTAATCATAAATATTTATATAGGTACAGTATTATATAAAACAAATTTCATTGAAGGATAACTTTTTATAAAAACGAAGATTTTAACATAAACAGGAATATAGAGTCAACACATTTTTCATTTACCCCTTGCAATTATTTGAAATTAACATTAAAATTAAAATTTTTGAAATTATATAAAAATAAAATAAATAAATAACCCTCTGATATACAATATATAGGTACATAATTATCATTAAGATAATTTTCACTAAGATCACATTGTCCCTAAAATGTAAATTCTTTTTGTAATTAAAATAAAATATTTTTTTTGTATTATTTAATATAAAGAAACAAATTAAAATAAAATAGAAAAAATAAGAAAAATTTTCATATAACATTTTTTGCTTCAAATCATCCCGCCAATAATTGCCCAAAGTTTTTTTTTTATGTATTTTTATTTCAATTAAATGAGGTCAAAATATTTTGTAATTGCTATTTCAAATACATTGACCAAATATTTTGTATTTCAAATAAATTAAAATTAATATCGAAAGTATTTAAAATAAATTAAAATTAATATCGAAAGTATTTAAAATAAATTAGATTTATAGAAGATACTATTTTTCAATAGAGAGGTTTCGGGTCAAATTGCATAATTTGGATATTTTAGAAAAGTATTAGTTTTAATCCACCCCGACTGAACAATATTTCATGTTCAGTTTTCATCATCAGCTGTATGTCTAAGGATGTATTTTTTGAATACCGAACTATCTACAGATCTTTTAATTCTAACTTCCCCCTAAATTTAAAAAATCTAGCTTTAATATCATAGAAGTAGCTTCTTCTTCATGCCTATGAGAGAATTAATAATCGGATAAACAAAGAATAAAATTTCTGTTTTTTACCAATAAGTATAAAAAATACAAATAAAGCGGGATTTTTAAAATACGACATTTATCTACTTTTTTACTTTCCATTAACAATAATAACTTGTAAATTGAAAGTAATGGAAGGCAGCCCAATTAGATGACTAAATAATTAAGAAAAGAAGGAAAAAAAAATTTTGTCTTTCTATGCCTTTTGTTAAAAATGAAGAAAGTTTTTGAACACTACTGTGGAGAGAAGAAGGAAACATTTTATATGTTTCATTCATTGACCCTTTGAAACCCTGAAGAAGGAGGGAAAAATCCTCCGAAACGTCGGTTTGAAAGGAAAGGAGGAAGGATTCCAATAAATTACACCTTATTTTATATGTGTTAATTTTTTCTTTCCTCACTACCTCTGGGCTGCCTTCCATTACTTTCAATTAAAATTTCTACCAGTCCGTCTCTCTCCAGAGAAAATTTCGTTGCAAAAAAATAACTTGTAAATTTTAAGATTGTATCTTATTTAGTTTTTGGCTACAACAGAAGAACAGATGAACAGGAGAGAAAGACAGACAAACACGAATAATCCTCTTACCTTTGACCAGAAATCTGTGGGACCATTGTTCTTCCGACTTTTTCTTTTTGAGGAGTCGTTAATTAAATAAGATCATTTTCGTACTGCTGTTCTAAATTTGGTAAAAACCAGAAATTTTATTCTCTGTTTTTCCGTTTAGAAAAGAACTACAAAAATAATCTTATTTAATTAACGAGTTTAATCAAAAAGTAAACGTCGGAAAAGCAATGGTTCCACAGGTTTCTGTTCAAAGGTAAGAAGGAACACTTTTAGGGTTTGTCTGTCTTTTTCTTCTTCTGTTCTTCTGTTGTAGCCAAAAACTAAATAAGATACAATCTTAAAATTTACAAGTTTTATTGTTAATGGAAAGTAAAAAACAAAATGTAGTATTTTAAAAATGTTACTTTGTTTGAATTTTTTATACTTATCCCTTTATAAATAAATAAATATAATTTCAGTTGACAAGAACAAATCCTTCTCTGCTGCTGTGCAACTGTTAAAGTGGTGTTGTTTCCCAGCCATACAATCCATCCTTCTCAATCCTCCCTATTACCTTGTTGGTGACGTAATCGGATTGACATCTAATGGAAGAGCAGCAAAATCACGATCCGATTTCCTTCCCGCTTTGCCCCTTAAATCCATGTATAAATATATCATCGAGATTAAGCTCAACTTATACAAAAATTCAAAAATAAAGGTATTATTCTTTATAAAACTACATACATTTGTAAATCACATCCATTAGAAAGAGAAGTAAACGTACTTCTTAAATTTGCTATTGATTATTTATTTATAGTGATTGTATTTTCCCGAATTTTTGTTTTCTTGAGATTTGGTAATTCCAGAATTAGCAATGTGAGGAAAAGAGAAAACTTTTAGAATTCTCAGTATGCTCCCCGCATATATTGCAAAAGGTGGGGTTGGGCTGGCATAGGCAGCAAAGAGTAGAACCCCATTGCAGAAAATGCAACCCGGGCACTCGAAATGTAAAGCCAAGTGTCCGAATTGCAATTTTGTCAATTGGATTCAATTCTCGAAATGGTGAATAAAAAATTATTCATATAACCTTGGATTTAGAAGATGACCACTTCTGATTTTCTTTATTCATTTATAGCTTGAAATACTAATGTTCGTCTATGCTTTTTCCAATGACAAAAAATCATAATTTAGAAAAAATTATTTTTAAAAATATATATTTTCTATGTATTTTCGAATCGGAATTTTTAAAACTAGAAGCCTCAAAATCTAATCGTTTGAGGTTTTGGATATGCAATAGTACAAGAATTTTGAAAAATGGACATACTTCCTACAACTTTTTGTTTTTGAATTATTGTGGGTATCGAAATTCAGGCGTACTAACACACGGGCAGAAAAATAATAATATATAGTTGAAAATGATTTTTTTTCGTTTCAGAATTTCTAAAAAGAATAAGCAAAAAATAAGTCGAGTGAATTCAATATTTAGGCCAGCTCGGCAGCCACTGAATAATTAATATCTTTATCAAGATTCAAGATTTTCTTCAAGCACTTCTGGAGAAAATGGTTTAATTAAAAATGTATTAAAACTTTTTTTAAAAAAAAACAGACTTCTATTTCAAAAGGCACTAAAAAAACTAGACATAAATTTTTCTTCAGTACCCGAAAATTTGTATACTTACATAACAAAAAATAAAATCGTAAGAGCGTCATTTTATTAAATTTTATGTTTGTTTTTAGCTGACAGTTTGAAAGTTTTTATGGGTAAGTAGGAACTGAAGAAAAATGCATTTTCTACTTTTAGTGCGTTTTTGAAAGCTAGAGCAAAGGAGTGGAAGACAAAATGAGGAATAGAAAAATGTAAGTAAAAATGAAATTAGAAAATTGTTTTATCTTGTTTAATTAAATTATATTTTATTTTATCACACACGTTTGTTTGTTATAAAAGAAAACAAACTCATATTTATACAAAATATATACAAAAATATATTGTACAAAAATAATTATATTTGTAATTTCTTATACAATACGAATCTTTAGTTAGGTTGTTGTATACCTTTCATGCTTTGAAATTTTAGTATGTAGGAAGGGAGAGGGAGGGTGGTGGAATTACCAGGTTCCGGGAGCGGGAGACAAGTTAAGTTGTTTGGAGCCGACAATGTGTCCGGGAAGGGGGGCGACGTGTACTGATCCTCGGTTTGCGTTGACTGAAACGGCACTGCAAATGAAAAAACCTCAGTAAGTTGGATGACAAGTTTTGTGTATCCAAAACATGGACGATATCATAGCTTAACAAAAATTAAAAATAAATTTTATAGAGAAAACCTAAGAGTTGATCCTGAACCTAGTAGAGTTCCCAATTTTCGATTTTTTTATATCACATCAGGATTTTGAGATATTTTGTTAATATATCCGAAAAAATTCATTTCGAGTCCTCATAAAAAGGAAACCACATTATTTGAAATCAAATATATTGTTTTATTAATAGAAAAAACTAACTTTTATTTTCAATCCAGATCTTCTTTGTAGTTCAATTTGAACTTGATTTATAATAAGAAAAATAAAACTATATTTTTTGCCTATGTTTATTCAAAATAATATAGGTAGTTTTTTGCTATAAATCGAGATTTTATTAAGCTTGAAATTGGAGGAATTTGGAATTAGTGAAACTTTTTCAAGACTCAGTACACTGTTTGAAGTTTAGAGAAATAATGCATATCACATCTGTTTGATTGTTTATTATTTTTACAATAGAAATGTATTAAAATCTCAAAAAATATTCAAAAAATGATATTTTTGTCTATGTTTAGCTAGAAAGGAAACATCTAACCAGTTCTTCGCATTGAAAATACAAACTTTTTAGCATACGAATGAACTTTGTACGACATTTCATTCTCAATTTATCGTGGGTACCTGAATCCAGACAAACAGGAAATCATGATTGAAAATGATTTTTCTCCACATCCCAGACATTTCTCAACACAATGATCAAAAACAAATTTTAAAAATTTCTAAGTGAATTCATTACTAGTCTCGCCCAGGAGTAACGAGTAACAAATTAACGGTAATTTGGACATGATTGGATTAACAATGTTTTTGTTTTCCAATCTATGGTCTCTCAAAAATATGTCGAAATATACTTTTTCAGAGCTTAGTCCGAAAATATAAAAAACCATATATTTGAATAAAAACTTAAAAATGTCCTAAGAACTAGTGTAAAAATCTCTAGTAAGAAGAATTGTTAGACTTTCTTCAGAAAATATATGTTGGTGCGTATTCATACCCAGCGTGAGCAGCAGCTAGGGCAACAGGAGCAGAGTTGACTTGGACTGTTGAAAGACCAGAAACTCCAATGGGAGCAGCGATAGCGGCTCTAGTGAGTCCGGAGTTGACTTGGACAGTGGAGAGGCCGAGACCGTTGGTGGTGATGACACCAGGAGCACCAAGCCCAAGACCAAGACCGTTAGTGGTGATGACACCAGGAGCACCAAGACCAAGACCAAGACCGTTGGTGGTGATGATACCAGGAGCAGCGAGGCCAATAGGGGCAGAATTTAGTTGGACAGTGGAAAGACCGACGGGGGCAGCAGCGATTCCAATCGGGCTAGCGAGTCTAGTGAGTCCGGAGTTGACTTGGACAGCAGAGAGTCCGAGCCCGAGTCCTCCAAGGCCGAGACCGTTGGCGTTGATGATACCAGGGGCGCCAAGGATACCACCAGCAGAGAGTGCCAGAGGGGCATCCACCTGCACTGCAGATAGACCGATTCCGGAAGCCCGGCATACGGACACCAAAGCGAGAAGAACAGCGACGACCTAAATAACAAGAAAATAAGTAAAAATACATTTACTAAAAAGTGTCAAAGATGAAGATTTCTCAAATGATGAGTTTCCATCTCATAGTTTTTAATACCACAGTAAAAATGAAGGAAAATGTTTTACTAAATATTAAGGATCTTCCTGTATTCGTAGAACTGCTATTTAGTAACAAAACATTTGATATCGAATGGTCAATTAAACAAGGATAAAAAAATTATATTACAGATTTTAATTATTACTTGACATATTGAAAATATATAAAAAATACTTTTGCTGTTTTAAGCTGAATATTATGGAACTAAATAATTTTAAGATTAAAGTTTGAATTTTTAATTAAATCACACATAATTAATTATAATTATTTATTAAACACGAACAAATAATACAATATAACTACGACGTTTCGATCGACTTATTCTGCGATTGTTCTCAAGTATGACCTATTCCGATTATAGGTTAACTGAGTTATGAGTTACTTGATGAGAACGATCTCAGAATAAGTCGATCAAAACGTCGTAGTTATATTGTATTATTTGTTCGTGTTTAATAAATAATTATAATTAATTATGTGTGATTTAAATAAAAATTCAAACTTTAATCAAATTAATCAGAAAAATAATAGCTTCAATTTTAAGATTGCCAACTACTGAATCGGGTGTAAGGGGTGATTTTTATTGTGTCAGAAGAGTTGTATTCATCCAATGAACCCTAGTGCCAAAAACATTCCAGTCTAATCTAATTCTAAATCTAATCAAACATTTTAGTCAAATCATATATTTTAAACATAATTTTTTTAAAGTTTAGATTAAACAAGATTTTCAAAAATGATAATGATAATAATAATAAACTAAATAATTCCTTCTAAATCTTCCTAAATCTTGGTTAAGAAAACTGAAACGAAGGTTGTAGATGTGCGTTGAGCTAACCACTTGACCCCTCGGTACTGTTTCCAATTAGGACAGCAACCAATTCAGTAGGCCAAGACCCATGAAGGGTTGTTGAGCCAGAGATAAAAAAAAAAATAAATAATTCCTTAGAATCGGTTGTTTAAATTTTGACTTCATTGGACTTGAAAAACATAAATAATATTCCCGGCGTGAAATTAGATAAATTTTATAATTTTTTACATAAAAATTAAATAAAAAATAATATATTTTTATTTGATCATGGAGATTTCAATTAGTAAAAAAATTATTATTATTTTGTAATTAATTGAATTAATTGAACAGCGTAAAATTTGAATAATTTTCATGATTCAGTCTGCTAATTTTTTATTATTATAAACATATATATCTCTGTATAAAAACAAATAAAAATAATTTTTTTTAATTGTTAAAGAAAAGTCCAAGATTGTTGATTAATTGGAACCAGGAATGTATTTAAAAAAAGATTAATGATGTTTTGTCAAATAGTGAAATTGTTTTTTTTTTGACAAAGAGTGATTAAATGGGCCACTGAGGAAGTCAAAATAAATTGACGAAACGTCTGGCCCATTTAATTAAAAACACTGTTTTTTTTACTTAGAGAAAGTGGTGTAAGTTTTAGGTGAAACATGATATTAATTAATAAGGTAAAGGGTGTGTAGTTTCACAGTGAAACTACACACCCTTTACTTTATTAATTAAAAACTCTGTATTTTTAATTTTTGTCCAATTCCCTGCTATTCCTGTTACAAATTTATTATTCACACGAATAATACAACATTAAAACATAATTTCCTAATGTCAAATATATCAGATATTGAATGAAAAAATACCTTCATATTGTGGCTAGTGTTGCTTGAGAAGAAACAAACAAGTCTGCTTTGGACGACACTCTTGCAGGTATTTATACTCAAAAGGGTGTAGTTTGGTGGTGGGGGTTCGCGATATAGTTTTGAATCAGCCTTGAGGGTTCAGCGTCCGTCCTGGGCGTGCCAAGAAGACTTCATAAGGTTTGAGGAAATCGCTTATGGAGGCGGACAACCTTGGACGTGGTCCTTAAGAATCTGCTCTTTAAAAGACAAATAAAGAAAGTGCAAAGAAAAAGTAACCATCTGCAATTTTACTTAACATTTGATGTATAGCAATTACTATTAATTGAATACAAACTTGTAGTTGACTTGTAATAAGCATACTTCTTCGATCTGAACCCCTGCCCCATAATCTTAATTTGATTTATTTGAAAAAAAATTATAAAATAAAAAGATATTTTATATATTATAAAAAAATTAAAACTATCCTTTGAAGGCTGTTTGTGTAACGAAATTTTATTCCAATTTAATTTCAACTTTAAAAGCTCTATAAATAATTAATGGGAAAATTTAATTAAAAAATATTTTAGATAAATAATGACTAGAATTTTAAATTAATTAAATTTAATCTTTGTTTGTTTTTTACAGAAAACTAAATTTAATCAACTAATATAAAAATTTAATTATTTATTGGCCAATTTATAAAAAAATCACGAGAATATCTTTTACTATGTATACCATATTAGAGCTCTTATGGATAATTTTTATTATAGGTACCTCAGAAGGGTTGTATTGACCCCACATCACAGGGTATTGCTTTTTGTCACTCGTTCTATTTCCGAGGGGAGCAATACAATCTTTTGGACCTATAATAAAATCTCCATAATAGCTCAAATACAGTAAGAGATAATCTCGTGATTTTTTTCAAGAAATTATTTATTATTTAAAATCTATAAGTCATCGGCCATAGAATGTTCAAACCACTGGTTTCTAAAGGTTAAACAATGTAATGAGCTAATGAGTTAAATTTGTAAACCTATTGAGAAACCAAAAGTTATGTTAACATTTTTACACCCATTCCAATCATACTTCCTAGTATCCGGATCCCAGTGGAATTAAATGGGAAGTCTTAAACCGAGATAACAATAGTTGTGAATCTCTATCTTCACCAAAAACGCAAGAATTATATTTTAAGAGAATACGGCATTGCCATTAAAGACAGAAATAAATTAAAAAAAAATTAAGCCTAATTCTACTTAAAGAGATCTTACAGGCATATCTCACATTTCATGATAAAATTTTTATTTTTTTATTTTTGACACCTTCAGTAATTTGTCTCTCCGCAAAATAATTGTTACAATAAAATTTAAATATGATTTTTTATTCTGTAAAAAATTGATAAAAATTTCTTCTACATTTTAAGTTTATATCTTAATTAGTTTACATTTACAAGCTAAATGCTCTGACAGTCTGAGCTACATTAATAGGGTCCCGTTTTCCTTTTTAATGGCATCCTAATAACCAGCTAAATCATATTAAAAAAATTACAAGGATGTTATTAGTAAAATTAGAATTTATTTAAAAAGCAGCATTTGGTGTCATGCAAGGGCAATACTATGCTTAATAACTCAAATACAGATTACTTTAAAAATATTTTTTAAAATACATAGTTTATTTTAGAAATTACTTATCAAAATTAAAAAAAAATGTTTAAATTGATAATCATTTTATCAATTTGTAAGTAGGGAACCCCAGAGCCGGATCTTTGTCGGGGGGGGGGGGGGCTATGCCCATGGACCCCCACCTCCCCTTGAACCCCCACCTCCTCCCCCTGAACTCTCTCTCCTCTATCTCCACCCACGAACCCTCTCCCCGATCCCGGAATTATGGTACCTAATCTTGGAGTCAATTTTAATTGCTTTTTGAAAATATATTTTATTTTTTATTTTTATAGAGAAATGCTTGCGGAATTTAACAGAATTAAATGTTTTTAATTTTATTTAATTTCATTTAAATAATCAAAACGGCTGTTTTTATTGGGGGGCGGACATACATAGGTACAAACATACAAAGACACGCACAAATGCCCTTTAGTAGTATGTGATTACAAAAAATCTCGCGCTTCTTAAAAATTGCCGTCGGGGGCACGTGCCCCCCCCCCCTATTTTGCCATACTCTCCTAGATTCGGTCCTGCTGATGTCTTTAGCTAGCCTGCTGGCCTCCAGAGCGCGACGGACGAAAAGACCGGCACTATTGCATCATATATTATAATATATAATTATTCTACATAAAAAAAATCTCTAAGAAAAATTTCAGACATTTTGTAATCGATCAATTCATTTTATAATTAATACTCATATGTAAAAACATTTAGTTTGGCGAGAGTAGAAGTGTTGTTGATTCAAGAGAAGAAATCAATCTTCTGCTTGATGCAAGTAAGCATATATTTATATATTATATAATGAATATTCTATCTAATATTTCTTTGAATAGTAATTAATACCTATATGTAAAAACATTCATTTCTAAAAAAAGGACTGAAACGTTTGGAAAAGTATAGAAATGGTTGGAAAAATAAGCGTTAATTCATATTCTTTAGCACTAATATGGTAGTTCAGTAAAAAAGAATCGGAACGCCGTTTTAGATCGTACCCGTAAAAATTAAGCCCTGTTTAAACCCGTAAAAAAGGATAGATAGAATATTTCTAATTAAAAAGACTGATGATGAATTTTACTTATGGAAAGTGGTGTAGGTTTTAGGTGAAACATGATGTTAGTTAATAGAGTAAAGGGTGTAGTTCACAGTGAATGAAATAAAACTCAAAGAGGTTTATACAAACTCAATATATTTCGATTCCATCATCAGGAGTTTACAAGACAATACTAATCATTAGTATTGTCTTGTAAACTCCTGATGATGGACTAATAATCCGAAATATATTGAGTTTGTATAAACCTCTTTGAGTTTTATTTCATTCACTGTGAAACTACACACCCTTTACTACTATTAACTGATGATGAAGGCCAAATCTTTGAAACAAATATAATATAGTTTCGAAGATTTGACCTATAACATTCTTTAAGTGCCATATCAGGTCTCCCTGACGTTTCGGCTCCTCTCCACATATACCTTGCTGAGTGTATTTAGCTGTTTTTACGCAGATACACGGGACCTACTTTTGAACGCCGGTTCCGAACGGCTAGTTTGGAGAGGTTACTAGACAATTATAATCTTGGTAGGTTACCATTGCTTTCCAAGAGTAAATATCTGTCGAGACGACACTCTAACCACTGACTAACAGTCGCCTGAACTCTTCATTAATCCCTGCGTCTTGGTTTCGTGTGGATTGTTGCGTTTTGTGTCTAGGGGTTTTATCAAATAAAAATTTCATTTAAGATAAAATATGTATTAACAAGTATAATATTCTATATACAGGTGAATGACAACTTTCATTCGAAGGGCGTTAAATATAAAGGCGTAATTGTATTATCGTAATTCTTTTAAGAGAGTAAAGTGGTTGAATCTATGGCGTTTCTTAATGCGTGTATTCGTGTGACTGCTATCCGTGCTAGTCAGATTAGAAGTCGGATTGGAAGTGTGTTCTGGTTGCAAGCCAGTTTGCAAGTGTTCTCGCCGTCATCATCTCGTAAGGTTGGGAGAAATAACATCACGTGACAAATATTATCATTTAAGGGTGGAATTGAAAAAGTCACATAGTGGAATTTTCCCCTATTTATGACTCACTTTCTCAAGTTTCAGAGAATTGTTCTTGTGTGCTGAAAAGGATGATAGACCTTTGCAAGGGTTCGTTTGTCGGCGGAAAGGGCTGTCAGTTGACCATTACATTTTGGGGCAGATGAGCGCAATTAAAAATGTCTATAATAATATTTCAACTCTGCATACATATCTATATTTAATAAATATGTGTGTATGTTTATTTGGATCAAGCAGAGGACACCCTCTTTGTTTCTCTTAATGACTGGCATTTATATTTAAATGACTAGAGAATTTGATTAAAAAAACAAATATAGGTATTAGTATTGGAAACATTGATCAACTACAACTAGAAAGTCAATAATATTAATAAAAAAAAATCAGTCGAATTGAGAACCTCCTCCTTTTTTGAAGTAGGTTAATAATAATGGAGGCAAATGTAAAAGGTTTTTCGAGAACTAGTACACTGTCGGCGAATTTCAGTAATTTGACAAGCTTAAGCTAGATAGTTGAAACGTGGCATAAAAATAGATAATTATTCCAAACATCTGTGGCAAATTTTTGCCCATTACTTATATAATAACTTATTATTTCACATTTTGATTTAATTCTGATTTTCAGCATTTTTGAGCCGAGAGATCTACAGCTAGAAAGACAGAAATCATCTAATCACTCAATCAATTTGATTTGAAATTCCAAACATTCCAGCACCAGAATGAACGTTAAAAAAAATTGACTCGGAACGCGGAAAAATATTATAATTCTATTGATATTTATTATTCAAAAAAGATAGTTAATAATTGACTATTTGAAGCCCTGAAGAAGTCGGCAAAGTCGACGAAACGTTGGTGGATAAATAAAAAAGTCACACATAAAAACTTGTCCTTATTTTCCCAATATAAACTTTCAAATTATAAATTAAATTATGGACGGAAATGATAATAATAGTTAATAATGTATAAATAAGAACTTTATTATTTTTTTAGCTCATAGTGAGCCTCTAATTTTACTTTTCATAAATTTTATATTTGAAAATAGCTTTTCGTATATGTAAATACATACCTACATATTCACAAAAAGTGATATCATGTATTAGTTTTTGTTTATATTTTTCCTGGCTAGATAATTAATATAAAATATTAATCAAGAGACAATATTCAATTTTTCTTTCAGATCGGTATTTCATTGTTGATCTAGAAAATTCAATCAGTAAGTTTGCAAGTAGAAAATTTATTTCTAATGAAAATGGAGTCGAAAATAGACCACAATGATGATTATTTTTTGGAAAATCTCGAAATCTAGTTCCAGATTCAAAATTTAAAATTAGCACATTTATTTTTCGAAAACTTCACAGTAGATTTTCAGATTTCTTATTTTAGAGAAAAAAAATATCAGGCCAAATTTCTCTGTGTTTCCCAGTATCTACATATAAATCTCAATGTTTTAAGGAATTTTATGACTTTCTATCGGCCCACAGGTTGGAGAGCCCTGGTTTAAATTGAATGGAATTAAAGAAGTATATGAGGAATGATAATTTATTTTTTAAAAGGGTCACTGATATAATAATCCCTGACTATCCATTATCTATTAACATTTAAGAACGTGCAAAGATCTAAAAGACAAGTCCTGACAAGTTTTAGTTCAGGAGAGAAATTATAAATTAATTGTGATTGTTCTAGAAAACCCCAATTTCTTGTCTCCTTGTACTAGAATGATATAACTATAGACTTTGTTAGTGCCGTAGCATTTATATTACCTACCGAAATAATAAATATTTTAGAAAATGAAAATATGAGAAGAAGAATTTTTAAATATTCCAAACTTTATTATTTTTTTTTTTATCTATTATATAGTTGAGCTTATAATTTTGCTTTTAGTTAATTTTATTCTAGAAAAAAGCTTCATGTATTGTACAAATGTATATTCATATTTCAAAAAGGGGAAAAAATATATCTCTACATATAAATCTCAATGTTTTAAGAAAGTTTATGATTTAATGTTGGGCCACACTCATTGCAGTGCTGGGGCGTCAAAACGTGTGGAGGGCAGAACCATGTACTTTTAATTAATTTCGATAAAGTGCCAAACGCTTTTTGACTTTATGTTTATTATAGACCAAGATCCCAGCGACCCTAGAACTACGACAAAGTATAAAGTCTAAGATTTTTTCTATAGGTGGGTACTATAGTAAGTTATCTTCTTCTTCTTCTTCGTTTTCTTCCTGATGGAAGAGTCGTGACCCCATAGTAAGTTATAACTAGAGACCGGATTTTTATGTAGTAAAAACTGCCAAAATATGCAGTTAATAAGGCTGAAATATGCAAGGAATATGCAGAATACGTTGAAATATGCAAATATATGTAGTGAAAATTGGCAAAATAAATTTTGTATGCACTAAAAATTAAAATTGAAGACTAAAAGAATATATATTTGAAGGAGTGTTATGAAAGGAATAAAATGATAAAGTAAGCTATAGACACCAAGTGTCAAATATGTACTTTTATTGTGTAAAAAATTTCACAAAATTGTCATTATATTTAATATGTTAAAAAATCTTTAAACTCAAAGAAATAATAGGTGTTCTTGAATAAAATCAACATAATAAATATAATAATGTTTCAAAAAATGTGATCGAAAAAATACGGGGGTGGGGGGAGTTTTATATTTCCCAGACACGATTGTATTGTATTGCTTTTATTTTTGTATATTAACAAGCTTTTCTTATTTACGTACAAATAATAATCTAATAAAATTATGCAAACATTTGTCCGGCTATAATCTGATCACTACACTAATTTAGACACACTTTCACAAACACACACGAACACTCAATGGCCAAAATAGGCTATAGTTACTGAATGCCATTAAAAAAATAATAATAATAAATAAATAATTAACAAAGGATCTCAAAAATAATTAAAATTTGATTGTAATTGTGAATCATTTATGTTTACAAGTATTTTTCTAAATTACCTTCAGGTTATTATGTCTACGTTCACTTAAAATTGATTTATACAATGAAAAAAATCGCTCCAGGTCCTCAGATGTAATGGGGGCAAATTTAAAGGAACTTTTTATATAATCTATATTTCTTCATTTTTTTCATTCTTTCTCCGAAAATTTACTTTTAAAAAATCTGTATTTGGTGCAAAATAGGCAATATTTGACAAAAAATCCTTCAAATATGCAATCTTATGCAATATTCTTCAAATATACAATTTTATACAATATTACTCAAATATGCAAAAGTATACAGTATAAAATTTAACCCACAGTATCCTAGATGCATGATTCGGATAGATAATTGATCACCTGGCTCGTATGTGGCGGCAAACAAAATATGCAATCCCATAGGAATCCGGTCTTTAGTTATAACGTATGGGTATTAGCTAACTTGGGTCAGGGAGCTTTGTCAGATATCAGTTACCGAAGAGGTGAAAAAATGGGATAATCTACGTCATAGTTACAAAGCTAGTTTTTTAATATGTCATACAGGATAGTATTAGCGACCTACAATTACTATTGCCAGACGCTCTCGGCGGGTCCTTGCTGTAGTCAGACTCCTCAAAGATCGAAAAATAATATAGTATCAAGGCTAAATTTTATATATTTTACTCAAAAGAAAATTATATTCGATAAAAATCTGTAAAGATTCTTAAAGATAGCTACTCTTATAAGGATAAAGTCTACAGAGTTTCAAAATTTTTGAACCATTACTTTGGCCGAAAAAAAATCGCTAGTTCAATGGTAAAAACCCCATGTTATTTAGAGATTAGAATAATTTAAGGAATGCCAAGACACTTTTTTACTTTATCCAATGTGAAGCATGGGTAAAGTATTGTATCGGTCTCGCGAGCAAGGCCGACTTCAAAGGGTCCTCAGATAAAAGACTTTGGAACCCTCCATGGGGCCTTAATCTAAGTCACAAAATATTGTAGTATTCATTTAGGTTGAATTTTAGCATGTGAAGGTTTGCCAAAGACTACATGAGGTCTCGTCCAGAAGCCAAAAAGTGCGATTTTGTGCGATTTTTTTTGTTTATGAGGGGATGGATGGTTAGATAGATAGATGGGTTTTTTTCTTCGATGGTAGGTGGAAATCTTCAAAAAGAAAGACACTGGTGCGCCTGTACCCACCAGCGAGTCAGATTGCTACCTACTAAAACCACCTCCCTGTATCAACACCCCATACTCCTAAGGAACTACCGCAAGGTATAGCATCGTAAGAGGCAGTTGTAGCTTGTTAGCTTTTCCCTTAATTTTTGGGTGTCGAAATTCCCCTCTCCACTCTATGTCTTTCGACACGACGGAATTACTTCACCACGTTGGTCGCGACCACCAATTTTTTTTCAGACTCCAAAATGACTATGTTGTCCCTATTCTGACATTCTACCAGAGCCCGCTCATGGGTCTCTCGGTCTTCTAGAAGCCTGGAGCAGTCGACGTTCTCCTCCGCTCCCACGCAGGTCGGACACTCCGGTGAAGAGTCATGCCCGAAAGCATCCATGACCACTTAAGAATTGTGTCAAATAGAACTTTTCCGTGACTTCTACCCACCATCTACCAATTTGTGGTATGAGCCTATGCGGAATTCGTCCACCGGCTTTGCCATTCAGCGATGGAATCATTTTTTATGTTATCGTTTTTTTCGTCCACGATTTTTTCCACACCGTACAACCACCGATTGAAATGAAATTAAAAACCTACCATTACTTTAACAAAATGAAGCGCTGATTATTTTTTGGTACATATCGACCCATAAAAATTATTACTTTATTTCAGTACTTCATTAGTATTTTCTAAATATCTTGAAAATGACTTAACCAATTTTGATGAAAAACATTTAGGGAAAGCGGTGTTGGTTTATAGTGAAACATAATAAATCCAGGAGTTTTGATGAAATTTAATATCCTAATTAAGTACCTTGGGGACCAGTAGCGTAGTGAAGTGGGGGGGGGGGCGGCAGATTTTAGAACAAATTATAAATATTTTTATAACTTCGAGCTTATGAGTGCGTCTTTAAGATAAAAAAACATCAAAATTTTTTTTAAGATCAACAATGTTTATTGGATGATTGCGACTATTTTCGTGCTTGATGCACTTTCGAATAGAGCACTTGTCGTGATGTCAAAGTTGGTGTATTTTACTGAATATACTATTCACGACTAGTTAGAAGGGTATTTTTATTTTATTTATTCTTAATAAAATTGATGTTAAATATGATTTTGTTCAATGAACAAACTATTTATTCACAATATTCAATAATTTCAATAATTTTTTTTAATTTTCAACAAATAATAAATACCCTAAAATATATATTTAAATTCAATATTAAATATCCTTAAAGTAATTATATCGTTTTTGGATAATAACTGAATATTGACTACTAAAACATGTTTTATCATTAAATATTTTTTCTAGTTTCTAAAAATTTTAAGGTAAATTTTGGGGTAAAAAGAAATTTTATTGAAAATTCTATGTGTGAATGGGTTAGAGGGCCGCAAATGTGGCATCTGCCCCGAGCGGCAGAAACCTTCGCTACGGCACTGTTGGGGACCACAAAAAAGATTAAATAAAGTTTTTAGTAAAATTATATTTTAAAGTTCTTTTCCCTAGAGTAAGATAGTACTTTTTTAAATTCTTTAAAATTTATTAATTCGATCGATTAAATAAAGCACATTTACTTAACCTTGTTTATGTATGAATGGATATGCTTCTCTCTGTGAAATGCTAAAAATTTGGGAGGAAATTTTATAAGTACCATAGCAACTGCGTTGTTTTCTTATCCGTTACCATTGCTGAAGACATGGAGAAATCAACTTAAAATCAAAAATAACGATCGATTCTTATCTAATACTAGAGGAATAACCTTATTGCATTTCATTTTTGATGTTTTGACTATTAATGGTAACATCTACTGTAAACATTTACATTTAGGATTTCCTTGAACTTCTACTACTCTGAAATACTCTCATTATATAAGTTCTCAAAGGACTTTCTGAATTACTGAGTTATTAACTCACATCTTGACACTTAATTTAATTCTTGAATTGATTAGTTTTTGATGAAATTGCTATTTATTATTGACATTCTCTAAGCTTGCCCACTCTTGGACAGGTGGATTAAAGGAGATTTAATAGAAAAAAGAAGAAAAAAGAAAAGGAAAATACAGAGAGGAACTTAAAAAATTATTATTGATTTTTTTACAAATTATGTTTTATTTTTCCAATTCTCAAGATGGTCTTTAAAAAAAGGAAACAGACTCATATTATACAAAATCAATTATATCTGTAATTTTTAATACCATATAATCAATCTCTCTCCTGTTTGTAGATTTTTATTTCGATGTTGTTTTTGATGTTGTTGGTGTAGTTGTTACATACTTTGTAAGGTTACTAGGTAGGAGGGTTGCGGAATTACCAGGTTCCTGGGGCGGGAGACAAGTTAAGTTGTTTGGAGCCAACAATATGTCCGGGAAGGGGGGCTACGTGCACTGATCCTCGGTTAGCGTTGACAGAGACGGCACTGGAAATAAAAAATCATTAGTTAATTATCTGTCGATGATGGTGTGTCAAAAATATAAAGATTATAATAGATGTTTCTCTTACCCAACGGGAGCGGCAGCTACGGCGATAGGAGCAGCATGGGCAAGACCAAGACCAGAGTTGACTTGGACAGCAGAAAGACCGAGACCAAGGGGACCAGCGAGTCCAACTCCGCCGTAGCCGAGACCAACTCCGCCGTAGCCGAGACCATTGAGGCCGATGAGACCTGGGGCGCCAATAATTCCTACAGGGGCGGCATTAACCTGGACGGTGGAGAGACCGATTCCAGAAGCCCGGCAGACGGCAACCAAAGCGAAAAGAACAGCGACGACCTAAACATTTAGAGAGAAATTGAATGATAATTTTTCAAAAAGTACAGAAGATGAAGAATTGTCAAGTGTATGAGAATGCGATAAATACCTTCATATTGTGGCTAGTGTTGCTTGAGAGGGAACAAACAAGTCTGTTTTGATCGACTGTCTCGTGAGTATTTATACCCTATCGAAAGGGTGTTGTTCTGTGGTGGGGGTTTGCGTTTTAGTTTCGGATTAACCTTGAGGGTGCACTGTTGTTCTTGGGCGTGCCACTGATGAAGCAGACCGCAAGAGGTTTGAGGAAATGGCCTACGGTGACTGGAAACCTTGGCCGTGGTGAAAGACAAAAGAAAGAGAGAGTAAAATACTAACTGCAATTTTTTACCTACCCTACTGATCAATATCATTGAAATGCAAGTAATATGACTGAGATTAAGAGGGCTATAATAAGCAAATACTCATCCGTCTATTTCGATTCGAGTATCATCAGCCTAAATAAATTTATTACTTTACTTTGGGCAGTTGTATATTTAAAATAGAAAAAAACTTGTATAACAACATAATTATTGAATTTTTTTAATTTCTATTCTATAGATAAAATTGAAAAAATCGACCTTCTATTTTAAGCAATTATATATTTGTAAGCAAAAAAAATACTGATACATAAAATTATCTATAAAAAAATTTACTTAGAAGATAATAACTGTGTAAAATTTGGTGACAATGGGGTTTACATTTTTAAAAACTTTCCTCCCCTAATTTATGGTCCTATTTCAAAAAAATCTAATCAACTCTTAATCTAATAAAAAATCTAAGTATAAAATTTCGTTTTGATACATTCATTGATTTTTGAGATAGAGCGTACATAAAATTTGTTAATAACTCACACACATTTTGACAATAAAAAAATTTAGATGTTCACTATTCAAGAATTTATTGTTGACCGAAATGCCGTGAATTCGCTTATTTTTTTTTATCAAAATAATTTTAGGCGTTTTTAAGAAATCTCGTAAATATGAAGCAAAAAGAAAAAACACTTATTTCACGCACATAACATACGCATGATGGTAAACATGATTATAACATACTCCGTATAAAGTAAAAAATGTTAAATATTAATATTATAGGATTATTCGTGTCCATGAATTATTAATTCATTTGAAGATTTGTAGGGATGTTGATAAAATAATTTTGAATTTTATGTCGTTCAAAAATAAAATAAATTTGTTTATCATAAAATTTGAGATATTCTTGTAAAGATCTCTTTAAGTAGAATTACGTCTAATTATTTTAAATCTATTTCGATTTAAAATAACGGTGTGTGAGAGCTCCAAAATAGCCGTTTTTAGGTAATTTTTGTACCTTTCGTCGTTTGAAAAAAGATTAACTTAAAATGGCATAAGTTCACTCATTCCTTCGTTATCTCATAAAATTTGATATCTCAGGAATTTTGGGACTTATGAATTATGCAACCCTCGGTATGCTCTCATTTGGCAGGCTTATATATCTTTCCCAACAGTTCCTCGTCTATTTGTCCCTTCAGTCCTCTCAACCATTCATTCATGTAAACCCCTATCGGTTTTTCAAATCCTTTACAGTTGTACTCTACTATTTCTTATTCACTTCCTTCTTCTCCCTCCCACATATTTCAGGTTCTTGAAACATGGACAATATTGTGATCTTTTCACATTAGTTTATATTTTTGTATTGTAGTATTCCATCGCCTTATATTTTTACTTTACCATACAAGGTATTTTCAAGTATTCTAATCGTGGATGAAAAAAATGTTTTTTCCTTCTTTTTTTTTTTTATCTCAAAAACAGCTGAAACTATTTTGATTAAAAAAATTGAGGGAAAACATGGCACTTTGCTCTACAAAAAAGTTCTAATAAGTAAACATCGAAAAAATCATATTTTTCGAGATAATAAATGTTTTGTCAAAATGTCTGTTCGTCTGTCTGGTTGTCTGGTTGTTAGTTAGTTAGTCTGTACGTTACGAAATTTTTGTGGACGAGCTAGCTCAAAAACTAGCGTGAATATCGAAACAGAATTTCACATGTAGTTTTGGTCTATTGATATTAAGAGCTGATTAGATTTTGGTACATATCGACCTAAAATTAAGGGGGTGGAGGGGGTTAAAAATTAAAAATCTAGGCCATTTGAGCAAACTCAACCACATTTTGTATACATAATCAGTTGGACCCCAGAAGTTTAAAAATGCAAAAACTAACCGCCCAAAATAGAGGGGGGAGGGGGATGTAGGGTCAAAAAATGAAAATCTTGGCCATTTACCAAACTCAACCACATTTTGTATATATAATCAGTGGGACCCCAGAAGTCTAAAAATGCAAAAACTAACCCCCCCAAATGGGGGGGGGGGGTCAAAAAATGAAAATATAGGCCCTTGTACCAAACTCAACCAAATTTTGTATACATAATCAGTGGGCCCACAGTAATCTAAAAATGCAAAAACTAACCGCCCAAAATGGGGGGGGGTCAAAAAATGAAAATCTTGGCCATTTACCAAACTCAACCAAATTTTGTATACATAATCAGTGGGGCCACAGTAATCTAAAAATGCAAAAATTAACAGCCCAAAATGGGGGGAGGGTGGGTGTAGTGTCAAAAAATGAAAATATAGGCTCTTGTACCAAACTCAACCAAAGTTTGTTTTACATAATCAGTGGGCCCCCAGGAGTCTAAAAATCCAAAAATTAACCCCCCTACATGTTTATAAATAATTTTATTATTTACAGTTATAATGTTAAATATAAGTGAGGCACCAGGGTGTATGGTAAAGTCAAGTGGATGGCCACACCAGAACGTCAGCTTATTTCATTCTTTTTCGATCACTCCCCTCCAGTCATTCGCAAGTCCTGTTATTCTTTCCTTCATTTCTTCTCCCCACTTAGAGACATTCTTTACTCCTATTTTTATCTCGTATCAACATATATAAAAACTAGATCACTCTATTTGTGATCATTATAAAGTATTAAGGGTCAAGATAACACAAGTGCCAAATTAAGTAATTCACATAAATGATACGTGTTTTTAATTTTGGAAAAAAATAATTAAATTTTCTCTAATTTTTATTTCATTTTTTTACTTTTTAGTGATTATTCTTTTAAATATTATCTTACATTATATATTTAATATCAGCGTCTAGTCTTAAATTAGTGTCATTAGAACAAAGAACACAACGAAAACTATACTATTATTTAAATTAGAGATGAAAATTATAATTTCGTTAAAAAATCTCGAAAAATAATATCTTTCAGAACCCTTCGTTAAAAAGGAAAATTGTACACTCCTTAGGAGTAATTATTACTTTCAGAAACATTTGAAGAAACTATCTGGAAATAATATGTAATTTTACTGAGCAAACCGTGAAATATAATAAATAAAATAAATTTGAGGTAATAAGGAAAAGGAAGAGATGAAAGGATTAATTTAATGCATTAGAGCAGTGATTCTTAAACTTTTTTAATTGGCGACCCCATTTTGACTGAGAAGTCATTGTTGCCCTATGTTTCGCTACACCAAAATTCAGTTTCGCGACGCCAAATGGGGTCGCGACCTATAGTTTAAGAAGCCCTGCCTTAGAGAATCAGCAGATGGAAAAATTATTTCTGCCAATTCACTAATGAAATAATGGATTGTTTTTTGTTTTTGTTTTTTAATGGATTTGACCTTGACCATTTAGCCAACAAAAAGGGAATATATATTTTTTAATAAAGAAGCAAATCTATTTTACTATTAATATAGGGAATTCTTATATAAGTTTGGTTTAATTAATTTAATGAGGTCCAAATTAAATAAAACAGCCAAATCATTTTTATAGCTTTCAGCTTGATTTGAAACCCTCGTCAGTAAGGACTAAAAACGGGAGAAGCAGAAGAAAGATACAAATAGAATTAGTCGTTATAGTATACATTTTTATTTGTTCTATGTAATAATCCATACATTTCGGTTTTAAAGAATATAATTTCAAAAGATACCATAGCTAAGTATAAGGATGGTTTGTTTTCTTTGATTTAGCCCCACTTCTGATATGTCCGCTTAATCTATTATGTATTTGAAATTAAAAAATAATAATGAACAATTTATTTTGATATCCAAACAATTTATTTATTTATTTATTTTCAGAAGCACTTATTTGTTTTGTTTTTGGACTAGTTTGATGTCTTCATCCTTGAATGTTTTAAAGATATGATTAAAAAAAATGAAGAAAGTGAAGATTAAGAAATAGAATAGGAAAATGGAAAAAAAAGTTGAAGTTAATTTAAATAATATTTTATTTTTCACTTTGGTCTTTAAAAAAAGAAAAGAAAGTCATATTGTACAAAAATAATATCGATAATTTGTAATACCATATAATCAATCTCTCTCTCTTAGTAAAGCATTAAGGAATGAATATACATCGGATATCCACTCAAGTTCTTCGGTTTTAATTTTTTTTTTTAGTTTGTTTTGTCCTTTACATATACTTTGATCGTTCAGTATATAGAGGGGTACGGAATTACCAGGTTCCGGGGGCGGGAGACAAGTTAAGTTGTTTGGAGCCGACAATATGTCCGGGAAGGGGGGCGACGTGCACTGATCCTCGGTTAGCGTTGACGGATACGGCACTGCAAATAGAAAATCATCAGTTAATTGTTCGTCGATAGTGGTGTGTCAAAAATATAAAGAATATAATAGATATTGCTCTTACCCAGCGGGAGCGGCAGCTACGGCGATAGGAGCAGCATGGGCAAGACCAAGACCAATGGGGGCAGCGTTGACTTGGACAGCAGAAAGACCAAGAGGGGATGCAAGACCAATGGGACCAGCGAGTCCAATTCCGCCGTAGCCGAGACCATTGAGGCCGATGAGACCGGGGGCCCCAATAATTCCTACAGGGGCAGCATTAACCTGGACGGTGGAGAGACCGATTCCAGAAGCCCGGCAGACGGCAACCAAAGCGAAAAGAACAGCGACGACCTAAACAGCAAGCGAAATTAAATGGGAATTTTCCAAAAGGTACAGAAGATGAAGAATTATCAAGTGTATGAGAATGCAATAAATACCTTCATATTGTGGCTAGTGTTGCTTGAGAGGGAACAAACAAGTCTGCTTTGGTCGACTCTCTCGTGGGTATTTATACCCCATCGAAAGGGTGATGTTGTGTGGTGGAGGTTCACTTACTTTCAGATTAACCTTGAGGGTTCACTGTCCGTCTTGGGCGTGACAGTGATAAAGCAGGCCGCAAGTGATTTGAGGAAATGGCTTGCGGAGGTAACAGCCTTGGCCGTGGACTTTAAGAATAAACTTAGTAAAAGACATGGAGAAAGAGACGAAAAAATGAACAGTGCAATTTTCCCCTAACGCCCTACTTATCAATATTAATGTCATACAAGCATCAGGACTAAGATTAGGCTTTAATTAGCCATCATACAATCATTCCTTTAGCACATTACGAGCATCCATCAATCAAAAACAATTTAATTTTAATATAATAGTAAATACTTTACAAATAAGAAATTAAAAAGCCGATATAAAAGATTTTATTAGATATAATGCTTTAGGAGCCAGAAGTGTTCACCGTGGGGGTAGTCGAACTTACAGCAAAATTTTCTCTCTGGGCTGTCTGATAAAACATTTTTATTAGCATTCTATTATTATTATTATTATTAATTATTTAAAGTAAATTTAATATTAGAAAATATACTTCCAGTGTTTTTGGAATTATGACAATTATTTGGTTGAAATTAAAAAAATTTACCTTGACCCTCATCCTCATAAGCTCACTGGTGAAGTAGAACTCTTTAGCCGTAGATGTTATTTGTATATAACGGCCAAAAAGTTTATCCCCCTTAAAAATTACACTCCAGAGACATATCTATAAAAATTAAAAAAATTTTATGTAGACTTTTAATTATTTTTTTGGAGGTTTTAGAAATATATTATGTTTTATATTTATATATATTATCTTCTTAATCTTCTCAATCTTCTCAATAGGCCTGTTTCTCCAAATAAAGGACTCTGTTCCATTCGATTTTTACTCAGGGTGTACATTTAGGCCCGCTTTCCATCTTTTTTTTCTGTCTTTCTCGGCTTCTTACACCCTGGGGACGGCATATTTATGTTATGTTATTTTTAAATATATTTTTATTATATTTAATTTTTAGTTTTTTTTTTTTTTATTCAGGATTTTGGACTTAAGGTAGTTCTTTCACAAATGGAAAATTATTAAAAGCATCATAAACACACTGTTAAAATTTGAAGACGGTTTACCACACCAAACATGAAATAAATTGCAATTAAAAATGAAATTTTTAACATATGGTTGATTGGGAAAGGGTGGGAAAATGATCATTATTTTAATTTTTTTCATTGAAGCACTTTCACCATCTTGATGAAAAACTAATTGTTGTTGTTGTTAGAATAATATATTCTGAGTAACTTTGAAAAAAATTGAAATTATTTACCTCGTTGTTTTGATAAAAAATAAAAAATAAGGTGGATATAATATCAATGGCTTGGAAACGATCCATTCATTAAGAGAATAGAGTGGTGTAAAAAGTAGTCATGTTAAAAAAACATAATCTAAAATTTTAGCACCGTTCATATTTATAGAGTGATTACGAGGCTAAAACTTTGTGTGTGGATTGCCGCGAAAGAACCTGCTTAAATATTTTTATTTTTAGCATAGGTATGTCTCTTTTCTTTTATTTGATAAATATACTATAAACACAAGCATGTATATTTGGTAAAATTCTGATAGTAATCATAAGATTTATTTAATTTCTAAATTATAGCATTCACTCAGCGCAGTGAATAATAACTCCTTCCTTAGGATGCAAAGTTGCGCGTTCTCTTCTACTTCGTTTCTGGTTGCCTACCCTACAGGCAAGAACTATAGATAAAAAGAAAACATCGGTTTTTATTTGGAGGTGATCATTAGCTCATTACTCACTATATAATTATGTATTAAACACAATAGAGATTACAATCAGAAATGGGGATTAATTAGTAACAATTAAAAATATAATGTACATTTTTTTCATTTGATTTCAATTAAACTCAACGATGTACAAAGCCCAAATCGAATTTTATTCTATAAAATATATTTCAATGAATTTCTTCCAATTAAAATATACACCTTAAAATATAAATGCTTCAATTGTCAAATCGATTAACTCCATAAAACAAAAAGTGGAGAAATGTGATGAAATAATGTACATTATTACATTATTTATTAATCAATAGCCAAAAAATATTTGTCCTTTAGTGGTGTTAATACTTGTTCTAATAAGAAAATAAGATTTAATATCCTAGAAAATTATATTATTATTTAACTTAGCATTTACTAAATAAATTAAAAATATATATCATTATAATATTTTGAAAAATATATTTTTGTACTGTTCATTTATAGAAGAGAGTTCCAAACTTTTTTGTCTCGTAGACCACTTGTCTTGTTTTTCTGTTTTGGGTAGACCCCCTGATTAAGAAAATAAAGATTTAATTTTAAATAACTTTTAATTTATTCTAATATTATATTATATAGAGAGCTAGAGTATAATATTTATTTTTATATCTCAACTAAAATTTAAATTTATAAACCACTTCCAAAAATGGTGAAGTGATACAAAGGGTCTCCACTTACATCCCATTTTCAGTTTTTTTTTAATAAAATAAAATTTTACTTTTAAAGAAATTTTAATTTATTATAATACTATGTTATATACAGAGCTAGAATATATTTCGATATTTTTATATACGTGTCCAAAAATCAAAATTTAAGTACTTTGAATTTTGTTCAAATATCTACATGATAAGGTGCGTTTACACGCGAGAGTTTTTTACTCTCTAGAGTAGAATTATGAACTCTTAGAGGCCTTTACACTTGCGAGTTTTAGTCTCGAGGTTATATTTGCCACTCTCGAGAGTAAAATACTCTCACATGTAAACGCACCTTAACATAATAGTCACGCTATTGGTTTTAAATTTAATTTTATCAACAAATATATCAATTTACACAAAGATGCGTAAATACGTAAATTCATAAATAATAACAATTTTAATTAATGCAAGATCTGAGCTTGACGTGATGAACAGATTTTTTTAATTCTGGTCAGTATATTGATGAGGCACATTCTCATTTCTTCTTCGATCGTTTGCAAACGTTCTCTTTTATTATTTTTGATGGACCTAAGAGCCGAAAATCAAAATTCACACCAATATGAATTCGAGAATTGCAATAATATTGTGATAGCTCTTTTACCTAATTGAGGATAATCTGGCGTTATATGTAGGTATACAAAATTCATTAATATTCATTTCAGTTTTTAGCTTGTATGTACCTAACTACCAGTTTATATTTTTAGAAATATTTTCGTAATACTTTCCTTGTCTCTCTCATTCGTATTCATTGTTTGGCGGATTGAACAAATCAGGACTGAATTTGCGAAGCTCTGAGAAAAGATTGGACAATAATTTCTACTACGCTTATGCGCTTAACTATGTTTTGATTATTAGACCTCCGAGGAGCGTGCCGCCTCTTACAAAGTTAAAAGATATATATATATATATTTACAAACTTCACACTTTCAGCTTGAGAACAAATAAACTATGAAGATACTGGTATGATGTGCAAGTTACTACAAGTTCAAAATGTTTTGCGGCCACCAAGCAAATAGGCCTTTACCTAGGTCAATTTTATCAGAAATACTTTTTCAATTACTTTGTAATTAATTTTAAATTTAAATAATATGTAATTAACTGTAGTAAATATAATAAAAAAGTACACTATAAAATCACCCACTTTCGCTACTAATATTATAATTGCGGAGATAAGTTTGTATACAAAACCGCAGTGTACTGTCAGTCTGTTTGTTATGTTTTCACGTAAAAACTAAGCAACAAATCTATCTGTGTATGTGAATTATTCCATTCATGGAAAGCCAAAATTAAAGTCACAACCTACTTAAATTAGATACACATTTTTTTTTTCATTGCTATGGACCCCTTGCAGTTCATCGTGGACCTCTGGGGTCCATTATGGCCACTTTGGGAACCACTGATCTATAAAGAAAATCGTTTAAAATATCTCTTTTATATTATGAGCATTTTTTTTTATTTAGATAAAATAAATAAGACTTCTTTGAAGACTACTACTATCTATCTATCTATCTATCTATCTATCTATCTATCTATCTATATATATAAAATAGAAAAGTATGTGGATATGTATGTGGAAACGATCTGATTGGCCAGTGCATAGCCAATGGCAAAGCGTTAAATTATTAGAACGATTCTGATTGGTCAGATAGGGATCGTGCTTAGCCAATGTGTTAAATAAATCTTTCTTTATTGTTCCTTATTGTTGAATCATTTTAATTCAGCACATTATTTCAATACTTACAGTATCATTTTAAATTTCAATTATTAAATTGGTATGAACGAGACGCTTCCCGCCAGGGCTAGGTGACGCCGGGCCGAAGGCCCGGTCGTCAGCTAGTTATTTATATGATTAAGCAGAGGTCAATTTTTTTATTTTTTCCTTTGTGAAGCTAAATTTTATATTTCGTCATGAGAAGCAATTCCTTGGTAACGAAATCACTGTTTCTTGCACAATTTGACTTCTGTCTCCTGTGCCCATTCTCAAAATCCATAGTCTCACACAAAATTGATTAAATTGATGATTCACTTATAATAAATCTAAAATAAGATTTTCTTCTATATGTTTCATTCGATTTTATATAATATAATAAAGTAAATTATAATTAAATTCTATTTAAAACAAATTTCAGTTCTATTTCAACTTTCCCTTTTATTAATCTCAATGAATATTTTAAAAATATGCTGATGAAAGGAAATTGTAGAGGAATGAAGATAAAGAAGAAATAGGAAGTAGTTTTTTCAGTGTTTTATTTATTCACTTTTTTTTATAAAAAAATAAAATAAAATTATATTGTACAAAATTAATAATTTTATCATTTTTGATACCATATAATCTCTCTCTTGTTTGTTGTTTTTAATTTTGTTGTTGTTTATTTTACATACTTTGATCGTTGAGTATGTAGGTGGGATGTAGAATTACCAGGTTCCGGGGGCGGGAGACAAGTTAAGTTGTTTGGAGCCGACAATGTGTCCGGGAAGGGGGGCGACGTGAACTGATCCTCGGTTAGCGTTGACGGAGACGGCACTGAAGATAAACAAACATCAGTTAATTGTTTGAGATGGTGGTATATCAAATATTAAGATATATTGATAATGTTCTTACCCAGCAATTGGGGCGGCAATACCATGGGCAGCGTTGACTTGGACAGCAGAAAGACCGAGTGGGGATGCAATACCAAGGGGACCAGCGAGTCCAACTCCGGCGAGCCCAAGACCATTGATGCCGGCGAGGCCAAGACCATTGACGCCGATGAGACCAGGGGCGCCGATGATTCCGGGGGCACCAATAATACCAGAAGACAGTGCCAGAGGAGAGTTCACCTGGACGGTCGAGAGACCGATTCCAGAAGCCCTGCAGACGGCAACCAAAGCGAAAAGAACAGCGACGACCTAAACAGCGAGAGAGAAAGTAAATGAAAGATTTCCAAAAAGTATAAAAGATATAGAATTTTCAAGTGTGTAAGAAAATGAGCTGATACCTTCATATTGTGGCTAGTGTTGCTTGAGAGGAACAAACAAGTCTGCTTTGGTCAACTGTCTCGTGGGTATTTATACCCTTTCGAGAGGGTGTTGTTCTGTGGTGGGGGTTGCAATATAGTTTCAGATTAACCTTGAGGGTGCACTATATTTCTTGGGCGTGCCATTGATGAAGCAGACTGCAAGCGTTTTGAGGAAGGAGGCTGGCAACCTTGACCGTGGTCACTAAGATAGTATTAGTGCAAGACATACCTAGCTATTAGAATAAATAGACTATTTATTAATGCTTGGAGAAACAAGATTCTTATACAGAAAATAATGATAATAATAGATATATTTTATAGGCCTCCTAATATAAAAAACAACACAAGTAAAAATCAAACAAAATAAGTACTAAATAAATACCCCCCCCCCAAAAAAAAAAAAATAGATTAATAATATTATGCCAATTAAATAATAATAGTTGTTTTAAAAAATATTCACTCATCCCGTCTTTCTGGTGTTCGGGGGTGACTTGGAATTATATAGTTACGGAAATAAGAAAAATCGAAAAAGAAACCCTTACATTTGCATCCTTTTTAACTCTTGATGCAGACAATAAATTTATCAATAACTAGAATCCTTGATCTATTTTTTACTTTATATCTACTTCATTTTGAAAATTTTAATTTTGATTAAAAATTATAGATTTTCTTGAAAATTAAAAAATAAGTAAGTATATTAAATTTCATTAAAAACAATACCTATTCATCGTAATGTTTTCCTAGCGATTGAATCAAATATTATGACCATGCATATTATATATTTTAATTAAAAACAAGTGGACTTATTTAAACTTATATAATAATATAGTTTTTTTTTATAAATTCAATCATCCCTGATAATTTGATTAAAGAAATAATAATAATATGACCTTATTAACAACAATATTTGGTTGACTTATTTCGAGAGGTGCGTTCTTATCAATTTTCAACTCTAACTAAATCCATACTTATGTATGCATCTGCTATTTGGAGACCGAATTTAAGGGGTGACATTGATAGGATTGAGAGAGTTCAGCACAAAGTTCTAAGAAAATTACATCACTTACTGATAATCCAATGTCAAGATTTAATCATAACTACACATCTTCTTGCTGCTGAGTCCTTCTGCCTAGCTTCTGTAAATTCCTGTATGATAGCCTCTGATTGCATATTTATATATAAAATTATGTCAGGTCAGGTAAAATGTACAGAGCTCTTCTGCTCTATTTCCCCACATAGGCCCAATTATGCATTAAGAAGAACAATGCCATTCTATCCAGAGATGCCTACTGGTAGACATCCTGAAAGAAATCCAGTCTTCAGACTCTGTCATTGTTACAATGAGCTGGCACCAAAATTGGTTAACCCTCAGGAATTTTCCTTGGAAATCAATAAGGTAGCGGCTTTGTTCAAGAAGCTCACGCTTGTTTATGAATAATGAATGAAATGTTAATATATAATTATGTAATGTATTGATGTATGTAATTAATATTATTGATGTATGTAATGAGTATTGTTATTTCTTATAATTTTGTAAATTGAGGCTTTTTAGCCGTTGAAATAAATAAATAAATAAAATAAATAAATAAATAAATAAATTTTCTTCTTAAATAATTCATGACCTGAACACTTAAGGTAATTCTTTCACAAATGCAAAAATTCAAGAAGTCTTCGAAACTTGGAATATAAGTAATTAAAAGCATAATAACACACTGTTAAAATTTGAAAGACGATTTGCCACACCAAACATAAAATTGAAATTAAAATCGAAATCTTTTACATATAGTTGATTCGGAAAGGGTGAGAAAATGATAATTATTTTTTTTTTTTTTTATTGAAGGACTTTGACCATCTTGATGAAAAACAAATATTTGCTAAAATAATATATTCGGAGTAACATAAAAAAAAAATTGAAATTATTTACCTCGTAGTTTTGATAAAAAATAAAAATAAGCTGAGGTGTTCTGATGTGCCCATCCACTTGACTTAACCATACAACCTGGTCCCTCACTTGTATTTAATATTTAATGAAATTATTTATAATCATGTAGGGGAGGGGGGTTAGTTGTTCCAATGTTAGACTCCTGGGGGCCCACTGATTATGTATACAAAATTTGATTGAGTTGGTACAAGAGCCTATCTTTTCATTTTTTGACCCTACACCCCCTCTAAAAATGCACAAACTAACCGTCTAAAATGAAACGGGTCATTTTAGGCGGTTTGTTTGTGCATTTTTAGACTTCTCGGGTCCCACTGTTTGTGTATACAAAATTTGGTTGAGTTAGGTACAAGAGCTTAGATTTTCATTTTTTGACCATACATCCCCTCCCCACCTCATCGGGCGGTTAGTTTTTGCATTTTTAGACTTCTGGGGTCCCATTGATTATGTATACAAAATTTTGTTGAGTTTGGTAAATGGCCAAGATTTTTTTTTTGACCATACACCACCCTCCCCCTCCCCATTTTGGGAGATTAGTTTTTCCATTTTTAGACTTCTGGTGTCCCACTGATTATGTATACGAAATTTGTTTGAGTTTGCTCAAATGGCCTAAATTTTTAATTTTTAGCCCCCTCCCCCTCCACTCACCTTAATTTTGGGTCAATATGCACCAAAATCTAATCAGCTCTTAATCTCAATGCACCAAAACTACATGTGAAATTTGGTTTTGATATTCAAAATTTGGTAACGCACAGACTAACAGAAAAATGTAATTTTTTCGATGTTCACTTATTAGAGCTTTTTTGTAGACCGAAATGCCATGGTTTCGCTCAATGTTTTTAATCAAAATACTTTCAGCCGTTTTTGAGATATTACGAAAAAAAGAAGGAAAAAAACACTTTTCTCATGCATGATTACAATACTTGACTACACCCTGTATGGTAAAGTAAAAACAAACATATTGGGGCGATTATTTTTAGTGGAGGGGATATAATATCAATGGTTTGGAAACGATCCAATCATAAAGAGAATATAGTAGTGTAAAAAGCACAGTCACGTTAAAAAAACATAATCTAAAATTTTAGAACCGTTCATATTTATAGAGTGGTTACGAGGCTAAAACTTTTTGTGTGTATTGTCGCGAAAGAACCTCTTTAAGAAAATTGCCCTATAAATTTAGTTAGCTTTAATACAAACAATACTCTTTATCACATAACAAACATCCATTAATTGAAATGAATTTAATTTTAATATACTTTACAAATTAGAAATTAATAAACTGATGTAAAAGATTTGTCTCATAGACTCTTACCCCCTCCCTTGATTTGCTGCCATTGAAGAAGCATTTAAGCGTCTTCCTTGTTTTATAGATACTCTTAAGGCATATGCTCCCTCCGATGAGTTGAAGACGGTAATTCCCTTCAAATCATGCTTTTGGGTAGCATGCGTTTGGCCGACTCACAGTAGCCCTTCGTGGTTAAATTGGATAAGTGCCGGTCCACTTCATTCGCCAATACGTTTGTCCTCGAGACTTCAAAGAACTGGAACTCTCTCCCGGCCTCCGTCTTTCCCGACACTTATAACCTTTAAACCTTCAAAACCCAGGTGAACAGACACATAGTTCTCGAACCCTATGCTAAGATCAATTTCTCGTTCTCTTTCGAGATCCATAAGGACTACATCTTCTTGGTGAGTCACTTCTTGCAAAAAATGTAATTTGGTTTTACCTGGGAGGAAAACCAAGTAGTCTGACTGCATTTTTAGCATTGGAGTTCGTTCCCGAAGGGATGAATTGAACTATTGTGACATAATAAGAATTATCCATAAAATCTTGGACTTACTAATTAAAGTAAAGAAAATTTTGAAAAAATTTTAGAAACTTTTTAAAATTTAAAATATAAAACACTAGGTAGGTTTCACATTAAATTTATTGTTTTAATTTTCTATAGATATTATACTTTTAATTTGCCTCTTCCTGAATATTATTCTGGGCTTTAATAATTTATAATTTAGATTTTTTTTTCAAAATTACTCAATTTGGAGTTTCTGAAATAATTTTCATGAAATATTATTACTAAAGATAATGCCTGTATACAGGAAAAAATTATTTATGTTTTTTTTTTAAGAAACCGCAAGAAATTGTCTTCTACTAGTCTGAGCCACATAGAAAGTTTTGATTACAGGTCAAAAGAGTTATATTCACAAATTGTTTCTAATCTAGATCATACATGGAATATCCAGACATTTTTTCGAGGTTTAGGTTTTACCGAGGGGTGAACCGCGATTGAAATTATGTTTACACAGTCTTTGAAATTATTTGGAATTATTTTACAATTTATTAGATAGTGCCCTTTCATCTATTGTTTTCTACTTGAAAATGAAAGTGGAAGTGGAAGTCGGTATACACGATATTAGGTCGCGGTTCACCCCTCGGGTTTTACATCCTTAACTCTGATTTTTTTGGGTTTTCATGTTTTTTGAATCGTAAAAGAACCAGTATTTATATAGTCCGTTAGGATTGAAACCATGTCTTTATAGAATTGCTAAACAAATTACTGTTTCTAACCCAATTTTTCATGATCAATTATTTAAAATCTTCTAATTTCAAATTCTCTTTATGGTCACCACCCACACCATGCAATTCCATTTAATAGCATGCATTTTATAATTTGTCTATTTAATTAAAATTATTTATTTATTTTCTAATAATTCTTCTTCTAATTATTTATTTATTTCAAATATTTTTAAAATTTTTGGAAAGTATGATTTTCAATTTTATCTAAAAAATATACATTCTTGTCATCCTTGTTAAGTCCAATTCGATTTCATATATAGTTTAAAAACAAAGATAAATGACCAATATGCTGAGAATTTTATCAAATTTATGTTAAAATTTTGTTTCTATTTACATTTCGGCTAAAGTTTTTTTTTCTTTTTTAATATTTTCCAAAAGAACATTTTTTTAATTTATAATTACTAAACATAAGAAGTCGGATGGGAAGTTTTCGCTCGAAGCCGAAATTAAAAAAAAAATTAATTTTAATAATAAAATAATAATACTTTTCCTATTCTCAATTATTGTTAAAGATTTCAGAGATATGTCCAGGAAAGGAATATAAGAGAAATAATTATGACATATAGTATAGTAAATAAGGAAAATAAAAATGAAAATAATAGTTGATTTTTATTTTATTTAAGTGTTTTATTATTTTTTTTATTTTGGCATATAAACACAGAAAACAGACTCAGTTAGTTAAAAATATTGATATCAGATATTTTTGATACCATATATTCAATCTCTCTCTCTCGTTTGTAGCTTTTTGTTTTATTTTGTTCTTGTTGTTACATACTTTGATCGTTAAGTATGTAGGTAGAATGAAGAATTACCAGGTTCCGGGGGCGGGAGACAAGTTAAGTTGTTGAGAGCCGACAATATGTCCGGGAAGGGGGCGACGTGCACTGATCCTCGGTTGGCGTTGACGGAAACGGCACTGCAAATAAACGAAGACCAGTTAGATGACTAAAGGTGGTGGTATATTAAATCACATGGATATAAAACGATTTTCTTACCCAGCGGGAGCAGCAGCTACAGCATAGGGAGCAGCAGCTACAGCATAGGGAGCAGCAGCTACAGCATAGGGAGCAGCGTTAACTTGGACGGCAGAAAGACCAGCGACTCCGACGGGGATAGCAGATCTAGCGAGTCCAAGTCCGGCGAGTCCGTAACCAGGGGCAGCATAACCAAGGGGGGCGAGTCCAGCGAGGCCGTAACCAGGGGCGCCGATGATTCCAGGAGCAGCAAGTGCTCGGGCACCGATAACACTACCAGCCCATCCAGTTGTCAAAGGAGCGGCATTCACTTGGACAGTCGAGAGACCAATTCCAGAAGCCCTGCAGACGGCAACCAAAGCGAGGAGAACAGCGACGGCCTAAAATTATGAGAAGTAAATAAGTATTTTCTACAAAGTTCAAAAGATGAAGTACCGCCAAGAATATTAGATAGTAATAAATACCTTCATATTGTATGGAGTGTTGCTTGGGAGATAACAAACAATTCTGCTTTGGTCGACTCTCTCGAGGGTATATATACCCAATCGAAAGGGTTGGTGGTGGGAGTTCGCGAATTTGTTTTGGATTAGCCTTGAGGGTTCAGTGTTCGAATTGGGCGTGCCAGACTAATAATGAAGCCGGCCGCGTGAGTTTTACGGAAATGGGATACAATCTTGGCCGTGGTCCTTAAGAATCGAAAGAGAAAGAAGAAATTGTGATCGTTTAGATATTCTCTTATATTTTATATCTTTAAATCAAATCAAAATGTTAAACACATTTGTTAAATTTCATTGATAAAGGTTCTGAAGAAGTTAAATAGATATTTTAATCTTTAAATTCACGGTGAAATTGAACTAACAAATATTAACATAAAAGTTAAATTTGCCGAGACAAGTAGATCCGACTTTTTTGAAAAAAATTATCTAATATCTTCTACTGAATGATTTTTATTTCATGTCATAAGGGACTGAATGCTTTTCACATCTAATAAAAAACATCTATAGGCGCTCGATTTCAGTAGAAAATAATGTAGTTATTTTATTATTTTTATTTATTTATTTTTTTTATTAAATGTATGACAAATATTTTGAATTTTTTGATAATTTCCTACATTTACAACATGATAAAAAAATCAAATTATGTATTATAAACCGCTATCGAACAGATAGAATTAGTGGGGTGTTTGGCATAATGGTATAAAATTAAAAAAAGAGCCAAATTCAAATTTCTAGCTGAAAAAGTTTGCAAAATCCCTAAAATCTACCGACATCGTGTGGAGTCTTAAAAATAGCTCTAAATATTTTTCATCCAAATAATGAATTAAAAAAAATAATAATAACTATATTATTTTCTACTGAAATCAATCGGTTATGGATGTTTTTTATTACATGTTAGAAGCGTTCAGTCCCTTATGACATGAAATAAAAATCAATCAGTAAAAGATATCTCACTAAAAACATAAATGTGAAAAATTCGGTACAGACTCCTTCGCCGACAAAATAGTTGAGATCTAACCAAGTTCCATAACAGTTGTTTAAATCATAGCTATAGGAATGTACAACGTTCTTCAATTGATTTAAAAGAAAATGTATTAGGTTCTTTGATTTTAAATCTATAACTTGGCAAGTTATAATAATCAATAACTTACGTTTAACGTAATGATATTTAATACAAGCTTAAAATTTAGATTTTCTTGTTGTTTTATTTTATAGGTACTACAAACAATTTTTGTTTGTTTGTACCGATCTTGTCCCCTTTTTCACATTTTTGTTCAGATATCATTAATTTTTGAAAAGTTTTATGCTTTAATTTTTCTAAATAATTACATTTAAACATTTATATTAATAATTATTAAATAAATTGAAAGTTTTTGCCGAGAGTAGCAGAATTTTTATATATTGATGGAGACAATAAAAGAGTGTGTCTTCTGCTGGAATTATAAATTTTATTTATTTATAACGAGAATATAGTTTCGAGGGCTTTGCACTCTTCATCAGTCTATTACAATGGATTCACATTCATCAATTCATAAATTAATTCCTGTGAATCCATTGTAATAGACTGATGAAGAGGCAAAGCCCTCGAAACTATAGTCTCGTTATAAATAAATAAAATTTATAATTCCAGCAGAAGACACACTCTTTTATTGTCTCCTTCAATTATTAAATATTTCTTATTTAATATTTACTAAGAACCCGGGTCGGCTTATCATAAATTTCACCCCTTCATTTTGGGCGGCAAAGAAGAGAAAGTTTCGGTTTATCAATTTTCTCTTTTATTAATGTGCAAAGCTTTACCAGTATGCCAAATTTCAGCATTCTAGCTTGATGGTATCTTCACTATATGTTAATTAACCCTATAATAAATTTCACTCCTTCATTTCAGGTCCTGAAAAGGGGAAAGTTTCACTTTTTCGATTTTTTCCTTTAATTGTAGCCCAAACTCTCTCTACCAGCATGCCAAATTTCAGAATTCTAGGATCATCGGAAGTACTCTAAGTTTTTGATATGTCAGTTAGTCAGTCTGTCAGTCAGTGTTAAAAATGGCACTTTTCAGACTTTAATAACTCAAGAACTATAATAGTTTTATTTATTAAATTTTGGATTCTAGGTGTTCCATTGGATTATTAGACATGCAAAATTTCAACTGTGTAGGTCTTTTAGTTTTTGAATTATGGAGAGGTCGAAAGTAGCTTGAAATGGTTCGTGTAAATATACGCATGGCCGGTGTTTCGCCCGTTTTTCCGAACTTGGCTGACACACTGCCGTGTGTCTAGATTAGATAATTTTTTCAAGAAAGTCTAATCTACTTGTCTCGGCAAATTTAAATTTTATGTTAATTTATAAATAAATATTCGTTCAATTTCACCATGAATTTAATGTTTAAAATAACTATCTAACTTCTTCAGAACCTTTAGCAATAAAACTTAACAAAGGTATTTAACATTTTGATTTTATTCAAAGATATAAAATATAGGAGAATATCTAAAGGATCACAATTTCTTCTTTCGCCTTAGAATCTTAAGAACCACGGTCAAGGTTGTAACCCATTTCCGCAAAGCTCATGCAGGCGGATTCAGTATTAGTTTGGTACGCCCAATACGGACACTGAACCCTCAAGGTTAATCCAGAATAATTTCGCGAACTCCCACCACCAACCCTTTCGATTGGGTATATATACCCTCGAGAGAGTCGACCAAAGCAGACTTGTTTGTTATTTCCCAAGCAACACTTCATACAATATGAAGGTATTTATTACTATCTAAATTCTTGGCGGTACTTCATCTTTTGTACTTTGTAGAAAATACTTATTTATTTCTCATAATTATAGGCCGTCGCTGTTCTCCTCGCTTTGGTTGCCGTCTGCAGGGCTTCTGGAATTGGTCTCTCGACTGTCCAAGTGAATGCCGCTCCTTTGACAACTGGATGGGCTGGTAATGTTATCGGTGCCCGAGCACTTGCTGCTCCTGGAATCATCGGCGCCCCTGGTTACGGCCTCGCTGGACTCGCCCCCCTTGGTTATGCTGCCCCTGGTTACGGACTCGCTGGACTTGGACTCACTAGATCTGCTATCCCCGTCGGAGTCGCTGGTCTTTCTGCCGTCCAAGTTAACGCTGCTCCCTATGCTGTAGCTGCTGCTCCCGCTGGGTAAGAAAATCGTTTTATATCTATATGATTTAATATACCACCACCTTTAGTGATCTAACTGGTCTTCGTTTATCTGCAGTGCCGTTTCCGTCAACGCCAACCGAGGATCAGTGCACGTCGCCCCCCTTCCCGGACATATTGTCGGCTCTCAACAACTTAACTTGTCTCCCGCCCCCGGAACCTGGTAATTCTTCATTCTACCTACATACTTAACGATCAAAGTATGTAATTCTTCATTCTACCTACATACTTAACGATCAAAGTATGTATGTAACAACAAGAACAAAATAAAACAAAAATGCTACAAACGAGAGAGAGATTGAATATATGGTATCAAAAATATCTGATATCAATATTTATAACAAACTGAATCTGTTTTCTGTTTTTAAAAGCCAAAAAAAAAAATAATAAAACAATAAAATAAAATAAAAATCAACTATTATTTTCATTTTTATTTTCCTTATTTACTATAGTATATGTCATAATCATTTCACTTATATTCCTATCCTGGACAATAAATGTTAAAATAGAATAATTAAAATTATTTTTTTTTCAATTTCGGCTTCGAGCGAAAGCTTCCCATCCGACTTCTTATATATGTTTAGTAATTATAAATTAGAAAATGTTCTTTTGGAAAAGATTAAATAAAAATATATATAAACTTTAGCCTAAGTGTAAATAGAAAGAAAATTTTAACATAAATTTCATAAAATTCACAGCTTATTGGTCATTTTTCTTTGTTTTATGTATATATGAAATCGAATTGGACTTAACAAGAATGACAAGAATGTATATTTTTTTAGATAAAATTTAAATATCATACTTTCCAAAAATTTTAAAAATATTTGCAATAAATAAATAATAATAATTATTAAAAAAATTATAATTAAATAAACAAGATTTTGAAAGGCATGCTATTAAACGGAATTGCATGGTGTGGGTGGTGACCATAAATTGATTTTGAGATTAGAGAAGACTTTAATTAATTGATCATGAAAATTGGGTAAGAAACAGTAATTTGTTTACTAATTCTATAAAGACATGGTTTTGATCCTAAAGGACTATATAAATACCGCCTCTTTCAGGATTGGACAAAGCAAAAAAACCATAAAAATTAGATTTAACAATGTAAAACCTAAACCTCAAAAAAATGTCTGGATAATCCAAGTAGGATCTCAGTGGTTCACAAAGTGGTCTACATGCCCCCCCCCCCCATGGGTCCAAGATTACCTGCAAGGGGTCCATTTCAATGTAAATAAAATTAGGGGTCTAAGAGAAGTAAATGAGTTTCCACGATAGTGAATCTCATTTAAGTAGGTCGTGATTTTAATTTTGGCTTTCCATGAATGGAATAATTCACATACTCAGATAGATTTGTTGCTTAGTTTTTATGTTAAAATATATAACAACCAGAGTGACAGTACACTGCGGTTTTGTATACAAACTTATTTCGGCAATTATAATATTAGTAGCGAAGTGGGGATTTTATAGTGTACTATTTTATTTTATTTACTACAGCGAATTAGATAATATTTAAATTTAAAATTAATTACATAGTATTTGAATTAGTTTATCTCATATAATTGACCTAGGTAGTGGGCTATTCGCCTCGTGGTCGCAATACACTTTGAACTTGTAGAAACTTGAACATAATGATACCAATATCCAGTGGTGTACCCAGAAAATTTTCATGTGGGAGTGGGGGACAATCCACAAAGCGAAATATTTAGTGGGAATTCTTTTACTTTGTCCAATGCGAAGCATGGGTAAAGTATTGTAATCGGTCTCGCGGCAAGCCCGACTTCAAAGGGTTCTCAGGTAAAGACTACGGAACCCATGGACTCAATTAAAGTCACAAATTGTAGTATTCAATTAGATTGAATTTTATGGCGTGACAGTTTTGCCAAAAAGGGTTTCGTCTAGATGTCAAAAAGTGCGATTTTTTCATTTAGTGCCTGTGGATGTATGGATGTATGAATGGATGGATGGATGTTATCGTTTATTCCGTCCACGATTTTTCCACACCGTTGCACCGATTGAAATGAAATTGAAAACCTAAGATTATTTTAACAAAATGCAGCGCTCATTAGTTTTTGGTACATATCGGCTTACAAACATTAGTACTTTACTTCAGTACTTTTTTAGTTTTTTCTAAATAACTTGGAAACGACTTAACCAATTTTGATGAAATTTAATATCCTAATTAAGAACCTTGGGGACCACAAAAGAGGTTAAATAAAGTTTTTAGTAAAATTATATTTTAAAATACTTTACTCTAGAGCAGTGATTCTCAACCACTGTGCCGCGGCACTTTAGTGTTCCGAGAGATTCTTGAAGTGTGCCGCCACAGCTAGGCAGTGGTCCCTCTCGAATTGATAATTATTTTTTTCACATTTTTTTTAACATTTAATCCAAATATTTATTTGATCATTTGAACTAAAGAGGTAGTAACATTTTACAGGATGCAGAATGTCCTATGATTATTTTATAGATAAATAAATCAATAAACTAAATAAAATTCTATTAATTTATTTTATTGTTAGTGTGCCGTAAAATTTTTAAATTATTAAAAGTGTGCCGTGACGAAAAAAAGGTTGAGAATCACTGCTCTAGAGTAAGATAGTACTTTTTTTAATTCTTTATTTTAAATTCATTCAAATTTATTCATTTGATCGGTTTAATATCACTCATTTAAACTTGATTAAGTAAGAATGGATATGCTTCTCTATGTGAAATGCTAAAAATTTGGAGGAAATTTTATAAGTAACCATAGTATATGCGTTGTTTTCTTATCCTTTACCTTTGCTGAAGACATAGAGGAATCGACTTAAAATCAAAAATAGTGATTGATTCTCATCTATTACTTGAAGGAATAACCATTCTACAATGAATTTCTGACGTTCGGTTTTTATTGGTAACCATTGCTGAAGACATAGAGGAATCGACTTAAAATCAAAAATAGCTATTGATTCTCATCTATTACTTGAAGAATAACCTCTCTACATTGGATTTTTGACTTTTCGGTTTTTATTGCTAACCATTGCTGAAGACATGGAGAGATCGAGTTAAAATCAAAAATAGGCATCGATTCTCATCTAATACTTTAGGAATAACAATTCTACATTTGATTTTTGACGTTTCGGTTATTATTGGTAACCATTGCTGAAGACATGGAGGAATCGATTTTAAATAAAATATAGCAATCGATTCTTATCTAATACTAGAGGAATAACCTTATTGCATTCCATTTTTGATGTTTTGACTATTAATGGCAACCTCTCCTGAAAAGGTGGAAGAATTTTAAAATCAAAAAGACTAAATTCTTTTTTGGTAAACAACTCAAGCTTTCCTTACAAATTTCATTATTTAGTTTTTTTCAACCGTTGTTCCGTCACAAATAATATAAAGTTGATACAATTTTGATGGCTGTATATGTATATAATTAAGTAATGGAGAGGGATTCAGCCAATGGGTAGCCTCTGCTGAATAAAAAACTCCCAATTATAGAAAACGTTTCGGCTTTTAATTAAATAATGCCATCATCAGTTCCTAAGAGTTGATGAGTCCTTGAAGACGAGCGCCATATTTGTGTATAATGTGTCCGAGCATGATGATATTCCTCAATGGTTATAAAGTTGATACAATTTTGATGGCTGTATATGTATATAATTAAGTAATGGAGAGGGATTCAGACAATGGGTAGCCTCTGCTGAATAAAAAACTCCCAATTATAGAAAACGTTTCGGCTTTAATTAAATAATGCCATCATCAGTTCTAAGAGTTGATGAGTCCTTTTTTATTCAGCAGAGGCTACCCATTGGCTGAATCCCTCTCCATTACTTAATTATAGAAATAATATAATATTAGATTAAATTAAAATTTCTCTAAAAGTATTTTTTTTTTTTAAATCCGAATATGAGAGGTAAGGGGTCCCTTTGTATCATTTCACCATTTATGAAAGGGTTCATAAATTTAATTTTTAGGAGAGTTATAAAAATAAATATCATTTCTAGCTCTCTATACCTATATGGATAAATAAAGGAGTGGAAGTGGAAGTATTCATTTGGGAGACTAAGATATTAGGTAATAAAGCAATTAAACTAAATAAATGCAGTCCTGGTTTATAGTGAGACATTTTTCAATTAAAGAGGAATATTATTGTCAATAAAATTTTCTTAACAGCGGTTGTTTGGGTTCGTGGACCTAGGTCCGCTTGAAAGTAGCAAAGGAAAATAGGGAAATAAAAATGAAAAAGTAGTTTTTTTAATTTATTTATTCATTTTTTTTACTTTGGCTTTTAAACACAGAAAACAGACTCAGTTAGTTAAGAATATTGATATCAGATATTTTTGATACCATATATTCAACTCTTCTCTATCGTTTGTAGCTTTTTGTTTTATTTTGTTCTTGTTGTTACATACTTTGATCGTTAAGTATGTAGGTAGAATGAAAAATTACCAGGTTCCGGGGGCGGGAGACAAGTTAAGTTGTTGAGAGCCGACAATATGTCCGGGAAGGGGGCGACGTGCACTGATCCTCGGTTGGCGTTGACGGAAACGGCACTGCAGATAAACGAAGACCAGTTAGATCACTAAAGGTGGTGGTATATTAAATCACATGGATATAAAACGATTTTCTTACCCAGCGGGAGCAGCAGCTACAGCATAGGGAGCAGCAGCTACAGCATAGGGAGCAGCGTTAACTTGGACGGCAGAAAGACCAGCGACTCCGACGGGGATAGCAGAGCTAGAGAGTCCAAGTCCAGCGAGTCCGTAACCAGGGGCAGCATAACCAAGGGGGGCGAGTCCAGCGAGGCCGTAACCAGGGGCGCCGATGATTCCAGGAGCAGCAAGTGCTCGGGCACCGATAACATTACCAGTCCATCCAGTTGTCAAAGGAGCGGCATTCACTTGGACAGTCGAGAGACCAATTCCAGAAGCCCTGCAGACGGCAACCAAAGCGAGGAGAACAGCGACGGCCTAAAATTATGAGAAGTAAATAAGTATTTTCCACAAAGTATAAAAGATGAAGTACCGCCAAGAATATTAGATAGTAATAAATACCTTCATATTGTATGGAGTGTTGCTTGGGAGATAACAAACAAGTCTGATTTGGTCGACTCTCTCGAGGGTATATATACCCAATCGAAAGGGTTGTTGGTGGGAGTTCGCGAATTTATTCTGGTTTAACCTTGAGGGTTCAGTGTCCGTATTGGGCGTGTCAAACTAATACTGAATCCGCCCGCATGAGCTTTGCGGAAATGGGTTACAACCTTAACCGTGGTTCTTAAGATTCTAAAGAGAAAGAAGAAATTGTAATCCTTTAGATATTCTCTTTAAAACTCAACCTACCATTATCCAAACATAATTTCGAAATCCGAGCTAAGATAATTTTTATAAAAAAATAAAACCGACTTCAAAATACTTAAATGCAACAAATAAAATAATAACTTGAAAATAAAATAAAATCCACTAAAAGGTATAAAATAATTATCTTATTTAGTTACAACTAAACGACGACAATATTAACATGAAATTACTTTTTGAAGTCGGAGCCAAACAAATTATACCTATAAGCGAGCGTACCCGCCAAACGTACTATGTAAGATCCGTCAAGTGCGATTCATAAAATGTATATTTTTGGAACCGACTTCAAAAAGTAATTTCATGTTAATATTTCTTGGTTTAGTTGTAACTAAATAAGATAAATATGTTATACCTTTTAGTGGATTTTATTTTATTTTTAAGTTATTATTATTTTATTTGTTGCATTTAAGTTTTTTGAAGTCGGTTTTATTATTTTCTTAAAAATTATTTTTCTTTTTTCTTTTTAGTGATGTTATTAATAGTGATCATATCATCAGAACTTGACCGAATTAATATGGCACTATCCCTAAGATACCCCTTTCCAATCAAAAAAGAATCATCGAAATCGGTTCATAAACAAAGAAGTTAGGCCTGAACAAACCTAACAAAAAAGGTCTAATACCAATGAAAAAAACGGGACCAATCAGAAGCTAGACTGAACCCAATGCAAAATTTTTTTTTGGAAATCGGTTCACAATTGGCGGAGTTATGAGGTAACATAGACACACAAAAAAAAAATTCAGTCGAATAGAGAACCTCCTTCTTTTCGGTTAAAAATATGCCTCCACTTTTTTTTTATTTAATATTTAAATAAATACAAATTATTTTATAAGTCTCAGTAGTGTCACTAATGTTACCAACACTTCCCCCAAGTTGAGTACGCGCCATACCTCCGTCAACAATTAAATTTTAAAATATATATATTTTTTTTATTCCGAGCATTGCTCCTGAATGCACTTCTAGGTCTTCGGGAGCATTATTTACGCCACTGGGTCATCTACAGTTACAGTAGTGACTCCATTAAATATAGACGAAACTAAATAAAATTAAAATAAAATAAGCTGACGAGTTCTGATGTGGCCATACAACCTGGCCCCCACTTATATTTAATATTTAATAAAATTATTTATAATCATGTAGGGGAGGTAGGTTAGTTTTTGCATTTTTAGACTCCTGGGGGCCTACAAATTATGTATACAAAATTTGGTTGAGTTTGGTAAATGGCCAAGAGTTTCATTTTTAAGCCCCCTCCCTCATTTTGGGCGGTTAGTATTTGCATTTTAGACCTCTTTGGTCCCACTAATTATGCATACAAAATTTGGTTGAGTTTGGTACAAGAGCCTATATTTTTAATTATTAACCGCCCCTCCACCCCCCTTAATTTTCGGTCGATATGCACCAAAATCTAATCAGCTCTTAATCCCAACGGACCAAAAATACGTGTGAAATTTGGTTTCGATATTCACACTAGTTTTTGAGCTAGCTCGTCCACAAAAATTTGATAACGCACAGACTAACGGACGGACGGACGGACAGACTAACAATTATTATCTCGAAAAATGTAATTTTTCGATGTTCACTTATTAGAGCTTTTTTGTAGAGCGAAATGCCATGGTTTCGGTCAAGTTTTCTAATCAAAATAGTTTCAGCCGTTTTTGAGATATTTTGAAAAAAAGAAGGAAAAAAACACTTTTTTCATGCACGATTACAATACTTGACCATACCCCGTATGGTAAAGTAAAAATAAGTGAGTGAAGTTTAACTTTATGTTGAAAATCATCGTCATTATCTTATACCTACTATTAAATGAGCAATTATTGTATATAGAAAATATCGTCACTTTTACATCAAATGTATATATGTTTGTCAAAATTACCAAAAGGATTTTATTGAAGAAAAACACTTGTATTTATTACATCTGCTCTCAACCTGTTGTAGGTATGTTATCAGATGATCCAACTCAAGTTACAAATTAAAAATAAAACGCCAGAGCTATCAAGTATTTAGGGTTAATACAAAAAGAAAACAGAGCTACTGAAAAGTGTAGATTTTTACATATGATATTTTGATATAACAGCGACGATATATACCTACCATTGTGAAAATATTTCAAAAATATTAATTTTTTATCACTCATCTGAAATTAAATGTTAAACAAAATGACAAACACGTTTAACGAAAAAATTAACAAAACTGTTCAAGGTCCAGCAAGCTGTAAATTTAGTGATTGTTGATTTTCTTCTGAGCGAACGGAGAGGGGTAATTAATGTCATAACTTTGGGTGCGCCTCCTTCCCCAAAACTTTATTATTTGAAATATTTAACTTGTTTTTATAAAGAATTTAAAATAAACATGAATACATAAAATTTCGTTAAAATATCTTTAAAAAAATATTTTTTCTTTTTTCCACTCTTCGTCTAATGAGAAAGTTCCCCCTATGAAAGTTTTGTCGATTTTGGTAGGAAAATAAAATTTCATTTATGCGAAAATGATACATTTATTTAATGAGAATTTTATATAGAGATGAAATATTTGGATTTTTTAAAGTATCTTGAAAAATATCCTTGTGTTCTAGACTCACTAACTCACCAGTTAATTGACATCTCTTCAATATTTTTGATTTTTAGAGAAGTTATGATTATAACGATTTTGAATTTTCGTGCTTCTCCTGAATACCACAAATGATTTAGATTGACTAGCGAGATAAGATTCGATTTTGAATGGATAGGCAAATAAATAGTAATTTTTATTAACCGACTTCAAAAAAGGAGGAGGTTCTCTATTCGACTGAATTTTTTTTTTTTTTTTTTTGTGCCTATGTTACCTCATATCTCCGCCAATTGTCAACCGATTTTAAAAAAAAATTTTGCATTGGGTCCAGTCTAGCTTCCCATTTTTTTTAGATTTTTTTTCATAGGTATTAGACCTTTTTTATTAGGTTTGTTTAGACCTAACCTCTTTGTTTATGAACCGATTTCGATGGTTCTTTTTTTATCCGAAAGGGGTGTCTTAGGGATGGTGTCATATTAATTTGGTCAAGTTCTGATGATATGATCACTATTAATAACATCACTAAAAAGAGAAAAATAAAAATTTTAAAAAAAAATAAAAACCGACTTCAAAAAATTAAATGCAACAAATAAAATACACTAAAAGGTATAAAATAATTATTATCTTATTTAGTTACAACTAAACGACTAAATATTAACACGAAATTACTTTTTGAAGTCGGTGCCAAACATATACCTTTTATGAATCGCACTCGGCGGATCTTACTTAGTACGTTTGGAGGATATGCTCGCTTATAGGTATAGTTTGTTTGTTACCGAATTCAAAAAGTAATTTCGTGTTAATATTTCGTCGTTTAGTTGTAACTAAATAAGATAATAATTATTTTATACCTTTTAGTGTATTTTATTTGTTGCATTTAATTTTTTGACGTCGGTTTTTATTTTTTCTTAAAAATTTTAAATAGTCAAAAAAACTTATTTATTAAAATATTGAATCTTGAAAATTTAAAAGATTTTAAAATTATAGAACTCCTCCTCTCATATATCGCATATCGGTACCCTCTAATTTGAACCAAAACTTTGTTATGAGGTCACCAGTTGATTGATAGCTCGCTTGAATTTTTCTGCTTCTCTTGTACAGTAGAGTTGATTAGCAAGAAAAATATTGATTTTGAGTGGATAGGCAAATAAATAGTAATAGTATCAAAAATATAATATTAAAAAAATTAGGTAAAATTGCGAGGTGGGTTTCACATAAAATGAAATAAAACAAAAGTGAGTTTACTCTATTTTTTTTATTATTAAAAAATGTTTAACCTTAAACCATCACCTATCTCCTTAAAACTTAAAAATATATAATTAACCTGGAGAGAGTTGGAAGATCAACTGAGGAAGGGAAACATAGGGCTGGAAATAATGGAATTCCTGAAACAACAAGAAAGAAAACACCAAAGCGAATAACAAGAGATACATGTAGTCTAGTAGATGTTAACTTTACGGGGAATAAAGAGAAAAAATGTAAATATACTGGGTTATAAAAGGAATAATTATATGCCAATCTAAATGTAAACTTTTAGGGTAAAGTATGTACCTAAGCCCAAAAAGGCTATGTACCTAATGAATCAATAATATAATAATTTATTAAAATATTGTTTCTTGTGAATCGGAAACAATTTTTTTTTTACTTTCACATTTATTTTTATAAATACTAATAACAGGCTTATTCTGCGATGTTTCGCCCCCAATCGAGGCTTACTCAGATTTTAAACTAGACAATGAGTTTCACATTCAAACAATTTTCCTTTATTTCTTTAGACTTAAAGACAACATGTTTTCAAGAAAAATCCTTATACTCTATAAGTTCATTCTCTAAATAAACAAGAGTTTGGACACATTATAATAAAGATTTTAGAATTTTGTGCTTGTGTACAGGATATAATTACTTTAATTTTAATTTTACATGGATAATTTTTATTACATGTCCGTAGAGCTGTATTCACAAAATGTATCTAATTACCTATTCTGAACCTCTCTTGGATTATTATTTATATTCTGCGACGTGTCATCTCCATTTGAAGGTTCCCTAAGGCTCTAAGCTAGATAGTAAAAGTATCGTAGTCATACTTTAATACATATATATGTTGTATCTTCCAAATCACCCTAATCAATCAGAAAGACTACATATTTCTATAATCTGTATTTTTTATATAATATCTATTAATTATTAATGAATAACAATTAATTAATTTTAATTAAATTTGAAAGAACAAATCACTGACTTGAAGTCGAATTCGTTGAAACTAACTCCCAGTCTCCAAACAATTAGGATAATCACTCTTGGCTGTATTGATACTTATATTTTTTCCTGCCTTGCTAAACAAATTAATATTTCTTGCCCTAGTGAGGAGCTGTAATATTATCTTATTTAAAATTCGCCCATCACCCTGGACAGGGATCATCTATTCTTAAAGAAAAATCATTGAAGTTCTGTTGATGCAATAAACATATATCTATATAAGCATATACCCATATAACTAAATATTTTCAATTTAATCATCTCTTGTCTAATCTTCTTTATACCCATCTTTGCACATATTCATTTTTTTGTTTATTAAAAAATTTATAATAAATATATAAAAAGAAAAAACGTATGTGTGCGACTCATTTGATTTCAAATAGAAAAAGATGAGCAATTCTAAGTAGGTACATAAAATAAATTTCATTTCTATTTTAACTTTCTCTCTTTCATCTAAATGTGTTGTCGATCTATGGCGAGCAAAAAGAAAATTACATTTTTAAGTATGTGAATGTGATGAAAGGAAATTAAAGAAAAATGAAGATGAAAAAGTAGAATTCGAAAATACTAGGAAGAGAAAATTAAAAAATAGTTGTTTTTTATTTAAATAACGTTTGGTTTTATTTTTCACTTTGAGCTTTTGGTAAAAAAAAAATAATAGTAACATCGTTAATTTATGATATCACATAATTAATCTCTCTCTCTCTCTCTCTCTCAGTGCGTTGATGAATATACAGCTGATATCCGTTTAAGTTCTTCGGCTTGTAGTTTTTATTTTGATCTTGTTGAAGTTACGTTACACACTTTGATCTTGAAGTATGTAGAGGTGTGCGGAATTACCAGGTTCCGGGGGCGGGAGACAAGTTAAGTTGTTTGGAGCCGACAATATGTCCGGGAAGAGGGGCGACGTGCACTGATCCTCGGTTAGCGTTGACGGAAACGGCACTGCAAATAAACAATAATCCGTTAATTATCTGTCGATGGTGGTGTTTCAAATCATAAAGATAATGGAGGATTTGTTACCCAGCGGAGCAGCAGCTACAGCGATAGGAGCAGCGTTGACTTGGACGGTGGAGAGACCAGCAACTCCAACGGGGATAGCAGATCTAGTGAGACCGAGTCCACCGATGGCGAGACCAGGGGCGGCGATGACTCCAGGGGCAGCAAGACCAATAGGGGCAGCATTTACTTGGACTGCAGAAAGTCCAGCAACTCCGACGGGGATAGCGGCTCTAGTGAGTCCGATTCCAGCGAGACCGAGACCGGGGGCGCCGATGATACCAGGGGCGCCAATTATTCCTCCATTGACTAGTCCCAAAGGGGCGGCATTCACCTGGACGGTCGAAAGACCGATTCCAGAAGCCCGGCAGACGGCAACCAGAGCGAAAAGAACAGCTACGACCTAAACAGAGAGAGAAAGAGAAAGTAAATTAGAATTTGCAAACAAGTACAATAGATGTTGAATTGTAAAGTGTATCAGATAATGAATTGATACCTTCATATTGTGGCTAGTGTTGCTTGAGAGGGAACAAACAAGTCTGCTTTGGTCGACTCTCTCGCGGGTATTTATACCCCATCGAAAGGGTGTTGTCCTGTGGTGGGGTTTGCGATTTAGTTTTAGATTAACCTTGAGGGTTCACTGTCCTTCTTGAGTGTGAGACTGATGAAACAAACTGCAAGTGGTTTGCGGAAATGGCTTAAAACCTTGGCCGTGTACTTTAAGAATTAGTGAAAGCCAAAGAGAAAGAAGAAATTGCAAACTATAAGATATTCATTATCAACTTAATTTTTGCAACAAGACTGCGCCTGAGGGTGATTTTAATTCCCAAATGCCAAAATAATCTCAAATTTTACGTCCTTATGTTCATCAATTCCAGTGATTTATTTATTTAATCGGAAGATACTCGCATGTAAAGACCCTGTTATAAATAACCTAAAAAAAATTATTATAATATTTTATAGAACTAGAGACAAAAAAAAATAAACAAAAAATCAATTACACAAATTAAAATCTTAAAAATAAAAAAATTGAATTCATATAAGGGTAGTTGTCTAGTTTCTGTTTTTTCTATCTGTAGCTCAAACTATATGCTCATTAAATATAGTCAAATCATCAATATTTATTTTTCGGGGATCATACCTACTAATAATACCTAATAATCAAATCTTTAATTTTATCTCTTATTTATCATTTTTTTTTCTTAAATAACAATGATTTTCTTTCTATTTAGTGGTAATTTTTTTTGAGAAAACATTCTACGAATTTATTTACGCATTTTAAAAGTCAAATTAATTTTTTCAACCTGCAACTAAATCTGAAATTTAATTCAATAAGGATAAAATATATTGAAAATATTATTTTTGAGATGAGCTGTTGAATATAAAATAAATTCGATGGAGTAGCAGCCTAGCATAATGAAACACGAATTCTTATTAAACTTAAATTAAAATCTTTTTCGAAAAAACTTATGAATTTATTTATTCACTTTCAAAATCTGAGTATTTTTTTTCAATCAGCGAAAAATTCTGTAAAAATTAATGGTGTATTCACATAAGGGAAAAATAAATGATACTAATATAATTATTAAAAGTATAAAGCTAGAGAAGGTTGCGCACGCTGTGAAGTGCGAAAAATTTAAAAGCGTGATCGATGAGGATGTTTGGGTGGTGGAGATGTTTACAGGGCGATGTCAAGAGAGACACTTTAAAGCCAATCAAGAAGTTAGAGAAGAAGAATGAAAAAGAGGTTGATGCAATGTGAATTAATTCTAAAAATATCAGTATTAAAATTGAGGAGGAAATTCGCGAGTCGGGGACGAGGAAGAAATCCAAATAGTGTGGAGAGAAGACGAGAAAAAACACTAGAGAAGAATATAAGATAGACAGAAGAATATAATAATATTAATTAATATAATATAAAATAAATTAATTTGTAAAGTAATTGTTTATAAAATAATTGTGTAAAAATGGCAATAGTATAATAAATAAATGAATCTTTATTCTTCGACCTGCTTAGAGGCACAAGTTCTCGGTAGCTTAGGACCTCCAAACATCAATACAATCTAACTACAATAAATTAACAAACATCATTACAAATTAAATACAATAATTTTACAAATAATAAACAAGTACAAAAAAAATACAAAAAACAACAACATAGAAATGTATGATTATTAACAAATAACATGACCTTATGAAAGATTTCAATTTACCGATGGTAATAGATTCAAATTTTCTTAGAAAATCATAAGATGGTGTCATCTATTAACTCCGATGGAATGGAATATTTTTAATTATATGTCAGAGGGGTTGTTTTTCACCCTCTCGGGAATCGAACCCGAGTGCCATTAACAGCAATCCGGCCCATCTAGCTCACCTGCGGAATGCTAACCTCTCTGACATATGTAAAGGCGTTAAATATTTTACTCAAAGATTGTTATCTTAATATGTAAAATTTCGTGATCTAGTGATTCTAAATTTAAACATATATTATAGCCATGGCATATAATTTAAATAAAGGTCGTTGAGTGTTTCGAATTTTGAAGAGATTCAAAATTCGAAGGGCAATGGAATGACTTTTCCTAATTGAATATGAAAGATTTCAATTTGCCGATGGTACCTATAATAATAGGCCCTCCGGACTGGTGCCCTGGCGGGCGTCGTCTCGGTCCAAAAATTGTATTCCTCTTAAAAAACCACACTCCAAATGTATACCTGTAATCTCCCAAAAATACATAGTCTCTTAAAAGTTTCGCCTCATTTTCGTCCTGACACAGCTACAGAAATGAGGCTCTAGATATGAATGTGGAAGTATTTTTTTTCTATAATCTACAGCATTGTGATATTTTTTGTGTGGAAATAGATTTATTTAAATAAGTGGTATTGTGTGAGGAGGTGAATTATATTATATCATTTTTTTAAAATTTGGGATCGATAATCGATATAAGGCTCCAAATATTTAAAAGAGATCAGGTGTGTTTATATGACAGGCTGCTCCAGTATTGCAATGAGAAACTCATATGGGCATGCGTGTCTTAAGTCGTTTTATTTTGTAAAAATCAAAAAATAAGAATAACAAAATTTAGATTTTTAAAAAATTATAAAAAAGTGGCAAATTATTAAAAAATAAACAAATAATATATAAATCAAATAAGATGTGATTGATTTCTTTTTCTGTGCGCAAAGAAAAGCGAATTGAATATTTAATTTTTGAGTGGTGAAGGGGGGGGGGGGTAATAATTATCAATATATTTAATGTTTCTTAATTTAAAATCAATTGGAGTCTTTCATTTCGAAATTTGAGTCCAAACTACGATTATATTTCAAATTTGCAGCAAACATACCGATGGCGCTCTCTTTCGGCAGCATTACGTCAGCGTTGCGGCAAATATCTAATCTAATCTAGACAAATATATATAGTATAGATTCAAATTTTCTTAGAAAATCATAAGATGGTGTCATCTATTAAATCCAATGGAATGGAATATTTTTAATTAATGGTAAATTACTCGTATCCATAATAAGCATTAATTAACAGGAATAGCAGGGAATTGGACAAAAATTAAAAACAAAGTTTTTTATGCCAGAAGTTTCGTCGACTAATTTCGACTTCTTGACTGAGGAAGTCGAAATTAGTCGACACGTCTGCATTCAATAAAAAACTCTGTTTTTAATTTTTGTCCAATTCCCTGCTATTTCTGTTAATTAATTTTTAACTAACATTAATATAATTAAAAGTATTACAATACTATAAATATAATTAAAAATATTACATTACCATTAATATAATTAAAAATATTACATTCCATCGGATTTAATCACATGATTTTCTAAGATGACCATAGATTTCCATCAAAAGGGAAAAGTAATTTAAATAAATCCGCGCAAAACCCCAATCCAAAACCCCAAATAGAGTACGGTTGAAATAAAATAAATAAAATTTGTTAAGTTTTGAAAGAATCTTAGATAAAATTAATAGATAATATTAAAAGTATTTTCTTAGAGTTGGGCTCTTAAATATAAATGTTGAATGAATATTGATGATTGTTCAGTTATTATAATGAAAGTCCAGAATTTGTAATCATATTTTATTTTCCAATTTAGTTGTTTATCTGTCATGTAGCTACATACGATGGCTTCAATATAAAAGATCAAATATCCGATAGTTCCAGAGCTAATATTTTTAAAGAAAATTACTAGAGATTATTATTAACTACTGAATTTGAAAAAAATATAAGTAATTTTCATTAAAAGTCACAAAGGTTAAGGGACGAAATATGATACGAACCTTCTGGTGTACAATAAAAAATAAGCCGATGTGTCCATCCACATGACTTTAGGATACACCTGTCCCATCTCTTATATTTTATTTTTAATAAAATATTTTATAACCCCTCTCTTATTATTATTCATTTCACCTTTGAATTATGAGACTATTCTATTGTAAACATCAGCTTTCTTCGATTTTTATTTGAAACTTTTATTATTTTAAATTATTTTTGAACCTCCCCTCTCTTTTTGGTCACTATCAATTTCACATAGTGAGTCATTTTCATTTTTTTTTAATTTTATTAAACCAATTATTTTACACGAATTAACGTATACATTGTATTTGAGCTTCGACTCCGGAGATTACTTCTCCACCATCGACTGTCCTTGATCATCTTTTTAGTCCTTGTTTTTAATAAGAGAAAAAACTAATTAAATAAAAAAACCTCTTTTCCGATTTAATTCATTTCCAATTTCATTCTCCCCTCATTTCCTCTCATTTTCATTAGGTCGTTCGTATAAGGTGGATATGGTGGATATGTAAAATTCCGTAGAAATCGATCAAAAAGGTCTAAAGATGGCTTCCCACGGCCCATTCAATTCCTTCTCTCAACCATCAGAAGACATGCAAAACTTATAAAAAAAAAACTTAAACTTCATTTTTATTCAACTACCTATTAATAATTACCTAGTTTAATTAAAAAATCTATTAAAATATTTTTTCCAAGAGCTGGTTTTAAGTGGATGATTCTTCCATTTCTTCAGCACTGTTTACCAATAATAATGAAGCTAGGTATGATATTTAAATTTTATCTTAAAAAAGATTCATTCTTGTTTAAGTACAATTCGATTTCATATATATATGTAGTTGAAAAACAAAGATAAATGACCAATAAGCTGTGAATTTGATCTATTTTATGTTAAAATTCTGTTACTGTTTACTCTTCGGTTAGGTTTTTTTTTTTAATCTTTTCCAAAAGAACATTTTATAATTTTTAATTACTAAACATAAGAAGTCGGATGGGAAGCTTTCGCTCGAAGCCGAAATTAAAAAAAATTTAATTTTAATAATAAAATAATCCCAGGTATCCACAATATCCTAAGAATATTCTAAGGATATTCTAAGGACATTTAAATCTTCTTAGAATATTCTGAGGATATTGTGTGTTACCTGGGATAATACTTTTTCTATTCTCAATTATTGTTAAAGATTTCAGAGATATTTCCAGGAAAGGAATATAAGTGAAATAATTATGACATATAGTACTTATAGTAAATAAGGAAAATAAAAATGAAAATAATAGTTGATTTTTTTTTATTTTATTGTTTTATTATTTTTTTATTTTGGCGTATAAACACAGAAAACAGACTCAGTTTGTTAAAAATATGGATATCAGATATTTTTGATACCATATATTCAATCTTTCTCTCTCGTTTGTAGCTTTTTTTTTTTTTGTTCTTGTTGTTACATACTTTGATCGTTAAGTATGTAGGTAGGATGAAGAATTACCAGGTTCCGGGGGCGGGAGACAAGTTAAGTTGTTGAGAGCCGACAATATGTCCGGGAAGGGGGGCGACGTGCACTGATCCTCTGTTGGCGTTGACGGAAACGGCACTGCAGATAAACGAATACCAGTTAGATGACTAAAGGTGGTGGTATATTAAATCATATAGATATAAAACGATTTTCTTACCCAGCGGGAGCAGCAGCTACAGCATAGGGAGCAGCAGCTACAGCATAAGGAGCAGCGTTAACTTGGACGGCAGAAAGACCAGCGACTCCGACGGGGATAGCAGATCTAGTGAGTCCAAGTCCGGCGAGTCCGTAACCAGGGGCAGCATAACCAAGAGGGGCGAGTCCAGCGAGGCCGTAACCAGGGGCGCCGATGATTCCAGGAGCAGCAAGTGCTCGGGCATCGATAACATTACCAGCCCATCCAGTTGTCAAAGGAGCGGCATTCACTTGGACAGTCGAGAGACCAATTCCAGAAGCCCTGCAGACGGCAACCAAAGCGAGGAGAACAGCGACGGCCTAAAATTGCAAGAAGTAAATAAGTATTTTCTACAAAGTACAAAAGATGAAGTACATTCAAGGGTATCAGTTAGTAATAAATACCTTCATATTGTAGGCGAGTGTTGCTTGGGAGATAACAAACAAGTCTGCTTTGGTCGACTCTATCGAGGGTATATATACCCAATCGAAAGGGTTGGTGGTGGGAGTTCACGAATTTGTTTTGGATTAGCCTTGAGGGTTCAGTGTTGGTATTGGGCGTGCCAAACTAATAATGAAGCCGCCCGCGTGAGCTTTACGGAAGCCGTGACCGTGGTCCTTAAGAATCGAAAGAGAAAGAAGAAATTGTGATCGTTTAGATATTCTCATATATCTTATATCTTTGAATCAAATTAAAATTAAAACCTTTTTTTTTAATTATATTTCTAAACGTTCTAAAGAAGTAATATTTTATATAGTTTTTCTAAACATTTAATGCAGGATTGTCCAACCCAAATGAACTTTCGGGCCACTTTGGAAATGCATCATAACTCCGCGGGCCGCATATAAAATGATATATCTCCATATTATATTTAGACCCTCTATAGACTTTTTTTTGTAGTAAAATATCGAAAAATAATGTGTTATTATTATTGTGTTTACTATTATTGTTATATGTTAACATAGATAATATAATAATACTGATACTAAACGCACATTGTAAAGAAATATATAACACTAAAAATGAAATATAAAAAATATATAAATATAAATGAAATAAAAAAAATAATAATAAAATCATTAAAAAATAAAAATATTTATTTTACTAGTTCGATATTTGTTTCTCCACTCTTTCACTTAGCTTTTGCAAATTGATCTCAATTTTAATTAAAATATATTTTTCAAAGTTAATATTTTTTCATAATTTCAACAGTTAATTGAATATATGGATGCACAAATTATGTATTTTTTAATACATTGGTTTTCACTACTTTGTCCATTGTAAAATATGGTAAAGATATTTTGTAAAAATGTGTCTCGCGGCCCGGAAAATTGTTCAATGCAGGCCTCTGGTTGGCCACCCCTGATTTAAGGCATTGTTAAAATAAACTAATATAAAAGTAACAGGATTTTGGGGTAATTGCTGAGTTTAACTCGTCAGAATATATGCCGTGATTGTATCTATAAAATTGAGAAAGCCCGGAACCCATCTTCTATGAACTATCGAGTCGACGAAGCCGGGAAGGGTCGGATGTAGCTCGTTTCCGAATTGCATCCAGGGTGGCAAAAGAATGTTTGGAGAATCCTCTCCATAGAAGCGAGCTCTATTTAAGACAGGGGTGGATTTTGGCCTTCTAGAGCAATGCTTCTTAAAGTAGTGGGCCACGTCCCCCTAGAGCAGGGGTCGGCAACCTTTTGAAACAGAAGAGCCAAAAGTTACAATTTATAAAATTTCCCAGTTTTTAAAGAGCTACTAACATTTTTGTTTCAATATTATGGTATTTGATTAGGATTAGGTATATAAATAATTAAGTAATGGAGAGATATTCAGCCAATGGGTAGCCTCTGCTAAATAAAAACACCCAATTATGGAAAACGTTTCGGCTTTAATTAAATAATGCCATCATCAGTTCCTAAGAGCTGAAAAAAGCGATAGAGCACACATATAAAAAAATACAAAAATTTTTTTTTAAAAATCCAAGGTTGTTAATTATAAAATTATATCTTACACTATTAGCGAATGAGAGCTCAGGGCTAGGTATATAAATTTGATTTTTGATTTAAAATAAATAACTTTAAATATGAAATAATATCTACTCCACCTATATTCTCACTGTTCTCTATTGAGTGTTTTTACCCTGTTTGCACTATATTACTTTACCATAGAGGGTATGGTCAAGTATTGTAATCGTACATGAAAAAGTGTTTTTTCCTTCTTTTTTTCGAAATATCTCAAAAACGGCTGAAAGTATTTTGATTAAAAAAATTCAGCGAAACTATGGCATTTCGCCCTACAAAAAGCCCTAATAAGTGAACATCGAAAAAATTATATTTTTCGAGATAATAATTGTTTTGTCAAAATGTCTGCTAGTCTGTCTGGTTGTCTGGTTGTCTGTCTGTTAGTCTGTGTGTTACCAAATTTTTGCGAACGATCTAGATCAAAAACTAGTGTGAATATCGAAAGCAAATTTCACTAGTTTTGGTCCATTGAGATTAAGAGCTGATTAGATTTTGGTGCATATCGACCCAAAATTAAGGGGAGTGGAGGGGAGTTAAAAATTAAAAATCTAGGCCATTTGAGCAAACTAAACCAAATTTTGTATACATAATCAGTGGGCCCCCAGGAGTCTAAAAATGGAAAAACTAACCCCCTCCTCTACATGATTATAAATAATTTTATTAAATATAAGTGAGGGCCAGGTTGTATGGTAAAGTCAAGTGGATGGCCACATCAGAACACGTCAGCTTATTTTTTTTTTTTTTGAAGTAAGTATAATATTTTTTTATGAGTTTTGAAAATAAAATAATATAATTATTAATTAATAAGTTGTTGTAGAGAAATAAGGACATTAGCTTATGTAAATGTTTTTTATTTTATGCCAACGTTTCGTCAACTTTGTTGACTTCCTCAGGGATCAAACAAATTAACTTCTTTGTATATTTATAAAATGAGAAATATGCAAAGAAGTTAATTTGTTTGAGCCCTGAGGAAATCAACAAAACTGACGAAACGTTGGTAGAAAATAAAAAATATTTGCATAAGCTATTGTCCTTATTTCCCTACAACAACTTATTAATTTAATCGATGGACATAAATAATCAAAATAATAATTATTAATATTTGCGCATGGAACTGGAGAGCCGCATCTTGACATCGAAAGAGCCACATGCGGCTCGCGAGCCACAGGTTGCCGACCCCTGCCCTAGGAGGCCATGGTTTACCTGCAGGGTTGGCCGCGAAGAGTCGTAAATGTAACAAATAAATTATTATTGTTAAATAAGTTTAAATGCTTGGATTATAATTATAAAATTTCGATAATGTATTGAAATGATAATATATTTGAAACTGCTTATAACATAGACTATTGATTTCATGCGTTAATTATTTTTAAATCAAGCATTTCAAATAAAAAAAAAAAAATAGGGGGCCATGAGATATTGACTTGGGTTCCAAGGGGGCCGTGACTTCAAAAAAGTTTAAGAAGCACTGTTCTAGAGGGTCAGATGCTGTACATTTTCATTGCAAGATTAACAAATAAATAAATAAATAACCCTCCCGATAGTTTAAAATTTCCATCTACAAATAGAATAACTATTAGAACAAAAGTATATTTTCTAAAAAAGGGTGGAATGAAAAGAAACATATTCATGTTCTAAACTAAAATATTCGTTTCAAGGGTCTTTTGAAATATCTCAATAAATAAAAATTCAAAAAACATTGGCGGTGCATCACACGACTTTCACTTACAATCTTGTCTTATTTGAAGTCATCTTACCAATTTTCGGCTTTCAAATGAATCCCCTCACAGTATTTTAACCGAGATTATAAACTTATAATTTTGTATATTTAGATTATTCCCTTTCACATCCATTAGAGGGTGCTATTTTGAAAAATCACCAATTGCTTCCCGTTAATCAATTTTTCTAAGAAAAACCGTATACATATTAAAGACCACATAAGTACAGTGGGTTTATTAAAAATCGTTAGAGCCGTTTTCGAGAAAATTCTAAAAAAGTGTATAACCATTGAAGTAAAGTAAGTTGATTTTATCCAAAATCTTGCTGACACATCTACCTCTGGTACCTACCTTAAATATAAAAATTTTAGATTCACACAATTTTTCGCTTATGAGTTATACTGACCACACACACACACACACACACACACACAGAGAGAGAGAGAAGGGGAGACCATTTTGCTAAACTAACGTTTTGGACTTAGGGGACCTTAAAAAATGTAATAACTTGCAATATATTCCAGGGAAATGAAAGTAAAAACACTAAGGAACTTTTGAAAAAATTGGTATTAATTCTTTAGCACTCCTAGTTCTTGATTGAATAAAAAAAATCGGAACATCGTACCGTTCCCGTCGAAATTAATCTTTGGTCTCATTCGATTTCATAAAGAACTGAAAGACAAAAAGACAATGAATAATCACTTATAGGCAGTGTATGTACAAGACATTCTAATTATCTTACAATTTAGTACTTCTTTTCTAGAAATATATCGTTGATCAAATTTACTTTAAAAACAGAAAGTAAAAAAATTTAGTAAGATATCCGCAATTTGAATCTTATAGACAAAATAAAATACAACGACAACATAAACAATAGGTTAGTTTTCTCATGAGTATTTAATTGACTGAATTACTGAACAAATATTTTTGAGAAACTTTTTGGTTTAGATCTTTAATATGTACTATGTACCTATTAAGTACCAACGACGTTGGTATGTTGAAAACACCCGATATTTCAAATCCCAAAATCGGTATATCCAGAAATTTTTCTCGGAAAGCTGGCTTTTTTTGGAGAGAGGGCCATTACTATCTTACAATTTAATTTAAAAATATTAATATTATTATATTCGTATGTTTTTTACAGCTGAACATAGTAAAAATAACTTTATTAATTTTAAATAATGTCAAATCTTTGTCGATTAAATTTTTACCAAAATGAATACAAAATGTAGATAATAATACTTATTAAATTTACCGATATTAAAATATTTTCAATTCGAAATGACCCATTCACTTATAAAAAGGTCGTCAACAAGCAGGGACAAATATCTTTTACACGATTTATTATTTTTTTTTTATATTTTACATTTTTGTGTAGTTTCAAAATGTGATTTAAATTTTCAAACTATTGTTTTTCAATATACCTATATATTAGAAAAAAATTGCGTTACAGTCATAATAAAAATATAATTAATTACTGTATAATTTCTTTGACCTAGAGTTATTGCTGTCTAATAAGATAGCAGTCAATTTATTTTCAAGAAATTTTATTTTTATCGTCAGCTCACTTTTTACATTACTAGAAGGAAAATTAAAATAAAAAATAAAGTAAAAAAAAAAAACTAATCTCAATTAAGATAAACACGGTATAAGTAAGAATAAAATTATAATTTTTGAATAAAATTTAAAATGTCTTATTTTATATAATATTTAATTATTATAAATTTCTACCAACTAAAATATGCTTTCAGAAGCTGGGATGAGTATTCGCAGTTGATCAAAGTTTACTGGAGTTTTAATTTTTTTTTTTACTTTCACATTTATTTTTCTATTAACGAACTAAATTTATTCTTAAGATTAAAAATTAAAATCTGCATATCAGTCCCATTATCCACCAGTTCAATTTTAATTAATTTTAATATTGATTTGTTAAAAACAATAAAAGTAAAAAAAACCGTGGGGTGATTACACCAACCAGTTTTTTCATCTCAATAAGATAATAAAAGTGATTCCAGGCATATTTTTTTATATGAAATGTAAATCGTGCTTAAAAAGTAGATTTCAGTCATTTCTAAAACTAGAGTGTTTTTTATTTACTTTCACAATCTCCCACTTCTCAGCTATTAAAATAATTTAGCAATTACGAATAGATCGAGAATCTAACCTAAGTTCGCGAGTTTGATGGTAAAGTATTGAAAAACAAATAGTAGTATTGCTGATGTTGTACTCTTAAACTAGATGGTTTCGATTAATTAAATAAATAAATGAATGAAAAATAAAAGAGCGGTCAAAAACGAACGAATTAGATGAAAATGAAATTTTACTAGAAAGGAAGTTAGGATGTCAAGAGAGAAAAAAGTAAATGAAAATTCAAATATTATTGTTTTATTTTTTATTTTTTTTATTTAAATTATATTTTATTATATCTCACAAGTTGTCTTAAAAAAAAGGAAACACTCATATTGTACAAAAATATGTTATTTAAATTATTAAAGCATTAAGGAATATCCAGCGGATATTTAGTTCAGGTTCTTCGGTTTGTTGTTGTTGTTGTTGTTACATACTCTACTTATTTGTAAGTCAGTATGTAGCAGAGATGAGGAATTACCAGGTTCCGGGGGCGGGAGACAAGTTAAGTTGTTTGGAGCCTACAATATGTCCGGGAAGGGGGGCGACGTGCACTGATCCTCGGTTGGCGTTGACGGAAACGGCTCTGTAAATAAAACAAGATCAGTTAGTTGACTAACGATGGCAGTGAGTCAAAACATAGGATATTTAATGATCTTCTTACCCAGCGGGAGCAGCAGCGACGACGGCAGCTTTGGCAATGGGAGCGTTAACTTGGACAGTGGAAAGACCAATGGCGGGGGCGGCGTTGACTTGGACAGTAGAAAGACCAGAAATACCAATAGGAGCAATAGCGGCTCTAGCGAGTCCGGAGTTGACTTGGACAGCGGAGAGGCCGAGTCCGTTGGTGGCGATGACACCAGGAGCACCGAGGCCGAGACCAAGACCGTTGGTGGTGATGATACCAGGGGCAGCGAGGCCAATGGGGGCAGAATTTACTTGGACAGCAGAAAGACCGAGAGGGGAAGCAATGCCAAGTGGACCAGCGAGTCCAACTCCGGCGAGGCCGAGACCATTGACGCCGATGAGACCGGGGGCGCCAATGATACCAGAAGAGTATGCCAGGGGAGAGTTCACCTGGACGGTCGAGAGACCGATTCCAGAAGCCCTGCAGACGGACACCAAAGCGAGAAGTACAGCGACGGCCTAAGGGAAAAAGAAAAATTAAGTGAGAATTTACAAAAAAACTGCTAAAGTTAAAGAATTGTCAAGTATATCAGATTATGAGCTGATACCTTCATATTGTGGATAGTGTTGCTTGAGATAACAAACAAGTCTGCTTTGGACGACACTCTCATATGTATTTATACCCCTTAAGACTTGATAAGGTGTTGGAAGCTAGTGGGGGTTTGGGATTTTGTTTTGGATTAACCTTGAGGGTTAAAGAGTCCGTCCTGGGCGTGCCAAGGAATAGACGAAGCACATGCAGGAGGTTTGCGGAAGCGGCCTACGGAGGCCGACAACCTTGGCCGTGGTCCTTAAGAACCGGTTTAGTGAAAGAAAATGCGACCACCTGCATCATCGAATTCAGATCTCGATCGTTTGGAATTATTCGTTTTCATAATTATACAAGTTGATTCTCCTTTAACGGAATTCTGACATAATAACAGAGCATGATGTAACTTGTTCACTTTATTCTTGGTTCGTTTAAATCTCGTGCGAGATTTTCGGCGGTCATTCAGACGATGATGATGACTTGGTTAAGCTAATTCCAAGTTTCGAATAAAAAGGTTATTTTGGTCTTTTTGAAAGAATACTATTAGTATTTAATATTTATTGTTATCCATCTCTTCAAATATCATATCCTTTTAGTTTTAGTATAAGAAACAAAAACTTATTTGTGTTGAATAGTATTATTTTATTTTAATTTTTATTTTAATATTTTCCATTTACTAGTAAAAATATAGAATCACCATTAAAGAATCTCGTTAGATCTAAATTTAATATGAATATGAACTGGATTATCGGGGATTATCACGTCAATGTCACGTGAGTCATATGAAAAAAATGTTGGTTAATAAATAGGTAATAGGATATAAAAACTATGGAAATATTTTTTTCTTATTTGCTAGTAGTTGAAATAGAAACAAAAACAATTTTTCATGTGAATGCATGGAAAAAGAGCTTAAAGAATTGCATTTTGTTAATTTTTTTTTTTGAATACTTAAAACTGCATATTTCTAAATTGTCTATTATAAAATGTTATGGTTTCTCGTAATAGCTAACGCTCCAAATCGAACAAGGCACTTTAAAAAGAAGAAACATTTGTTTCAAGTAATAATAATGAATATAGTAAGTTTGGATACACACACAGTTTTAGGGGAAAATTCTTGAATTGCCGCAGTGCGTAGAAATATATTTGAAACCAAATTAGAAACAAAGGGCCGGCCTGAGAAAAATCGGGCCCTTGTACGAAGGTGTTATGCGAGGGCTATTAAAGAAAATTTAAGGAAAATTTAGCATTTTAAGAAATAAATAAACGTTCATATTAGCTATTTGGCTTTAAGAATTTATAAATTGTTTGATTCATAAAAATGATGAGATGACATATACTTATGACTTCGTTTAAATAGAAATTTGAAGATCTTTCGTCAGGCATTTTCACTTCTTGCTAATTAATAATATGCATTGTAAATAAATTATTATGAATAATAATAATAAGTATACTCTTGGTTGAGATGATAGAGTATACAGCGTTCATGCGTATAACCTTTGCGTAAAAAATTTAACAATTGGCCGCCCAAACTCGTATGAAAAATTACATTTTAATTTCATTTCAAAATTGAAAAAAAAATGGCCTCCTGAAAATGAGGAATAGATTTGATATCAAGATCCTATATAGAACATTGACTTTCTTACAAGAGCTTTTACAGTTGAATCTATTATGGACTGGGTTGCCTTCGAGAATATGATTACTCATATTAATTGGGGTCCATTTAGAGATATTTCCATGCACACATAATAGTGGCTTTTCATATATATAAAAAATAACTTATAAATAATTTATGAAATTCTATTTTTTAATGATGTTTTTTTTTTACTTTTCACTTAATTTCTGTTAACATTAATTTTTTAATTTTACCATAGTATTTGCAAAAGTTCATTATAGTCAACGGAATGAAATAACATCTTATAGCAAAAATAAAACTTTTTTATCTTCATTTGACTAGAATCAAAATACAATTTACAAGTCAACTTGTTAAAAAGGAATAATTTAAGTATCTATTCAACACACAATCCATGGAGCTGCGAGTTTTCATCAGTACTTTAAATCGTTTAAAAGAGAACAAGTTTGTTGTCAAGTGGATTGTATTTTTTTTAATGATAGATATTCATGAAAATTTACCTGTAGGATTGAAACCGACATTTCATTGCATTTTAAAGTCCGACCAATTCTTTACGTACCTAAAGATAATAGACCCATTGGCCCACTCTACATAGGTTTCGCTCTCTCTACCTATAAACGGCAGAAACGACACCTTGGGTAGAGCAGGTCAATGCTTCTTATTTTTCGAAGCACTTCCATAGAGATCTTTTTTGTGGTTATTTACTTTGGCGTTCGCCAGCTTCACAATTAAAAATATTTGTATATCTTAAAAGAGAACAGGCTTTTCTTTATTGAAACTTAAAAAAATCAAGCCAATTTTCTCACTGGATGAGCTTTCACGATTGAGAAAAATTCAAATCGCCATTTTTATCATTTAGTTCAGATTTTTTTAAGCTAATTATATACTTCGGAATTTTTGTTAGAGAACAATTTCAAACCAGATCTCTTCTGTAAACATTTATTTTTCTTCTTAATAAAACAATTAACTGTCCAAAATTTTGAAAACATTTATTTTCTTCTTAATAAAACAATTAACTTTAAAAATTTTGAAGACATTTTTTTTTACAATCAATTAAGAAAATATACCTTTTTTAAGCATAGGATGTGAGAAATCCCGCAAAAGATCTTTTTAAGAAGAATCAAGCTATATTTTTCTTTCTTTTTACTCCTCACTTTTAAAATAACAATGAGAATCTCAGAGAAGCAATCTTTCAAGTGATTTTTGTATATATTCACATTCAGAAGTGGTTGACTTTAAAATTGAGAAAAAATTTCACGAACTCACTCATTTTCTTCTTTATCAATAACAAATAAAAAGTAATGTGATTTCTAAGATATTTTGGAAGATATACAGTAATAATAGTTCTATATTAAGCTATTTTGGTCTACATACATTATACAATTAAAGAAATATATGGAATTTGTCTCACATAATACAGTCAAACATTAAATATCACTACACCAAAGAACAGCATGATGAGGTATGGAACCCTCCGTGATGCTCATTATGATTATTTATTTGAAACTTCCTTTTGTACATTTTTAGATCGATCAATAGTACAAATACAAATTTATGAAGTTATAAATTATTTCTGGGTTTCCTTCGTATTTTTAATTTATAATCTGCCATAAGCTTTGATTGTTAGTAATAATAATAATTTTGTTAAAATAAAATTTTTAAATTCGAATACTTATGTCCCTATTATCTAAAAAATGTTTTCTCCATTCCAATATAGATAGACAGAAATTGGTGCATATCCTCCGCCAAGAAAGACCTTGACCTCTTTGGTCGGCGCCAATGCAGTTTACTGTGGACCAGTTCTAGATGCAGCGTTCTTGTTTGAACAAGTGAGAGGGAAAATTATATCTTCTCTCTTACTGTATACTAATGATGATGATGCAATGCACGAAACCATTTACACATATTACAGTTGTTTGGATTTTCATCAACTTATTAAACTCAACTATTAACATACGTTTAGGCTAATAATATCTGAATCGAAAAAAATAACACGAACACAATTAAATATTCTAATAAAATTATAGTAAAAAAATAAATTAAGAAAATACCTATATATTTTTTTAATTTTATTTTATGTTGTAATTTTTTTTTAGATTTAGACGTAGGCAATTTTGTTATAGAGAACCAAATAAATGTTATTTAAAAAATACATTTTAATTAATTGTAAAAAAATACACTAATTATTTATCAATCAAAAAAATATTATTTAAAATAAAATTCTAGAAAAAGTAAATTTTTTATTAAGTCATGGTAAAGTAAAGGTGCATGAACAATTAAGAGAAAAAGTTCACTAAAACAATCGTAATAAAATAATGAAAATAAATAAAATAAAAATTATAGGTTAACCAAGCAGACTAACGCGTTGACCATTTCACATCGATCGATTTGACGATGTTGGATCGGAAGGCCGGGTTCGACCTGGCCGGCATAAAAAATTTACCGGCTACAAACTCGCCTCACTAAACCTACTAACACTTCACTTATGTTACCATCTAAATAGCCGGTTCCAGGTGACAATAAATAAATAAAATTATAGGTATATTTTTAAAAAATTTGAATTTTCATTACTTTAATAAAATGTATTCGTTCAAGAACCTACACCATTCTATCTTAACAAAAAAACAGTCGTAAGCTTCCTGTTTTATCACTAAGTTTCGAGGTCGCATGACTGCAAACTATCCGACAACTATACTAAATGATGTAAAGGGGATTAAATTAAAACAAGGATTGAACTACAAGAGTTATAACCATTTTTGAATAATTATTAGTTGGATCAGATGATGATCATCTGAAAATGTGAAAAATCCATTTGTTGATCTTATTTTGTTTTAGTAGCTGACCACTTGAACTGGAGGGTAATTGTAGCAAATTATTCCCTCGAGAAGTACCTCTAAAATAAAACTAAATTTTTCAAGTAAAGAAGAATCCACTTTTTCTAACATTGTAAATAGGATTTTTTTAAATTAATAGCGGGTTTCAAAAGAAGACCCTTATTGATAAATCAACGGTGGTCATTCTCCAAAAACACAATATATAAAAAGTAAAATCGAAAGTAATTGACCGTCCTGATCAACTTTAAGGAACTCAAGTTATGTCGAGATTGAGTATTTGATCTCCTTCCTCCATAATAAATCACGATCATTCACTTATTCAACAATTGACATGATTTAATCAAATATCGAAGACTGTAAGGAGTATATAAAATCAAAACTTTCAGAAATACCTAAATTTTTGGGCATTACTATATTTCTTAGCAAAACTCTTAATGAAATATCAAGATAAAGTCAAACCATTCACCATGAGGTAGATATTTGCCCGCAATTATATCCAAAATTCATTACATATCTGATAATTTCAAATCATGATAGCAGATGTGTAGCTACAGAAATTGTTTTTCATAAAAATAATTTTTATAAAAAAAATAAAACCGACTTCAAAAAAAATTAAATGCAACAAATAAAATAGATTAAAAGGTATAAAATAATTATTAACTTATTTAGTTACAACTAAACTACGAAATATTAACATGAAATTACTTTTTGTACTCGGTGCCAATGTGATTAATAAAAGGTATATGTTTGGCACCGACTTCAAAAAGTAATTTCATGTTAATATTTCGTCGTTTAGTTGTAACTAAATAAGATAATAATTATTTTATACCTTTTAGTGTATTTTATTTGTTGCATTTAATTTTTTGAAGTCGGTTTTATTTTTTTCTTTAAAAATTATTTTTATTTTTCTCTTTTAGTGATGTTATTAATAGTGATCATATCATCAGAACTTGACCAAATTAATATGGCATAATCCCTAAGATACCCACTTTCCAATAAAAAAAAGAATCATCGAAATCGGTTTATAAACAAAGAAGTTAGGCATGAGCAAATCTTACAAAAAAGGTCTAATACCTATGAAAAAAAAATGGGACCAATCGGGCGGTAGACTGAACGCAATGCAAATTTGTTTCTTCTCAAAATTGGTTCACAATTGGCGGAGATATGAGAGTGACGTAGGCACAAAAAAATCAGTCTAATAGAGAAATGTCCTCCTTTTTTGAAGTCAGTTAAAAATGAGATTTTTTTTACCTTTTCTTGATTTTTTCACAATGTTCCGTGGCAAAATTTAAGTTAACAAACCTCTGATTCGAATAAAGGAAACCAAAAAACATAAAGGGTTCGGAAATTACAACTACGCCAAAATTTTCCTGGTAAAAACACAATTTAACTAGGCTATTTGTTTTAATAAAAAAAATTCCCACTAAATATTTTGCTTTCTGGATTGACCCCCTACGCCACTGATACACAAATAAACCAACATAAAAATATATAACTCAATGGACCTAAAAATGTGAAATTTTTCAAAAATTTAACTTTTATTTTTTATGAAATCAAGACTACTTACCATACTTATATAGAAACGTACGGTTCTATAGTATTTGTTGTATCTGATAGAAAATAAAATTAAATCAAGGTCTCGTTTGCGTGGGAGGAAGAGTGGTGTCTCTGCATAAGGCCCTGACCATAGTAAGCGCAACATTTATATTTAGATTTAATTTTTAAAAATCGAGACACATTTTTAACACTAAAAATTAAGTGTTTTTATAAAGTGAGTCTCATTCAAAATAAGTTGTATTTTTAATTTACTTTAAAATTAATTTTTAATCCAATAAAAGTTTTGTTAATTTTGCAGCTGCTAAAAATTTCTGAAAATGTTTGATGTACTAAACAAATTAGCTAATAGTTTCATCATTTACTAGATAAAACTAAGTTCAAGTAGAGATTTTGACACGAAAATTGAAATTCAAGTTTACCCCGAAATAGCCGTTTTGTAGTCTCTGATCCAAATAAGCCATAGGTGTATGTGTATGTAAAGCCTAGATTTTAATAACAATAAGTTGCAAAGGAATCAAATTTCAAAATTAAGCTACGGCTTTTAAAGAATACCTCAAGATTATTATTTCAAATCAGTCCATCAGTAGGTACATCGTCGTTTTTATATTTTTAAGAATTTTCTCAAAACGAGTTCAACGTTTTTTTAATTCACTGTGTTTATCTAATATTATTTATGTTATTTAATGTGTATACAGAACATTTTCTAATTTTTAATTACTAAACATAGGAAGTCAGATGGGAGAGCTTTCGCTCAAAGCTGAAATTTATGGTAAGTACAAAATGTAATTTTTACATCTTTTGTATGTTTTTTGTATTTTTTTTTTTGTAAGTGTTCAATAAAAATTTATTTATTTATTTAATTCTATTACCCTGAGGAGAGGTTTCTTTGAATATGATACTTTTTTGGCATTAGGAAAATTAAAAGAATTTAAAAAAAGGTGGTGATAAGTAAAAATCTGGGAGTAAAGAGACATCATATTGGTATTGGTAAATATTTTAATTTAAGCGCGATTTTCATCTAATTCAAAAAGTTTCAAAAAATAATTAATATCGTATTCGACCTTGGCTATATACGAGGGGTGAACAGCGACCTAATATCGTGTACATCTACTTCCACTTCCACTTTCATTTCCAAGTAGAAGACAATAGATTAAGGGGCATTATCTAATGAATTCCAAAATAATTCCACATAATTCCAAAGGCGGTGTACACCTAATTCCAATCGCGATTCACCCCTCGGCTATATATTTATATCTTGAGAACTTTAAGCTACCATTGGCAAATTTTCAGTTGAAAATAAAAGAATGAATGAAATCAATGATAAGGATTGCAAACATATTCACGGTCAAGTGTACCATTGTAACCAATAATTGATCGATTTGTTTGTCCCATGCAATTTCCCCCTACTTGCATCACTAATGAATTCTACATTTAAATTCTTAAGATAACCGAGTCCATAAATTTCTTTGTCTCCAAAAATACTTATGAATATTTTTAAAGTTCTATCACTTTTTAACCTAAGAAGAAGGAATTAATTTTTAATTATAGGCTCATAATATATCACTTTATTTGAAACTTTACTATAAAAGAAGCAAATGATGTGTGCACTCAACATATTTTCAATAACAACCTAACCTTCTTTAAAATCAAAATTCAAATTTTCAATTTAGACCGCCATCAAATAATACCAGAAATAATCGGTACTTCCTCTGGACCAATATAGAGTAAAATATTTCTGTAGGCAAACCGATATATTCAAATCTAAAATTTTATTTCTCTGCGACTTACTTTTGAGAAAATAGGAGTTCCAAATATTTTTGTAACACATTTAATCAGCTACTATCTTTAAATTTCTACCTGAATAATATGCATACCAGTTAAAGTACATATAATTTTTGTACTAGTAATCTGAATTTAAATGAACTTTTCAATTAAAACAAAATTTTCAAATTTTTTGTTAAAAATTGTTAGCAGATAAAAAAACTACGGGAGACTTGGATATGAGTTGCACTAGTTCTTGGACCTTTTTTTTTTTGTTTTTGTTTTTTTACTTTATTTTTTTAAGTAGGAAGGTGCCAGCCAAATTTTCTGATGAAAATAAATTATAGAATGAAATCATTGACTAAAATTCTCAAACACATTCACGGTCAAACTAATCAGAGAAAGGATCAAAACAATATGCCATTTTTTTATTTCTGCAATTCTTTTTCTAATTGCATCATTCACGAACTTTTTCAAGATCAAGCTGGTAAGGCGAAGTATTGTAATTGTCCACAAAGTTTTTTTTCTTACTTCATATTTTAAAAATATCACAAAGATAGCTTTAACTATTTTATTTAAAAAATTGAATTCACGGATCACGGTCTACAATAAATCCATATATATATAGAACATAGAATATTTCAAAAACCAATGAAGGTATCAAAGCGAAATTATATTTAGGTACGTATTTTTTATTGAGTTTTAGGACTTTTGATTGAAATCGGCACAATAATTAGGAGCGGGGATCCTCGAAAAAATCTGAAATGTATACAAATGGTCCCTCCTGTAGTCTGATATTTTGATTTTCATAGAAAAAATAAAATATTAATTCCCAAGATATTTTTATCGACTTTAATACAGGAATATTTAGAGGACTAAATACGGTATTTGTTTTGATAGAAAGTGAATAAATTTAACTTTGACACCCTCGAAAAAATCTGAAATATAGACATCACCTGTGATCTGAATTTTTGATTTTCCTCGAACAATAGACTATTAATTTCCAAATTATTTTTATCGAATCTAATATAAGAGTTAAATAAATGGATAATTTTCTTATTAACATATCAAAGAATAATTAACATATTAACGAGAATTGTTTTTGATAGCACTTTTTTAAACTAGATATATATCGCGAGACCACTGCTGGTTGAGGCTATTGGAGTCTACTGGATCCTTAAGTCTGGACCAAGATAGAATGAAGAATATTGATCCATTTAGCTCATAATCCAGCATCACTTCGCGTTTAGCCTGCATGACGCTTTTATATCAAACATGATGAATTTGAAATCTGAGATCATCATATTCAATCTCCTAGGTTCAGCGCGCTAGATCTGTTAATACATGTGTTAGGTGTTTGCAATTAATAGCACATGTGTTAACAGATCTAGCTCACTGGACTGGGAGATTGAATATATCTCAGATTTCAAATTCATTTGGTGATCCATATCAGTGTTTGATATAAAAAGCGTCATGCCGGCGGCGTGTCATATGCGTGATTATAGTATGGATCATATCTTTTTCATTTTCTATTGGTCCAGACTTAAGAGGTCAGAGACTCTAATAGCCTCGCAGCTGTGGTCTCGCGATATATTTCTTGTTTAAAGCGCGATCAAAGCAATTCTCGTTGATCGTATTATTCTTTGATGTATTAATGAGAAAATTATAATTATTTAACTTCATTATTTCAAGTTAGAAATACAAAATTGGATCATTTCCACTTAATATTTGACAAAAATCACCTGCTTTCGATTCGCGATCGAATCAAGTACAGGAAACTTATGACTAATACAAATATGTGAGAGTCCTAATACGGTATTTGTTTTGATAAATGTATTCTTAGGGCAGGGCGCCATAAAAAAAAATTAATTGAAAAAAGGCGCCGTGGGTACTTAAGTATTAACGCCACCGCAGCTACAAATAAAATTTTAAACTACAAATTTGAACTGAAATTAAGTTTATGGGGACTGTGATGTCTCAAATTATCTCAAGTGAGCGCCAGTGGGCGTTGGTAATTTTCACTTTTAGAACTTTTCATAGGTTCGGTTCTATTCATCATCTCGGTTCATTTAGATAAAAAAATGGATTCCCGAACAAACTTTGGAAGGTTCGTTTAGGATATATTCAGTTCGGCTCGATTCGGTTCGTATATCTTCATTTCGGGCTGGTTTTTAGGCGATTAGGTTGGCAAGATATACGAGCCGAACTGAATATATCTTAACCTAACCTGCTACGACTTTTACATATTCAAATTTTTTGGGTATTTACTAATTATTTTTTATTTAATTTTCTAAAAGAATCTGTCGTCAGTAGCGGCGCTTAAAAACCGCCAAATTTGTAGCTGCGGTGGCGTTAGTACGCAAGTACCGCGCCGTGACTCACAAATGTTTAAAAATCGATGTTTTGTTGAAAGCAATATTCTGACTATATGTTCTCAATGTTCTACTCAGTATGTCAATTCATCATTAATTTATCTAAATTAATGCATCAAAAAAATACTATAAATATTTAAAAACATCCATGTCGGGGAGAAATATCGATGTAATCGGTTGTTTCCAATCGATATAGAAAACATCGATCATAGACATGAAAACATCGATGCTCATCCCTATTACCGAGAATTACATTTTCTTGATTTTTTATAAAATAAAAAAAAATCACTTTTTTACTCATATTTCGTCGCCTTTGCTCTTTTAATAAAACAATAAAAATTCTTTTAATAAATAATAAAATGTGAAAAAAGAAATAAATAACAACAGAGGAAGAGAATGGAGAAGTATAAGATAAAAGGAAGCAAAAAAGAAAGCACATATAGGAGGGGATATTAAAAGGCAGATGATATCCTAATAATTCATATTTATCTCTTTTTCACTTTAACGACTTTTAAGAGGAGCAAACATTGAAAACGGCCAACAGCGGACGAAAAAGACCCAAAAACGCAGGAGAGATGAAAGTGGGGGGAAATTTAAAACAGACATTATGATTTACTGATGTCATATTACTGGTATACTATAATATAAATAAAACAAACGTTTCCGTTAATAAATATATATTATTGTGATCATCATAAGCAGCATCTTGTGCTAAATATTCCTCTTTTTTTCTCTTTAACCCTATTTATTTATTATTATAATAAATAATGTAAAATGATTTGCCAAAAGAGGGTTAAACAATTTAAAATGCCTTTTTGTTCTTTTTCATCCCTTTGATTTATTTCATGTAAATATACATTTGTTATCTCTCTTATCTTCCAAACGCTCACTTCGCCGAGATGCCTTTTCATGCGGCTTCTATTGAAAGAAAGAATAATGGTGTAAATATGCATACAAATTTAAATATTTATCGATAGTTTAATTGAAAATTGAAGGAAAAAATCCCATCATACCACAAATTTGAGTAATTCGTTAATTTTTTATTAGTGGATAATTTTATTTATAAAATTGAAACTTGATACAAAGCCGCGTTTCTCCTATTCAATTAATATACCGTGACTTCCTAAAGCATAGGAGCCTCTGTCCTAGATCTATGAGCTTAGGGCTGGCTCTGATGTCTCCATTTCGGGATTTTTCCCGAGACCCCGTGTCTCCATAACTCTACCAATTTCTATTTTGCTACATATTAAGGCACCAAATGCAGTGTGAGTTATATAGTAAAATCATCAGGAGTTTGCAAAAACAAGCCCCGCAAAAAACACACTGATACACAGCTGTTTATGGGCAGTGTTTCCTAAAAGAGGGAGGTACTACCCATTGGGGACAGGGAAACAATTCATGTGGTGCGTGTAATGACCTTGGTTACAACTAGGGGGTTGAAGTAGGAGCTGAGTTTCTCAATCTTCTTTTGGCTGACGGCACACTAAAATATTCTGGAGATCATTACAAGGCACACCTCAAATATAAAAAAAGTAAAAAAGTTGTATATGATTAAAAAAAACCGATGATTACAACATACTATTTCCAAAGTTACAAAACCCATACAATTTTAATTATTTATCAAAAACAGCGTCGAGGGAGCACTCGAGAGAAACACTGGCTTAGAGAGTTCAAAATCTGAAACAGTTCTCCGCATTGAAAATATAAAATATTTTCAGAACAAACTTTGTAAGACGATTTTTTTTAACGAATTTAATTGTTCTATTGAATAATAAATGAATGAAAAAAAAGTAAAACTTTTCTTATGACCCAGTTAGAACAAGTATTTTTTTTCACATTATTGTCCGAATTTTATTGAAGTTCAATCAAATATTTCCTCTCTCTATAACGAGTATAATTTTGATTCAAGAGCAATATGCCATTCCTAGAATAATAGAAATTAAAAATTAAATCTTTGATAGTCTGAACAGGTCTTGACTTGTTTGTCATCCTTACATTTCCTTCGCTATAAAAGAAGAAGTTAGATAATTCTATCCACACCCCTTTTTTAGTTATTTTCCTCGAGTCTTCCCGCACATTTATTAATTAAGAAAAATAGTGAAAAATTTTCCAAGACTCGGGTCGCTAGATATGCCGTAGTAATTAATAATAAACTCACCATCTACAAGGCCCAAATCCGCCCCTGTCTCGAATACGGCTCTCATCTGTGGAGAGGAGCCTCAAAATATTCTCTTGCTACCCTTGATGCAATTCAGAAACGAGCCGTCAGGCTAATTGACGATTCTACCCTCACCGACTCCCTCGACTCGCTGGCTCATCGAAGAGATGTCTCTGCCCTTTCCCTTTTCTATAGATACTATCACGGCAGGTGCTCTGATGAGATAAAATCAATAATTCCCCCCAAAGCATGCTTTGCACGCAGCACACGTTTTGCCGACTCCCAACACTCTTTTGCGGTCAAATTGGAAAAGTGCCGGACCACTTCATTCGCCAATACATATATCCCCATGACTTCAAGGAACTGGAACTCTCTCCCAGCCTCTATCTTTCCCAGCACCTATGATCTTCAAACCTTCCAAAACCAGGGTGCATAGACACCTACGTCTACACCCTCTCGCTTAATCAACTTTCCCTTCTCTTCGGTAATGCAAGGGTCTTTCGAGATCCATAGGGGCTACATCGTTACTGGTTGCACCCCTTCTTGCATTCGATTGCATTAAAAAAAAAAAAAAAAAAAAAATATAAAAAATGCCTATATTATGATTTCGCATTAAAATCTCAATAAAATTTTTTTCTTTTTGAATTTTTTGAACCGGAACTTTTAAAGGTAGCCTTATAGGTTTGTGGAACTTTCTATTTTGGTGCAAAAATTAATTAAGAATCTACGAATAATAATTTCAATTTTTGGAACTCTTCCTCCTCATTACGGAAAGACATTGTTCTTTCTGCGACATGCCGAATTTTGTAATAACAAAAAAAAACAAAAACTATACCCTGTGTTTGTGAATTTTGGAATGTGTTCATTTTACTAATTGTAGAAAGATTGTGGCTACTTGTTAAATGTACACTAAATATACAAATATTATTAATTCTATAATAAAAAAAAATTGTGTTTTTTCTTGGATTGTGGTTAATTAAAAATTCAAAAATTTCTGAGACCAGTACGCGCCGGACGCCCAGCTTTCCCTGTCGTGACAAAGGCCCTGTAGGTACTTAAGAAAGATCGCTACCCAAGGACAAAGTGACCATTCGAATTTTGAAACCTAATAATTAAGTTTTTGGCATGTGTTTCCAAAATAAAGGAACATAACTTTTTGAAAAATGTCTCAAAAAATGATAGTAAATTTATTAAAGTATGGCATATGAATAACAATTTCTTTAAATCATAAGTTTTCTGAAATATCTAAAAAGATCAAGAGCCACTGCGGTAAAAAGTTCTTAAAAAAATAAAGATACATAAAATAACAGTAAATTTTTTCTGATTGTTCACTTGAAGAAGGTAGATTTCTTTTCAGGGGGGGGGGGTTCAATTTTTATCTGAAAAGTGGTCGTTAGACCAAATAAGTTTCAGAACCTATGGCTTATAACATGTGCTAATAATTGTTGGAGCTATGAAGGCGCGAGGGCATATTATGGCAAATCTTTCCCACCATATTCAGAACACAAGAGATCATTTAGAGCTTAGACGACTGCAATTGAACAGCGACAACCCAGGCGCTCACAGCCATTGGATTATGTCTCAGCATTCGCAGACCATTTATTTGGTAATGATCATTTACCTTCCTCCTAATAGCGACTAGTACCAAAGGATTTTATCAAAGCCCTAATATAGGCTTTTTGATGAAACATTTTCTCCTGTAATTCCTTTGAGTATAAGTACGATCTACGTATGATTGCTGTAGTAGTTGAAAATGGAATGAAAGTTCATCAAATGGATCTAATAACCCCCATTCATTACATTTAATTCCCAAAAGCGGTAAATTATATAGAGTAGAATCAGTTGAAATTAAAAAGCTTCCACAACCAACAGTACATCAAAAATTCAACAATAATTGACTGATTAATGGAGTTCGGGACCGTTTATCATTTTTATAAGAAAATTCTCAAATTTTTACCATCGAATCATTGATGTATTAAATATTTATTCCCGAAATTTGAAGTTAATCCTCTGTCCCATTATCGAGAAATAAATTATTGAAAATTGTCCTTTTAACATGGAAGTAAATGGACCGAGCTTTTAAAAGGGCTATAACTTCTATACAAATTATGCCATTTTCAACAAATTTATTCAGATCAATTATTCAACTTTTATGAATCGAATGATACATTTTTCAATAGATTTGACAGTCTAGTTAATAAGTTATTTATAAATGTAAAAAATAAAAAGTAATTTGCATCCAACAGAATATAAAAAACAGTAGAGTAGAATTCTAACTCTATTTCTTGAAATCGTTTTTGTGTTAAATAAATGTTTTTATGATGAGAAAAATTTATCTCAATATTCTTTTTATTAATATTATCAAAACAAAGATTTTTATTCGAAATTAACCTCATTTTTAACAATTTTTTTTAATTAAAAAATTTAGTATCCAGACGTTGTCACTCTTCAGAAATACAAACGATTTTTACGAAGATCAACCAGATAGATAAGCTGTCTCGAACTCCCTTAATTAATGATATATAATAAAATTTAAATAAATTTAAACGAAATTTCCAAACCTCACCTTATCCTGACAGTTAACTTTCATCATTCTCTTCCATTGTCTGCCATCAAGAAAATCCACTTACTGCCTTTTTCTAGAAGGCCTACCTTACTATACCCCGTAAAAACTTCACCCTTTTCTAATTGTACTGGTATTTTTTTTGAAATATAGAGAACTTGCGAAATCGGCTGCTCATGCATTATTTCTTCCTTTTTTTCGGGAGGAGGGGGGGGCGGGGGGGCGCATATTCTATTTTCCTGAGAACACGCAAAATCACCAGCCGGCACTGTATGAGCTGAATCGTTGAGTATTTTTAATAATAGAAGGCTTATTCTTCATTTTTTTATTTATATCATGAGTGATCTATCCAATAAAATATCTTTCATATTAATGAGATTGAAATCGATATCCTAGAACCTATAAAATTCCACCATTGATCTGAGGTAGACATAGTCTGACTCGACAATGACTTATATAGAACTTGAATTGAATGCAAATTGGTCAAGTGCAAGACCTGTCGGTTATTTATAAAAGATATTTCAAAGTAAATCATTATTATTTCTCATTTAAATTTTAAATTTGCGATATCGTCAGGTAGATATAATTTCCAAAGTATAAAATAATTTATATTATGTATTAAAATATTTAATTATTTTAATAAATTCTGTCTCATTTATTTCTAGAATACATTAATTTTGACTGATAGTTTTGCAAAATCGACTTATAGATTTTGATCTTTAGTTTCTCATTTTAGAAATATATATTATACAATTTAATATTAATGAGATAGAAATTCTATACCTATGTGTTTGGAGAGTTTTTTAATTTTTTTTATTATTTATTTATTTATTTTATATATTCTTCTGATGCAACATATGCTGAATGTTAGTTATACTTGTTAATTTTTCATCTTAGGAACTGTTTTTACAACTTTGGACTTGAATTTATATGATATACCTCAGTTTGAGGGTCAACAAGGTTGGCAAATTTTAAACAGTAAGAGGGAAGAGAGGAAAATGAAATAAAAAAAAAACTGGAAAGAAAGGAAAAAGGGGAACCGCGCTCAATCTCTGGAAAGATCTCCAGAATGCTATAAAAAAATAAAAAAGTCAGAAACTTTTTCTTAATTTATTTCATTTATTCATAATTAAAATGTTCAAGAAGAAGGAAGAAATAAGAAACCGCACTACCAAGGTTTCTACTTATTTTAATTTTGGCAGTATCTATACTAATATCTGCCATAGAAACAAAGTTGGCAGGTGGTAGATAGAAAAATATAAGGATGAGAGCATTTAACAACGAAAAAATGATTGAAGAAAAAACAAAACTTTAGAAATTTACATTAATTCTTAAGGTAAAGGATATATACCTATACATAGAGAGAAAAGAATTTAAATTAAGATATGGGAAGAAAAAAGTATAATTATATATACCTACATTAGATTAAAGATAATCGTTCTTTTCTAAAATGTCTTAATCAAGGGAAAGATATAGGAAACTATAAAAGTCAAGTCTCAATTAATAATAGATAGAGTTTAAATCTTTAAGCTGAAAATCAAATAATATAAAAATTTCCTACTCGCACTACAATACTAGGTTCATATTTTCATTTTCAAATTTATTTAGTTTGTATAAGTGTATTCATAATACCACTTATAATTTATTTTTTAATCTATTTGAAACTGCCTCTATACATTGATACATTACACAAAAAAATATACGAATACGTGACGTCACCCATCCATTCGGGTCAACTTGGCCTTAGATAGGAAAAGTTTGCATTTTTCAGTTTTAACATCTATTACTTTATTATTTTTCACTATTTTTAAGGAAGAAAATAAATTGAGCTATGAAATTCTAAGAACCGGATGATCGGAAGCAAAGAATCCAAAAATCTAATCAGTTTTTTAATTTAGAATGTCCAAACGTTTTGGCACTAAAAGGGATATTCGTCGACTTTCTTTGCTCGAGTTATCGTAGATATCGAAAGAGTCAGACAGACAGAAAAAAATCGTGATTGAAAATGATTTTTCTACACGTGCTAGACACCCCTAAACATGCGATAAGTAGAAAAAAATGATTTGAACGAATTCAATACTTCGCCTTGTCAAGAGTACCGAAAATAAATAGTTTTTGAAATTTGAAAATTATTTTTAATTTAATTTTAATATTGGGTGCTATTGAAACAGTTGAAGTGAAAATCATGTGGCACAAGGCATCACGCATCTCTTTCCGCATTCGTCTTACCGGCGACTTATAACCTTTAGCTCTTTCAAGACCCGCATCCTCCACTGGTACTTTCAACCTCGACCCAATGCCTGAAATTATTTTCTATTTTTCCTCTTCTTTTCACGTTGCAAGAGTCGACCACTGACTATGGGGTTAGCACAATTTCGGTAATCTTCTTCCATCAATAACATAAAAAATAAGCTGACGTGTTCTGATGTGGCCATCCACTTGACTTTACCAAACAACCTGGCCCCTAAAATTATTTATAATCATGTAGGGGAGGGGGGTTTGTTTTTTCATTTTTATCCTTCTGTGTCCCACTGATTATGTATACAAAGTTTGGTTGAGTTTGGTAAATGGCCAAGATTTTTCATTTTTCGACCCCCCCCCCCATTTTGGGCCGTTAGTTTTTGCATTTTTATACTTCTGGGGTCCCATTGATTTATGTATAAAAAATTTGGTTGAATTTGCTAAATGGCCAAGATTTTCATTTTTTGACCCTCCCCATTTTGACCGGTTAGTTTTTGCATTTTTAGACTTCTGGGTGTCCACTGATTATGTATTCAAAATTTGGTTGAGTTTTCTCAAAAAGCCTAGATTTTTAATTTTTAACCCCCCCCCCCTCCACCCCCTTAATTTTGGGTTGATATACTCCAAAATCTAATCAGCTCTTAATCTCAATGGACCAAAACTACGTGTGAAATTTGTTTTCGATATTCACACTAGTTTTTGAGCTAGCTCTTCCACAAAAATTTGGTAACGCACAGACTAACAGACAGATTAACAGACATTTTGACAAAACAATTATTATCTCGAAAAATATAATTTTTTCGATGTTCACTTAGAGCTTTTTTGTAGAGCAAAATGGCATGGTTTCGCTCAATTTTTTTAAACAAAATAGTTTTAGGCGTTTTTTAGATATTTTGAAAAAAAGAAGGAAAATAACCACGTTTTTCATGCACGATTACAATACTTGACCATACCCCGTATGGTCAAGTATTAAAATAATAATCATTTAATCTCACAATAATTAGTCAGACAAATAATGAAAATTCATTTTTTGCTCTGATGTTATTTTTAATAAATCGTAAAATAGTGAAATTAAAAAATTAAAATAAATAAACAATAACTTGAAATGAAGACTCGAAAATAAAAATTAAATTTTCTTTGTGGACGTTTCGATGAAATATTCAATCTTTATCAGGATCTATACATTTTTTATTACAGATTTAACAATATGAAACATTTCTTTATATTGAAATATTTATAGATATAATGTGAAACATCGCTTGATTGAAAATATATAATATTGCTATATATTACTTACTTGGTAGAATGAACTTTCAATTGAATAATCAAATAATTTTACATATCATGAATTATTTGATTCAAATGAATATTGCAATATAGAATCAAATGTTCGAAATTTATATCAAAGATATAAAATACGCGAGAATCCGTTGAATTAAAACATATGCATTTACTGAATTTCCTAAACCTATTTTGACCAATGCGTATTATTTATTTAGCTAAGTAAACGGATATCCTATGGGATATTTGTAAAGTTTTATTTAACAAAGAAAAAACAAAACATTCACCAATAATTTAATTGGATTTAGTACGAATAGGTATATTATTATTTCTGGAAGAGAATTTACCTCTGCCTATATTTAGTAACATGGTGGTTTACGAAATGAATCATGAATGATATCAGAAACTAAAATAAATATCATACTTACACTCATAGTCTAATATTAATTTACTTCTAAACGAATCTAAAGTTATGGAGTCTTAAATTTGAAACTAAAATTAGAAAAAAAGTGAAAACTCAAAGGTTGGAGATTTCGATATTTACTTAAATATGTATATCTGTCTAGTCTTCAAACAGTTTGAGATAGAATGCTTAACGCAAAGCTGTTTAATGCAAACATGTGTCCAATTTGAGCTCATATTTTAAATATTTATTTATATTTAAATTTAAAATATTTTATTTTTTTATTTTTTATGTTGCCCACGAACTTTTTAATTGAAAGAGCGTCCATAGAAGTAAACTACCAGACTTATCTGCAAAGATGAATCATTATTATTAGCGTGTTCTGTGATACAATTTATCCTTCAGAGAATAATTAGTATTAAATAAATAAATAAATAAATAAGTTAATTAGATTTTATAGTTTATTAAACTTGAGCTATTTGTAAATTACAATATAAAAAAAATTAAAAAGGAGAAAAACATAGATTTTTTGCAGGTTTATATGTGAAAGATGGTGTTGTTTGTCGTCATATAATAACTCTAAATCAGGAGGAAAAGAAGCTAATTTTATCCTAAAATTTAACTTTTTTTAAATCACTCTTTTAAATGAGACCTAGCCCTCTATAGCAGCGGTGCCCAACCTACGGCCCCGTGGGCCGGATCCGGCCCGCGAAGAGGCTCAATGCGGCCCGCGAGCGAGTTGACACTAAATATGTATTTTTTGTAAAATATCTAAAAAAATTATAAATCATATTGATAATTAAAATCAAAAATTTCTACATTTTTTTATGTACATCAATATTTTTAGTGTCACTGACAATCTTGTAAAAATATAGTTCAAATTGCGCCGCAGTGCGGTCTTGTTGTCAGATAATTTGACGTTTATTTAAATGCGAGGACAAATTAGACAAGTACAGAAATTTTATTTTAAAATATTCACTTATCGATAAATTAAATAATTATTATTTAATTTATTATTTTTAATATATTATTTAATGTTATATTAAAAAATATATATTTATTATTAAAATTCATCACCACTCTCCTAGCCTAATGTAAAGCGGCCTGTCAGTGGAACCATTTGTTTTGTTTAATTTAGTTCTAACCTATATTAGTATATTGAAGGAGACAATAAAGAGTGTGTCTTCTGCTGGAATTATAAATTTTATTTATTTATAACGAGACTATAGTTTCGAGGGCTTTGCCCTCTTCATCAGTCTATTACAATGGATTCACAGGAATTAATTTATGAAATTATAAATTTTATTTATTTATAACGAGACTATAGTTCTCGTTATAAATAAATAAAATTTATAATTCCAGAAAGACACACATTCTTTTATTGTCTCCTTCAATATATAAAAATTCTGCTACTCTCGGCAAAAACTTTCAATTTATATTAGTATTATTTTAGCCCCACCATTAATTTAAAAACGTAATATTTTCATTAAATTTACAAATATTTTGAAAAAAAATGAATCAGCACAAAAATATTCATGAATTCATTGAAAATGTTGCGTTTTTTTAATTAAAGGTGCCGCTAAGATATACAATTATAAAGAATCCGGCCCGCGAGATCCTATGTCATGTTGAATCCGGCCCGCGGACAAAAAAGGGTTGGGCACCACTGCTCTATATAATCTAGATTCTAGATTGCGTTAGGCATAACCGTTTCTGTTCAAATTTGGTTAAATTGTAAATTAATCGAACTTTAAATATTTTAATTGATAAGTTTTTAAACTATTTTAATTGAAACACCTCTAACTCCAACCTAATATAATTTTAATAATGTTTCACTATAGACCAACACCGCGTTCCTTAAATTCGATTTTAATTTTAAGATAATGTTATTGTTTTCTTCAAGAAAGTTATTTTTGAAAGTTTTTTAAACAAATTCAAAAAATTTGATTACCAAAAAATAAACATATTATTAGGAATTTGAGATAATCTCAATTAAAATAAAATAGCTTGAAGAATTCAAGTTATTTTTAAAAAGTTCCAAATATCGAATTAGAAGAGGCTTCTCATCTGGATTTCGTTAACATTAGGAAAAAAGAGACTCTTTCTTCATGATCGAGTAACCATTGTCAATTTTACCTCTGAATTACCGAACAAAAAAATGTCATTCATGGATGATTTTTTCCCCTTTTAAACAGACAGGCATTAATTAAATTTAATTAATTTCATTTTGTTCAATACCTGGTCGAGGAGTAAAAAAAATCGTTACAAAACATAATCCAGGGCTAGAAAAGCTTTAATCGTAAAACGAATTTGACAGCTGGATAAAGGTAAAATAAATATTGATAAAATATTCAATGCAAGATCTCTGGATCTGACCCTAAATAAAGAGATCAATCCGTTAAAGCTGCAAAAGTTAAAGCAACTTGTGGAGTTTTAGAATAAGAAAGTTAAAGAAAGATAGAAGAATAGAAAAATTATGGCGTGAGTTTAAATAAAAGCTTGGGCGCTTATTTTTAAATTAGATTGAATTTGAAAGTAATTTTTTTTTAGACTAATAAATAATTATTTTGATTTTTAGTACATTTTGAATTAAAAGGAGTTTTTGAAATGTTTTTTTATCTACTCTTATTAAACGAGCAAAAATTGTATATTTATATATATATTTATTTATATATTTGTATATTGGTTCGATTTTGAAAACGGCCCTACCGATTTTGATGAAACAAAATCTATTAACAAGTTTTGAGGATGAAAAAACGATCTGACTAGGTCTGGACCTCATCAAAATTCATCTTAATTGATTTTTTCTTAATTAAAGTAATTATTGATAGATGAAAATCTCAATAAAAAAAATTGATTCGGCGGAAGTCGTATTAGAACCTGGGACCTCTTGCATATGAGGCCGACATTCTAGCATTAGACCAATGAACTATTTTAAAAATTCTTGCTTTTTACTTTTACTAAAATGAATATTTTTGAATTAGACTTTATTATAAGTGTGGAAATAATTGAATATATTATATATAGCTATGTATTTAATAAATATAATTTATTTGATATATTGCGGCGCGGCAAATTTGAAATATGTATAATTGAATTAAGCTGAAAGAAAGACAACAATTAATTTTAAATCCAAAAACATTAAATATATTAATAATCATTACTTTGCCCCCCCCCCCCACTCTTCTAATTAAAATTAAATATTCAATTCTCTTTTCTCCGGGCAATTATCCTTGCAATTGTCTTCCTAAAAAAATACTTGGTTGGTGAAAGTTATCACTTCTGTCGCACGTCCCGAGACGCACACATTTTTTTTAATTTTATGTTTTTATTTCAGATCCTATACGATTATTTTTTTTATTATTATTTTCTTATGTATTTTTTATAATGTTTATCAATATGAACGAATGTGGGCAAATTGGTGTACGAGTAAACAAATATACACATAATATGTGGACCATTATGAAGATAGAAATGCAAAAACTGGGTCGGGGTGGGGATGGATGTGGGGGGTGCAGGAGGTGGGGTGCAGTTGTGGGGGGTCCGGGGGTGGGAGGGGCGGTTGGGGTGGAGTGGGGGTGCAGTGTTGGGGGCGAGGTGTATGGTTTCGGGAGGGTGGTGTGGGGGTCAGGGGTTACCGAGCATCGCTCGGTGCCTCCAGGTACTTAGTATATTAAGGTAGTTGTTTCGCAACAATACTAGCAAAAAGTTTTTTTTTTATTGATTCATCCCTGGCCTTTTAGCCATCAGATACAGATTTTTACAATTAAAATTGAATTGATAACATAAAAAGTGGAATACAAATATAGTACATAAACAATACAATACAAAATAAATTACAATACAAAATACAATACCATACAAAATACACTACAATACAAAAATACAATACAATATAAAATACAATACAATGCAAAATACAATACAATATCAAATACAAAACACAACAAAATACAATACAAATACAAATATAAAAATACACATAAATACCGCTCCAGCAATCCATCTACAAGTATTAAGATTTTACACATATAAGTATATACAAACTCGCACATTTCACCTTTTAGATTAATATTTTGGAAAGTTTTATGAATTCCGAAATTAACTTTATTGTTGCTTTTGTTGGCGACTCCACCAGCTTTCCAAGTACTGGAGGATCGCGAAAGTTGGGGTTGATTTTGACTCTGAGATTATTTAAGTTTGAAAAATTTGGGCAGAAAAGGATTAAATGTTCAGCAGTAGCCGGGATCGGAGCACATGTACATAATGGGGAAGAAACGTTATAGAATCGTGATAGATCGGCATTAGAAAGCGTGTGATTAATTCTTAGTCTATTGATATATACAATGTTTTTTCTGTTTTCTTCAGGAAAATCTTTAAACCAAGGTGGGGTCAGTTTGGGTTTCAAGCCAAACAGAAAGGAACCTCTGGTAAGACTAGTATACCCCCAATTACTTTCCCATTCCTTCCTAAACGCCTCTCTAGCCAGCCCCAACGCATCTCTCCAAGGGATGGGTTGGTTTAACAAGGATCCCACCAATGAAGCCCGTTTGGCTAAAAAATCAGCAATTTCATTTCCCTGACTACTAGAATGTCCTTTTGTCCAAGATAGGGTGATCATTTTATTTTTTTTAAAAGCGGTAAAAATGAGTTGGAAAATTTCTAATTCTAATGGACCTATTTTATCATTATGTTTAGTAGCTTTTATAGTCATTAATGCAGATTTGGAATCTGAAATAATATTAATACTGGAAGCAGTCTGCGACAGAGAGTATTTTAATCCTTCCCGTATAGCAATCAATTCGGCGGAGAATATAGATAGCTGTGATGGGAGTTTAAATATTCTTGCGTATGTAGCATCTAGTGCCACATATTTGAAAGGCGTCAAAATTGCTGTCAAATTGGAGTGGTTGAAAGGTTATTTCTTTTCTAATTAGGAGAAGAGATCCACCTTTTCCATCGGATCTATCAGCTCTTATTGTATGAAAACTGTTTAATTTGAATTCAAAGTCCGGTTTGAGCCATGTCTCAGAAATTGGGGCTATTTTAATATCAGATTCATATAAAAAATATTCTAGGCTCCCTTTGTTTGACAAAATAGAACGTGCATTCCATTGCATGAGAGAGAGTAGATTAGGATTGCTTTTATTAATTGCCATTTAAATCTTTGATGAGTTAATATTATTAATAATACGAGCACTTGATTATTATCAAATTTTAGTTTTAAATTATATATTGAAGGGAATATATTGATATAAATTGAATTGAATTTTATAAAACAATAAGAAAAAAAGAAAAAGAGAAAAAAACAATAAAAATATGTATAATAATATAAAAAATATAATTATAAAAATTGAATTTTCTTCATTTATTCCTGGAACGTTAATTAGGATAATTATTAAGCTGTTTACCTAATAGTTTATTAATTAATGTAATATGATTAGACGATAACTCGTAACTTTCTTCATTTAACAAAATAGGGATAAGTATTTTCAAAACATTGATCACCAAATTAGTGATATCTTGGCTCTCAAGATTTTGATTCGTATCCTTAGATTGAATCCAAGTAATTGGTGATGTAGGATAATTCAACGTGTTTGAAATATTTTGTATATTAGGGAAATTTCTTTTAATCGGTACTTTATTTGGTGTATTTTTAGATTGATGTTCTTCATTTGATCTTACGGTTGAAGAATGAACAGAATAATTGGATTTCATATGTGGAAAATTTTCTAAAGTCCTGGCTGGCATGGCTGTCTTTCTAGCATATGTTTCCAGAGGATTGTCAACTACTTTTTTGGCTTCTTCAAAAGAAATAACATTAGTAGCCATTACTTTTTTAATATTATTCTGCTTAACTTTTTCAGGACATAGATCGGACGTTGACTTATGGTTTTCTCTACAAAATATACAATTTTCAGGGGCATTGCATGGAATATCTGTAATTGGGTGTGTTGGGCCACATTGTTGGCCGCATTGTTGGCATTTTTGAGGGTTAACACATGACCGGCTTGTATGTCCAAACCTTAAGCATCTGAAGCATTGTATTGTTTTTTGTACAAATAAATCTACCTTACTAATTACTCCAAAAATTTTTACTTCTTCCGGCAGGTCCTGACCCCGAAAGGTTATTATAACAGACCGGATGGGCATGAATTCATTATTTCTTTTAATATTTATTCTCTTAGCCTTAATTACTTTAATTGAAGATTGGATATTTTCTACTATTTCTTCTTCTGTTAGGGAAACATCTATGTTTCTGATTATTCCTTGTCGGAAATTAGGAATAAAGGCACCTAAACTGTTTTCTTTCCAGAATGTTTGTGACACCATTTTATTGGCATTGTCAGCGCTATTTAAAATAATTTTAAATCGAAATGCCGAAATTTGGTTTATTAAAATTATATCTTTATATAAATTGAAGCATGTATTTTTTATTAATTTACCTAGAGTCATTGCCTGGATTTTACATTTTGTTAATTTGTCTACATAAATTATAAATGGCCCTTTATCCCAATTAGAATATTTATTTTCTTTACATTTTTCATAAAATCTAGAACCATTTGAATTAATTAGTGAAACGTTATTATTGGCATTATTATTAGTCATGCAATTAGATCTAGAGTCCTTATTAATCACAATATCATTATTTATATTATCAACTATTTTGTTATTTGATTCACATTGAGTAACGACCTGATTAATACCTCTATTTGAGTCAGTTGATTCATTAAAATTAAAAGACTTAACAACATTTTCATTCGCACTAGAGTTGAGAATAGAAATATTTGTCTGACCATTGTTTTTTGTTATTTTTGCATTACTCACAGATTCATCTTCATTTTTCCTCTTGAGATCGAACTGCACATCCATTTCCATCTCGCGAGAATCTTGATACACTTCATTTAAAACGTTCACTGAAGCACTAAACACCGAACCAAAATCATCCGGAGGCGGGCGGCCTAAGCCGCCCCCTGATCCTGCCATTTGCGGTCCAACTACTATTCCGATTTACAAAGTTAAAACACACTTAAAAAGAACACTTTTTTTAAACAAATTGAACAAAAAGAGAGAATTAAAACAACAAAAAAAACTTATTAAATCAATAAAGCTTGAGGAGCGAAATTATTAATTTGTCTGACAATTGTTTTTTTGTTATTTTTGTATTACTCACACATTCATCTTCATTATTCCTCTTGAGATCGAACTGCACATCCATTTCCATCTCGCGAGTCTTGATACACCTCATTTAAAACGTTCACTGAAGCACTAAACACCGAACCAAAATCATCCGAGGCGGCGGCTTAAGCCGCCCCTGATGCTGCTATCATTTGCGGTCCAACTACTATTCCGATTTACAAAGTTGTGCATCGTTAAATAGAACACTTTTTTTAAACAAATTGAACAATAAGAGAGAATTAAAACAACAAAAAAAAACTTATTAAATCAATAAAGCTTGAGGAGCGAAATTATTAATAAACAATCTCTAATCTCACAGCTTACAAGATCTCCCACTAGCAAAAAGTTAATGCTAGAACAGACAATAAGGATTCATAATTCATAACCCAAAACTTTTTGCTTTTTATGTACCACTACTAACTAATCCCGTGCTCGTTTGACAAATCTGGTAACACTATCCGAGCTTGAATATATTTTATACATATTATTATAAAGTATATTATAAAGGGAGATTTATAAAACAAAAAGTTCTTAATAAGCGATTGAAAGCTGTTGCGACAATGGCTGAAGCAAAAAAACGTCAAAAAAGTAATAAAGTTAACTCATTTTTAGGTTAAATAAATGCGTTGTTGCCAGCTTGTTTTTAGTGTAAATTTTTCATTATTTATTCATTATTACCTCAGAAATTGTGTTGTAACTATGAATTGAAATTTTCTTAAAAATGTATTAGTTATTGTTTAATGTTCATTTAGTTTTTTATGACAATGGTAAGAAGAGTTTCTTAATTATAATTAAATATGTATGTAAACTTTCCGATATCCCGTATAGTGCAATGTATAAGAGTCTGAAAAACTCTATCTTTGGAATTTAATATCTCCGGAACTATATGGTTCATAAATTTCGTTTTGCCACCATCGATGCAGAAGTATTTAAATAATAACCTGTCTAAATTTCAAAAAAATCCTAAGAAAACTCACATAGTGAAACAACTACATTAAGGGCCGGTTGTATGTCGCAAAGTAAATTCTTTTACCACTAACACAGGGTATATGATAAATGGAGGGACTGGGATAGCCAATCAGATGCCAGGCACTGTCAGTGTCTGGAATCTAATTCGCCATCCAAATCCCTCCATTTACCATCTACCCTGTGTTAGTGGATAAAAGCATTTACTTTGCGACATACAACCGGCCCTGAATGTGCCTGTCATCTGATTGGCCATCCCATGTGTACATCGGTCTTGGTATACTCACTCCTTATTTGGCACAGTCTCAACAGCGAATAAAAAATGCTTTTTAGACATTCATTGTTATTCGTTTTTCTTTATTTTCTATAGAGTAAGCTTTATTTTGTTTGTTGTTTATATAATAGTTTTATGTGATATTTTAGCATTTCTTCTATTTGTATTATGTAGTTTTTTTTTATTTTTGAAATTTTATAAAAAATTGAAAAGTTTTAAAATAAATTTATAAGTGCCTCTAATCCCCATTTTTGCGAAAATTTGAAAAGCGTTCAAAACTGGTACGATGAAAAGATAATATTCGAAAACCGGTACTACATTCATGTTTACTTAACTAAACCCCCAGCCTTCTTGATTAGATGATATTTGCGCAGAAAAAATAATCTTGTATTATACTATAATCTGTAACTTCTTTACTTAGTGTGCAGGTGTCGATTTGAAAGCTAAGATATTGATCCTGTTCACTTGAAGCGAAAATCGCCTACGACGACAGAAAAACGGACCACCCCCTTAACTCTCACCTTGTCTTTTTTTCTCGACTCTTTTTTAACGCCACAGGGGGCAAAACAACTCAGCCCGAAACGTGTTCGGCATTTTCAACCTGCCACTAATTAATAATTTTCAATAAAGGTGGGGTAAGAAAAAACAACAACATACTCCCTCGGGTGGTGGTTTAAAGTGTTTATTGATCTTAGGTAAAAAAAATAAAGTAAAAAAAAGAAGTAGCATTATGGGAATGTATACACGTGCACAAGGGGTTAAAGAGAATTAATTAATTTAACATGATTTTGTTTGGTAAACATTACAGTATCCCCTCCAGGGATGAAGGTATTAGATATATTTTGAGATATAAAATAATTTCTCAATTAATATTTAATTTTATATATATATTTTTTCTGAAATTAAAAACCAACGGAGAAAGACTTTTAGTAGTCAAAAAATATCAGATACATAAAAAGTGAATTATGGTAAATATTATAAAAATATATATCTAGAAAAAAATTGTATTTGTTTTTTTAGGCTTTAATTCAAAAGTAAAACGGGAGTCTATTAGGATGGCTATAATCTCTATTTCTGACTGTAGCTCGTAAGGTAAATATCTGACCAAAAACATATGTGTGAAAAAGGGGCCATGTTCGAATTTGAAATATCCCTACATGTGATATGTATTCATTTTCTCCCAAATAAAAAATCGTTTTAAAAATTTAATCAAATGATTAATTTGGAAAAAGTTGAATTTTTGTGCACTCTAAGATAAAAAAAATGATTTTTTCCCATGGGCTGAGAGTATTCCGTGTGGTGGTGGATTATTTAAAGTTTATTTCGATTTAAAATGAAAGAGTGAGAGAGTCCCAATTTGGACATTTTATATGTGATTTTTATATCAGCCCAATTTCTTTCGAGTACTTAAATTAAAATTTTCTAAAAATTGTTAAAATTAATTCGTTCTCTCCTTATAAACATCAAATAAGAAAACATTTGATTTTTCAATTATTTTGGAAAATATGGATCTTTTATTTTTGAGGTGGTGTAAGTCCATTTTTTGTTGTTTCGAAAAATTAAAGGTTCAATAAAAAATAGGTATGCAATTTCTTTATTGGCTACTTTTAAATTAAACAAAGCATAGGCATTTTTTAAGATATTAAATATTCACTAGTTATTTTAGGTTAAAAATAAAATAAAATGAGAGAGTCTTCTGTTTTTTAAATAAAATAATTTTTAATTATTTCTAGAGACTATAGTTTCGAACATTGCCTTCATCATCAGTCTATCACAAATATTTCAAATTAGTTACAAATTAAGATTTATACATAGAGAATTTTTTGAAAAAATATATAATGTCTTTTTCTTTCATGTTTCAAGAAACATGAAGAAAAAGACAATATATATTTTTCAAAAAATTTTCTATGTATAAATCTTAATTTGTAACTAATTTGAAATATTTGTGATAGACTGATGATGAAGGCAATGCCTTCGAAACTATAGTCTCTAGAAATAATTAAAAATTATTTTATTTAAAAAACAGAAGACTCTCTCATTTTATTTTATTTTTAACCTAAAATAAAAACAATTCTGTTACCATCGACAGTGAAATCTTTTATTCAACTAATAATTCACTAGTTACATATAAAAAAAAGTTTGCACTAAATTAATCACATTTTATGTGATATTTTATTTTTTAATGGACTTACTTCACTTTCAAAATAAACAGATCATATAATCATTGTTCTTGCTCCTTGTCTACCTTCTGGTTGGGCTGAAATATTAAATTCGGGACCTTTTAGCCAATAATATATATAAGTATAATATATATAATATATATATAATGTCTTAAGTTATTTAATAACTGAAGATGTCTACTTCTCTACTTCAATTATTTTTTACCTTGTCTCTAAGACATTTTTCAAATTTCTTTTTTGTTTATAAGTTTTATAAAAGGGGTTCAGATAGGCTAGGGGTTGGAACGCCAGTCTGCTAACCAAGAGGACCCAGGTTCGAATTCGACTCGAGGCATCCGGCTAAAATCTGACCCCGGGAGTAGAGACACATTTGAAAAAATAAATAGTATCGTAAATTGGCTTATGGCTAGAAAGACCAAAAAGCCAAAAAAAAAAAAAAAAAGTTTTATAAAAATCCTGGTCGTAGACAGACAAAAAAAAATAAAGATTCGCCAGCCCGAGCGTAACAGGTAGAATAAATCTGGCCTGAATTCTGAATTTATATGTAAAACTTCCAAATCATCAGAATATGAAATTTTTTTCAAAAATTCTTTCACTTTTTATTTACATTCACAAAATAAGAATTAGCATCTTTTTTATCTTCTATTCAGTTAAATTTTTTGAAAGATTTTAAGGAAGATATAATTTTGTAAATCTTTATCTCTTTAACTTAAACGTATTTTTATCAATTGACACGCACACGCACATAGATACCATATATACATAGGACAAATCAATGGATTGGATATCGATAAATCTTTCTCGCCATATATATATAGGGTAGGTACAGATGAAATTGAAAAATTGTTTCTATTGACAGGGTTTCGATTTTTTTTCGGTAATTTTTAAGTCCATCGCACCGATTGCAATAACCAATAAATCTTCCTCACAAAATACTCTGATTTTTTTATTTCAATTTAAAGGGTTATTAATCGTTAACTTTTAGGAATGATAATAATGAATTCAACGAGGTAAGGTGGGGGAGAAAGAGAGAAATAAATGAAAACCATTTCGTGAAAATGGATTTAAAGAGAAATTAATAGTTGAAAAACGATTGAATGGATGACTGGGTTGGTTAGTAGTGGTGAGGAAGAGAAAAAGGGGAGGAATGAGAAGGGGTAGCTTACACGCAGTGGGTGCGGATTTGTGGAATTAAAGTGAATTATTTAGTCTTTAATTTAATTTACCTATTAATATTTTCAACTGATAAATAATTTTATTTTTAACGTTATATTTATGGATCTAGATTTAAAGTCTATTTCTATCGGCAATTTGAACTCTTACACGAAATCAAATATTTATTTAAGCCCGTTATGCCATATAAAGGAACTCTTTTGTATTAGAAATAAAAATAAACTGATGTGGTCATCCACATGACTTTACCATACACCTGCGTCCTCCCTTATATTTAATATTGAATTAATATAATTTATAATTATTTACGAAAGAACCACCCCACTCCCCTCTTAATTTTGGGGACACTAGCAATTAATAATATCTCCTTTTAATTATGAGACTATTTTATTGGAAATGTCAGCTTTCTTCGATTTTTGTTTAAAAATATTTTTTATCTCCCCCACCTCCCCCTATTTTTTGGTCTTATGAAAATGACTCACAATCGATGTCACATAGTTAGTCATTTTCATAAGGTTATAATATAGGGTGCATTTGCGTACACGTCGATTAAAGCATCTAGAACTTATTTGATAGTTCTATTTTTTGAACCACCCAAATTTGGCTCCAGGAAAATATAATAATATTTTTTTTTATTATAGGTTCATTTTATAGCATATTATAAATTTTTTATTTTTTTTTAGTTTGTAAATCTTATAATTTTAATTTTCATCCCCTCTCTCCACTTTAATTTTTTGGTTCAATTTCTAGTCTTCTGGGGGCCCACTGATTATGTATACAAAATTTGGTTAAGTTTGGTACAAGGCCCTAGATTTTCATTTTTTTGACACCCCCCCTCCATTCTAGGTGGTTAGTTTTTGCATTTTTAGTCTTCTGGGGTTCTATGTATTCAAAATTTAGTTGAATTTTGTTCAGACTGGTGAGAGAGACTATTTTAATAGAAATATAAACATTCGCCTTCACCATCCCCATTCCCCCAATTATGGCCCATGGAAAATATAATAATCTTTTGGTTATTATAGCTTCATTTTTTAGTATTGATATTTAATTTTTATTGTTTTTTTTTTTTTTTACTTTGAAAGTCTTATAATTTTAAATTTTAAATCTCCCCCCCCCCCCCCTTAATTTCAACTAAAATCTAATCAGCTCTTAATCTCAATACACCTAAACTACATGTGAACTTTCGTTTTGATATTAACACTAGTTTTTGAGCTAGAGCGTCCATAAAAATTTGGTAACGCACGCACATACTAACAGACAATTTGACAAAATAGTTAATATCTCGAAAAATACAATTGTTTTGATCTTCACTTATTTGGGCGTTTTTATAGACCAAAACGCCATGGTTTCGCTCAAGATCTTTGAGATATTTCGAAAAAGAAGCATAAAAAAGCACTTTTTTTGTAGACCAAAACGCCATGGTTTCGCTCAAGATCTTTGAGATATTTTGAAAAAAATAATCAAAAAAAAAACACTTTTTTTGTGAGACCAAAATTCCATGAATACGCTCAAGATCTTTTTGATATTTCGAAAAAAAAGAATCAAGAAAACACCATGTATGGTAAAGTAAAAATCAAACTAAATAAAATTACGGGAAGTCGGATAGCAGCGCCCGCTAGAGCTACCATTTCTGCAGTTATTGTCTTGATGACGATGTTGGAGCGGCCCACGTTCCGGCCTTGCTCGCGGCAAAATAAAAATGTTACTGTCTAAATCTCAACTCCCTTACAAACACTATTAACCCATGATAAAGGTATCATACTTAATAGAGACTAGCTAAATGGACTTAGTATCCGAAGCCAACTAATTAAACAAAAAATATTTTAAAATGGATGTAAAATCATACGGAATCAAATTAATTTTAATATTTGTTTATTTCCATGTGAAATGTACTTACTATAGCCGTTTGCATGTAATGGTATAATATAATTGGCATCCTTACTGTTTCTGTTGTTGCTCCTTGACTGACTCCATGAGGTCGGTTTAATTAATTCATCCTAACCTAATGCTAGTCTTTGCTATTCTCTTGCTCCCCCTTATCATGATCTTCCCTCTCCCACTTGCTCACCCTCAACCCTTAGTTCTACTCTTTCTCTTCTTCCCTCTCGCTCCCTCTTTTGCCCTCTCAGGTTCTTTATCTCATCTCTTCTCTTCTTCCACCAAGAGGAGTTCATTTCCTTCGTTGTTAGGGTGGGTGCGCCGCCACCGCCTAGAGCACACCAAATTACTTTTCACTTAGTTACTTGGAACTAAATGGGTTTACTTTGCCAATTAAACTGAGTCCGTTTGTTTTGAAAACGTATGCGAAATTTGTCATCGCCTAAGTGTAGAATCAAAGGTGCAAAAACAAAACGTATCATAGTTTAAATAAAATATGATAGCTAATGATTTTTTTAATTCATTTATTGGCGAAACTCACGAATGGTGAGACATTTTTTGGAGAAATGTTATGAGGCGCTCAGAGCTAAAGTGGATCAAGTCCAAAATTGTACAAATTTTGTTTGTTGCGGATTAATAGTTTTTTATGGCCGTCTTTCAGAAACATAGTGAACTAAGTCCCTGTTATTGCTAATTTTTTAACAAATGGCAGCAGTTGTCTTTGGACCTGAAAAACTCTCATTAAACTATATTCAAACGCCTCCTATTCGATCGCGAACCCAAAGGTCGAAAATGATTTTCTTCTTCACTCCAGGGCGCAACCACAATGAGGCCGCGTCGAAAGACAATTATAAATTAAGTTAAATTAGGGAACGAAGTAAAGATTTTTATATTATAGACAAAAGAATCCTGATGAAGAAGAAGTGAAGAAGAAAATTATTTTCGAGCTTTGGAGTACGCGATCGAGTGGGAGGCGTTTGAATATTGTTAAATTAGTCAAGCCAACTACAGAGCTGCAAAAAATTAACGAGGAAAAGATTAAAAGTTTAAATAAAAATGAAATTCCAAATTCATATAGACATTAAGTATCAGCTTGGGTTAATCCCGGCTGATCCTTTTGTCTATAATATAAAAATCTTTTCTTCGTTCCCTAATTTAACTCTAATTAAATTTCCGCTCTAAACTGGATCAAGTCCGAAATTCCGATATCAAATCTTTTTTAGCCTATCAGAGCCACTAAGGTAGAAAAATAAAATTCGGAAAGGAAGTACATATCTTCATCCGGATTTAAATATTAAAAAATATATGACTTATACGTTGACAAATGCCCAAGTGAAGGAAAGCAAGCTTTGAAACACAAGTTTTACCATCATGTTTTTTCTACTAAGTTTAAATTGCATTTTAAAGTTGCTGCAAAAAATACATTTAATCTATGTGACTAACTTCAATTGAAGGTAGTAGCTGAAACAAATGACCCTGGACGGCGAGGTGAATTTGAATTGGAAAAGAAACTGCACTTGGCCAAAGCAACAATAGAAACAACAATAAATAAAAATTATCCTCTATATCACTTTAGAATAGTTAAACTTCAACCTTGATTATCTCGAAACTATACTTGACCCACTTTAGGTCTGAAAGCCTCATATATATATAGTATTTATAATTGCATGAAAAATCAAACGAATTTGCATCTCCAGACATCAATTGTCTGAAAGTTACTGCGGGAAACAAAATCTATTCTCCTATAAGATTAATACATTTAATTTCCCGTTAACTAGCCCCTCCAAATTTCTCCACAATCTATAAAAAAAGTGTCAGAAAAGCACTTTTTTAATTTTTAAGCTCTTACGCTTTTCTTATTACTTTTTAATAGATACTAAATTGGGAGGAAAACTTTCGTTCTTTGATGCTGATTTAGTAAATTTTCGCAGAATTATAAATCAAAGGGGTGCAAAGTTAGAGGGAATAAATACAATGCGAAACTCATAGCGTGCAACTGGGACGTCAAAACACTAGCCGGCGAAGTGCGAGTCTTCTAAAATATTTAAGATATAAAATTGCAAAAGTCAGATTAAATCAACAAATAAATAAATAAATTTTGAAAATTTTTATTTTATTATATTTAGATCTATTATTAAGGGTTCTATTTCGATTCTCTAGCTGGAACAGCTACGATAGTTCAAACTCGTCATTCTGTCTAAAATTTGCTGAGAGCGTAGAGAGACTTGAAAATCAAATTTTTCCCTTCGAAATTTTTAATTTTTTTTATGAGCTGGGCTGACCAAGCAGATGCACAAATGTTTGACTAGTTTCAAACATGTTTGAAATATTTTGTACAACGTTGCGCATCGCTTTGTTGCGCAATTTGTTTGACAATGTATGGGGCCCTTTAGAGTAGGCTGAGGTCTGGATTCAAGCCTAGCTCAAGGTAAAAATTTCAGCTCATGCATGAACATTATTACTAATATTTAAATAAAGTATCATACTACATAGAATCTGGTTAAACTCTGAATATCCTAGGAAAAAAATAAATAAGTGTAAGTCGGACCGCATTTCGATAATTCCATACCAGCTCCCATAATACTTGAGATGTTAAATTCGATTTTATTTGGAGAGAGGAGAATGAGTGAATTTGTAGATTTTTTCAAAAAACTGACAGGTAAAAAATCACATAAAAACAATTCTCTCTCTTAATTACACCGTAATTTTAAATCAAAATAAATTTAAAAAAATTAAATCTTATTTTACTTTAAAAACATCTTTACAGAGACGCCTCACACTCTACGATTTTTATGTTTTTGACTCTCCACATGAAATTCGACTCTCCCTAAAATAATTTGAATAAAATTTTAATAAGATTTTTTATTTGAAGGAAAATGAATCGGTACTTAGAAAATTATAAATTTCAGATTTTTATCCTATTTAGTTTATGAGCTACATGTTCTGAAACTGTAGCCACAATAACAGGGTTCTGTTTTAGTTTTTAAATGGAGTTCTAAAAAGTATATATATGGAGAACTGTTAATTTATTAATAATTAGTTGTATTTTTTATTTTCCTTTAAAAATGCAATGAAAGTGGCCAGAGCACAAAAAAATTAAAAAAATTATTTAAGTTCATAAAACCTGATCTTGAATTAATATATATTAAAAAATCGTTCAGTATTAATTTTCATCTATAGCTTTAATTATTTTATTTTAACGCTAGTTTATTGTTGATATAATAGAAAGTCATATGATGTGCGTTATACACGGCAGAATGTGTTTTTCAATAAATTAAATTTTATTTCTAAAATGATAATTAAAATAATAAATGATTATGTTGTGGAATGAAGTGAAACTACGGATCTTGTTTTCTCTCTCACTCTCTCTTCCCTCTTTTATTCATTACAATCATGAGATCTCAAGGGATCATTTAAGACCTCTCTTCCGCCCTTCCTACATGCAATACTAAAGTTTATATTAATACAGGCAGTAAAGGAATGGTTTAATGTTTTTACCCTGAACACGAAACGAGATGGTTGTTAAAAATTAAATTATAGTAATATTATATTATGAAATTCTTTGTTACCATATTTCACAAATTTGATAGACATATTAATTATGGTTGTATCGTGGAAAAAATCTGTCCTAAGACTAATGCACACGATATGACATTCACTTTATAAAAATACAACTATAATTAAAAAATCTATATCTATAGTAAATAATAAACAGCTTGCGCGACGACGCCGACGTGATTATCTAAATTTTAAAACCCACTAATAATTCATAACAAATAAAATTTATTAATTTTGGGATTGGAATGGATGAGAGATGGAAGGAGAGAACCAATCGACTTGATTGGGGAATAATGGAATTGAAATAATTATCGGAAAAGAGGTTTTTTATCTAATTAGATTTTTCCTCTTATTAAAAACAAGGACTAAAGATGAATAAGGACACTCGATGGTGGAGAAGTAATCTCCGGAATCGAAGCAAAAATACAATGTATACATTAATTAATGTAAAATAATTGGTTTAATAAAATTTATAAAAAAATAAAAAAAAAATTATTAATTTAAAACCCACACTACGGAGTCCAGAGGGCTACCCCCAGCCAGCAAGATGCCCTCCGAAAGCGGGCTTTGCATCTAGTTAAATAATAAAATACCTAGTTAAAATGAAAGTAAAAGAATATATTTTATTCAAAAATTATTTTAAATAAAAATGTTTCAAAATAATTCTTAATTAAAGCATGGTAGTTAAAAAATGGAGGGCTGGTTATAACTAAGTGTTGCTGGCTTTCACGAGGGAGTTTTTAGTTTGTTTCGTATGAAAACTATTTACAAATTTAGCTAGCCCACTGGCAGAGAGATAAAAAAGTCCTAATTGAAAATGATTTTTATTTATGTTTCAGACATTTCTAAATAAGAATAAGCCAAAAAATTATAATATCGCGAATAAGATTTATTTATTTATTTATTTTCAAAATAGTCTGCTCTGTCCTTTCATAAAATGCATCTAGATTGAAATTAAAAGAAGAGAGTCAATAAGGCGTGTGGTAAAAATATTTGAAATAAATATATCTCAGAAATGGTAAGTCTCAAAGCTCGAAATTTTATACTTGAGTTAGAGATTTTACTAAATTAAATATCAATGGTTCTGACCTTTCTTGGAATGACCATATTACCTCAGTAGCAAAAGCTGTAGCATGTAAGCTTGGCTATGTTTTCCGGATCAAACGCTTTTTCACCCCCATGCAACTTCTTACCTTATTCCTCCCAGGCTCAAATTCGCCCCTCTCTCGAATATTGCACGCATCTGTGGAGAAAAAGCTTTCATTGTTTTTTCCTCTCAAATAATTTTTTCTAAATTGGTATTACAAAAAAAAATTGTGTATGGCACGGGCGTAGTGAGGAACACCAGACAACCAAAGTTAGAGCCTTCTCATCGGATTATACTACATTCATCTGAATACTCGTGTGAATCACTCCAGATTACGGCTCATGCACCATAGTCCTCAGTTGATAAGCTCTCAATCCATGCCTCAACTATCGCGTGTCGGATATTCCTCACTTACGCCCTTGCCAAACAATATACCTACTCTATTATTTAATGTGATTAAACAAATTATAAAATAAAGGTCATAGCAAAAATCTTATTAGAGATTTTATTTTCTCGGGAATTTAATCTAAGTACAAAATCGCAATGTGAGCTAAGAATATCCTTTGCTGAGACACAGCTCTCTATTTAGGATTAATAACGTTTAGGGAAAGCGGTGTTGGTTTATAGTGAAACATATTAAACATAGGAATTATTTGACGGATTATAGTGGTGTTTCACAAAAGGAAATAAAATTAAAAAAAAATTAAAAAAAAATCTTAATTATATTTTTTGGAGATTTTTTATTTATCTCTATACATATTTCGGGCTAACAAAAGACTTTTGTTAAACCTCCTGATGAAGAGTTCATAGCCCGAAATTTGTATAGAGATAAATAAATCTCCAAAATATAATTGAAAAAAATTAAAATTTTTTTTAATTTTATTTCCTCTTTGTGAAACACCACTATTATCCGTCAAATAATTTTTATATTTAGAATTAGCTTAGAAAGATAGCTAATAAGATCTTAGAAATGGCAATTCTACAATCTTTGTTATATTCAACTTTATAGCTCAATTACGTCCCACGTAAACAATTAACAATTAACTTAACAATTCGTTGAGAGTTCTCCTTATAGATAAAGTCCATTATGGCCACTCATTTGATTCTTTAACTTTTTAAATTTTCTTCAAAAATAGCCAGCAAAAAATTTATCTTTAAAAACTTAAAGATTAAATATTGAATTATTAAAGAAATGACTGTAATTAAGCCATTAATGTTGTGGCATTTATTAAGAAGAATAAACAGAGCAGGAATTAGGTCTTTTGTCAGGGGGCAAACTTGAATTTGCTGCCGCCGTTCCTCTCCCCCCCCCCCCATACTAAATATATACAAAAAAATTTCCTCCGGAGCACTTGCCTCCCTGACCCCCCCCCCCCCCCTTAGATCCGGCCCTACTAATAAGTGATGTTAGAATTTTGGAAAAATTATTCGAGACACTATATGTAAAAAATTTGGAATAACTATTTTTTCTGTTGTCAAAAGATTGCTAATAATTCATAAAAGTTGAATACCTATAACATATTATTTTTAAAAGCCCACTCCAATCTCTTCCCTCAAATGGTACATTTTACTAAATAATAGATTATGTTCCAATCCTCTTTACATTTCCTTTTATCTTTTGAACCTTAAAATTGAAATTCTAATAAATCAGGACATAAAATTGATCCTCTCATTGCTTTTTACTCTTTTATTTTTATCATCTTAACAAAAATGAAAAGGCTCCTATAATCAAATATATTATGATCTTCGAATGTATTTTTCACTCTATATGTATATTTAGTTCATAGTAATCCATAATTTATGCATTAGACATCCGGGTGTAACCTGCCAAGGTGAAATGGTCGGTTGGTTGGCTGGTCGGTCATCATTCTGTTTATTCGCCTATTAAATCGTAATGGATCATAGGAATACAAATAAAAAGAGGTTAAAATCTTTTTAAGGATCCTATTACTAAATTATAACCTCACTAGGTTTTATTGGACCTCGTAAAAAATTGGTTATGATAACAAAAGGAGAAATTAGAATAGAACGTCTCTTTTAAGAATAATAAATGGAAATATTTGAAAACAGGTGATGGTTACATTACATGCAAATATAGCGTATTACTATAATTAAATAAAATTAGGAATCTAAAGATGTTTCAGATATATATTTTTTCTTATATAAGTCCACTTCTTCAGTCATTTTGTCCATGGTCGATGACACGCACAAGACTTAAAATAATATCCAAATCAATTTCAATTTATATTTCTCTTTGTTAAACAACCACATATTTGTTGCAAGGTTCGGAAAGATAAAAATATGTGACGTGGTTATCTCATGACTTTACCATGCAGCCCCCCCCCCCACCCGTCTCGGTCATTTTAGTACTAATTTTCCATTTATAGTTCCCTAAGGCCTTCAAGACTAACTGTGCAAAATTTGGTCCAAATCACAAAAGGGGTACACATTTTTAAAATTCTCTACTGCCTAATTTTTTATAAAATTTCAACCAAAATATATAATCAGCTTTTAATCTAGATATAGAATTTCGTTTTGATATCTTCATTATTTTTGAGCTAGATATTACGTATGTTAAAGTAAAAAGGAAGATTTTCTAACCTTAGAAGTAAAAATTTGTGCTATACCAATGACACTTTCTTCTTTAGCGAAAATAATCCGATTATTGACATGTAAGCTGTTGTCACTATGCGCCTATGAAAGAGTCTGTCAGTTAAAGCTCACAATATTGAATTATTTTTAAATGATTTTCATTTCCTTGCTTTGGTGCTCAAATTGATAATTAGTTAGATATGCAAATTTCTAAAGGGTATTTAAATTTATTTTCGTTCACTATAATTTTCAATTTTCTATTATCTAATTTTTAGCAATAGTTAAAATTTAAATTGATAAATTTCTAATTTCCGTCAAAATTGTATACTTCCGTCATGAGCTACACCTATTAATATTATATTTCATAATAAAAGATTTAAAAGGGGTAAATTAAAACTTTTTTCAAGAGTTGATAAGCTTTCTGAAATTTTTGCATTTTTTCAATTACTTTTAGGCGAACAGTTTGAGTTAGAGAGCTGAAATAACAGAAAGATGATTCAGTTTTATAATAGATATGAATTTGTAAGCCAAAGATATTAGTATACGATTTGAAAGCTTACCGAAATTAGTTTCTTAAACCGAATACATAATAATTCCGGAAAATCAATCTGTTCTTTGGAAAAATATATACATTTAGTACCATAAAAAATTTTATACAACCTTTTATTTTATTTTAATTATATTGGTATCAGACAAAAAATTAATGATTGAAAATGAATTTTCTAAATGTTTAGACTTTTCTAAGCACAATGAAAAAAAAAGAAAATTTTCAGGTGTACGAAGTAATTCAAAGATAGCAGTAGTGTATACTTGAATGTACTTGTGATTCCAGATTGGTACAATCATGAGAAATAAATCGTAAAACCTAATTGCCTCTTCTAAGGACAACAAGCGGACCGATTTAATTGTCTAAGTAGCTTTTGCATATCTTAATCTCTTGTAAAACGGAGGACTATTAATAATGGTCTAATTATGATATGAACGTTAATCTATTAGATTTAATTACATAGGGAGTGGACGGATGGATGGATGGGGTTGATATCACGGGACTGATAACAAACGGAGAGTGATTTAAAAGATACTACAACTACAAGTGGAGTGAGAGGTGAGGGGAGGTTTAATTAACATCTTGATTTGCGAATGGGGAGAGTTGAGAATAAAAAATAAAAATAAAACCTAAAACTAAACCATTTGGGTCATTAAGATTGGGATCAATGTGATTTATTAGATCACTAGAAACACATACCTATATAAAGACACTATACATACACAAGCTGAAAAAACAAAATACATTTTTTAAATTCCTTTAAATGTAATTCGATTATAAAGACACTGAATCTACTAGTATATATATAAAATTATGGTTTTGTCTGTACATTGCTCCAAATCACGCCAAATTTTGGTTGCACACGTTTCAAGCAAAGATATGAACGAAAACACCCTCCTCAAAATTCCTGTCTGTCTGTATGTATGTATGTATGTGTGTATGTATGTCTGTTTCAGTGGTTTCCGAAAAGTTGCTCGCGATTCACGTAAAAACGGCTGAAGGAATTATTATCAAATTTCATATTTACATCAAATGTTTTCTAACTTACGTTTTTAGCTATATAACGTTTTGATATTTTGACCCCAGAAGGAGGATTTGGGGGGCGCACGAATGAAAATTATCAAATAACTCCTAAACTATTAACCCTACGGCAAATTTTATAATAAACAAAGTTGTAGGGGATGTGATTTATGACAACTTTTGTTTGAAATAATTTCCCCCAAAAACTCACCCAAAAAGGGGGGGAGGGTGAAAAAATATAAATTCTTGCCCTTGGAGCAAACTCAACCAAATTTTGTATACATAATCTCTGGGTCTCTAGAGAGCTAGAAATGCAAAAACTGGGTGGGGGATGGAATGGTGGTGCGTTTAGGAGTGGGGTGGGGGTGCAGGGGGCTAGGCGGGGGTGTGGTGCGCAGGGGTGGGGTCGGGGTGGATGGGGTGCGGGGTCCGAGGTGGGTTAGGGTGCGAAATGGAGTGTTGGGGTCGTGGTGTGGGGGCGGGGGGGTGGTGCTGGGTGGGTTTCGGGAGGGGGTGGGGGGTCAGGGAATCGAAGGTTGGGGTCCAGGGGCGTGCGCCCTGGCTAGCAAGAGGGTCGCCGAAGGCGGGCCTTACAGCTAATAATAAATAATAATCAAAACCAGTGATTTACAAAAATCGTATTTAAAAACAAAGAATTCCTTTTTATAGGTAATTATACTCGAGTTTTAGCAAATATACAGAAAATGGGAATTTATATACGTCATCAAATGTCTTGTTAGATAGGTTTGTTCCAAAAATCCTGTCCGGTTAGCGTTTTTGGCACTCGGGTGTGATTTCTGAAGATGCTAGAACTTTCTCAATTAAGATAAAATGTATTAATAAGATCTTTGATAATGTCCATTTCAAATTGGCTAAAGAAAATTTTTAATTGATATTTCTGATATTTTAATTAGTATTTTCCAATTGATCAATTTTAGTTTTGACAGAGGTGAACCCAAAAACGAATTTCAATTGTACAGAATGATTTAAATTGCTTATATTTAATATCAGCCTATAAATAGAAAGAGAAACGAAATTATATTTCAAGATATAACACTTTCTCTTGAAACAATAGTATAAAATTTTATTATTAAAATACGAAATAGTTAATATTTTTAATACTACTTAGGTACCTCTGATTTTTATACACATTACCCAAATTGTATTGGGCCAAGAGACAAATTTAAAATCTCTCTCCGATTTTCAGAATCTATTTTCTTTTTTATTCTTGTCTCTCTGGAATTAGACTTTTTTAGAGCAGGGTATTGTCAGAGGACGATTAAAGTTTAAAGCTGGAATGCTTTGAGGAACCAGCCGTCTATGTGAAAAGTTACCTATAAGCTCACCTTTCAAATCTCGAACAAAGTTATGTTTTTCAAAATGGTTATAGCATATTTGAGACGTAAAGTGTTCATTTCTTTTACATTTTATAACCCACTCTTTTCTTATTTTCTTATCTTAAGGAACCCTAAAAAATGACAGGTCATTCAATCCTTCCGAGAATATTACCACAATTAGTGCAAACACCAACAGAACATCGCGTCAATTGTTTATTTTTTAGCATTATTACTAACTAAAAATAATTATTAAAATTATATTTAAAAATAAAAAACTAGAAATTCAATTGATTAAATAAAATATTGTTAAAACTTACTGTTTTTAAATCATCTAACCTTTTTAAAACTAAATAGTCAAAAAAAGGCGACTGTAGGACAATGAGTTAGAGTGTCGGTCCGCTGGCCCGAAGTACGCTGGTTCTAGACTGAGTCTCGGCAGATACTTGCAGTCGCCTCCTGTTGGAAAGCAAAGGCAACCTACCAAGAGTATAATTGCCTAGTAACCTCTCCAATCTAGTCTTTCGGAACCGGCGTTAAAAAGTAGGTCCCGTATATCTGTGTAAAAACAAACACACTCAGCACAGGAATATGTGGAGCCGAAACTTCAGGGAGACCTGATATGAATTTAAAGAAAAAGTCAATAAAAATTACATAAAACTAAATTAAACACAATGAATTTATATAGTTTAAATTAATTTAAAATAAAATAAAAATATTTTTTGACTTTGTAAAATTTATTGAAATAAAATCTCAAAAAAAAAATCAAATAGTTTTTTTTTAGAATAGACACTTCAATGACATCAGATTAGCCAAGTAAGTCAAAGTGAGCACCCCGTGTATCTAACGTCATTTTGTGCATAAATAAAAAGTCTTTCAAAAAATTTCAACAAAACATACATAAAAATCTTAAGATTTTAAGGTAGTTTACGATTATGTGTGGGACATTAAAGCGCTGGGCCGCATGAGGGTCGCGGCCAGGGGTTGGACATTACTGGTTCATCCAAAATATTTGAGAATAATTTCTATTCGAGTAAAACTTGTCTGGACTTGTTCGGCTTCGATAGAAATGGAGGGAGGGAAAATGCTTCTATCCGAGGCCTTTATACAATAAATGATTTCCAATTCATTCTTTGAATAAATTCTAAAAAAATATCATTCATCTTTTATGATATGCTTATGTCCGTAAAAATATTAACTTGGAATTTTTTTACGAAAACGAGAATTTCAAGACTGAATATAGAAATCCCGTTGTAGAATTAAAACATTTTATATCTCTATATAAATATTAAATAAAAGTATATTTGAAAAATACCATTTTCCTTTAGAATCAAAATAATAATAATAATAATAATCTGGGAAATTTTAAAGTTCTCTGTTAACTCAAATTCTTTTTATCAAAATAAAATTAGGGGGGTCAGATAGGTTAGGGGTTAGCGTGCCAGCCTGCTAAACACGGGACCCGGGTTCGAATCCGACTCGAGGCATCCGGCTAAAATCTGACCCAGGGGTAGAGACAAATTTAACAAAAAATATAAATAGTATCGTAAATTGGCTTATGGCCAAAAAGGCCGAAAAGCCAAAAAAAAATAGTCACTCTTGAGAAATTTTCAAAAAGTAAAAAAGGGCTGTAAGATCAATAAAATATTTAAAAAATAAATTTAATAATATGCATTTAATATAGGGTGAGTTTTCACAATAGAATGCATTATGTCGGATTCATCATCCTAATTTATTTTATGTTAATAACATTATAATATATTATGTCTTTAAAATACATTTATTGAAAAGCTCAGAAAAAATTATTTTCACAGCATTTATGGTAAAAAAAATGTTGACTTATATAATAGGCATCCGTTCATAGAAATTCTTCTAATCGATCTAACCGTTTTTGGGAAAATTCAAATAAAATTTAAAAAATATTATAATAAAGTATCCTAAAAAAATAGTTACCTAATTAAAGGACGTCCATAAAATACGTAACGGTAAATCATACATTTTCGATCCCCCTTCACCTTGTCAGCTCGTCACATTTTTGTAGACTCCCTACCTATAAAAACTGTCCCTTCTTTCTTTTAAAACAAAAATGAATGGTAATATATATATGTATTGCGTAAGTATTTTATCCTCTATATCCTTTAATTCCAAAAATATTTATTAATAAAAAACTTTTCATTTTTTTTTTTATATTAGCAAATGAATGAAAGTGGTTACCAAGGCCTTTAGATAAAAAAATAAATTATTAAAATTATATATATTTACATATATATACACGAGAGGCCGGGTGAATGATTACGTAATTAAATATTATTTTTCACCTCATTTTTGACAACTTTGCGAAGGGCTTCCATGCCCGTGATGTGCTGCTATTTATTTCACCTCAAGACCAGTTATATTTTTGTGGCTAGTTCTCGATTAAATGTAAATATACAATTTGCATCAAATTAAAATTAATATATGCAGAATAGATGTTTAATAATATTGGCAGAAATAGAATTTAGTACTAATCGCTTCCTACTCACCTGGCCAAGTCTTTCCTCCCTGCCCCTCTCCTACTTTACTAGTGGATGCCTACCCTACAGGGGAATCATATCATTTTATTAGATCTATTAATTAAATAATTCTATTTTATTTTATTTTATAAATTGTTTCAGTTTTTTTAGAAATATAAATACCATATTTTGACACACACAGAGAAACCTGATTCAATAATTAACTACTGTGTGTTTACAAGCCTCCAAACCGATTCACTCCATAGTGAACCGGTATTAGTTGGATTTTAAATATAAATCGATTCCACTAGATCCAGCATTTTGCTGTTTTTTTAACAAAGTGAACTGGAAGTGGAATTACCATAGTGTAAATTATTTGATCAAAGTATTGGGAGTGTAAATCAACCGGTGGATTTAAAAAACATCAAAATAATCCAAAGCATTTTTATTTATTTATTTTAATTACTGCATTTTCTTATTTGGAACATCTGAAGTTTTTCTTCCATTCTTGGCACTACAAACTGCAGGGATCCTTAGTCTACATTCCATATCATTCTTATCTGTTTCTGTGTTAACCAACATCATTTTCTACTGTCTGACTTTCATCAATCTGATATGATTTGAGAGAGATGTTTCTTTTCTGTTCCCTGAAATCCGTTCGGGTTCCAAGCCTATGAGGCATTTCATCGACTAGACTCGCCTAGCTCTTACGCAGCTTTCATTCTTCTGTGCGTAATTTGTTGCCTAAATACAGGCGCGCCAACGTTATAAATCAAAAGTTTAAATTCAGACTACATTTTGAGAATTTTAATTATTACATTATTTATATTTTATAATTAAATATTTTTTTATACTTGCAAAAAAAATTGAATTAGCTATAAAGATCTAAACGAAAAAATAATTCATATTAAAGTTCGATTTCGGACAAGAGCTACATTAAATTATTTTTCACTCGTGATTGTAAAGATCAAAGAATTGAATATTGGTTGATGAAATGAAATGAAAAAATATTACACTTTACGCTGACCAATGGGTGAAGCTCTCCAGGCCGCCGGAATATTGAATTTACTCAAAAGTTCAATCAAAAATACTAAATATTTTTCTTATTTGTACTATTTATTGCTTATTCTGAACAAGTTCAAAGAAGCCAAAGTTACATCAGATACAGACAAACAGAAAATAATCACGTATGAAAATGATTTTACTTTACGTTTCAAACATTTTTAAATACACAAAAAAAATTCTAGTGAATTTAATTCAAGGGCCGCACGGCAAGCAGCCTTCGCTTGTCTTCCAGGCATACTGAGAAAATTGTAGAAATTGAAATGTTCTCAAATATATAAAAAATCAACTTGAGATTAATCGAATTAGTTTTTTATTTTTTATTTTTTTTTAGTTGATGAATTCTGTAATCGTTTATTTCTTCCCCTCTGCCCCTCAAACTCCTCTTCATTTTCCCTAACTTGTTAATAGAAATGTAAATCTAATTGAATTCTAAGAAAAGGTTACCATCGCTTGGTAACTTTTTTCAAGAGAAGGAAGAAGAGAGATGATCTCTTTTTATCATAAAAGTTTGCTTTTCTTTTCGTACTCTCTTCGTTTTCGATATTAAAATAATTCATTTAAAAAACTTTCACCCTTCCTTTTCGTTTCCGCCTTCGCACTTTTTCTTCAATCCTCCTTTCTCTCATTCCCAACAATAGTTAAGTATTATATTTCTCCTTAGACATTCCATCTCTTTCATTTTAATTCATTTATATTAAGACAAGATTTGAAAATACCATTTGAATTCATCATTTTTATTAAAATTCAATTATGTATTTAATTTAATTATTTGTTTGGATAAAATTTCTTTTTTCTTGCGTCCTTTTTTCTTTTATCTATCTTTTATTGAATCATCACAATCTGTTTTGAAAGTGAGAAGGAAAAACTGATTTGCAATGTAAAGAGACCCAATTCAGATAAACTTCTTCATATACAAACTATTTTAAATGGACAAAAAGTCGACTAAGTGCGATTCGGAAAAGTTCGGTACCCTAACGTCCAACATAATTATGTAAAATGTCAGATTCGGTCTTATTGATAAGGAGAGAATGAGTGAATTTGTCAGTGTTTCATAAGTGTTAAGGTATACTGACTTGTACAAAATCACCTAAAAATGTTCAATTTGCGTCTCTTTCACTCTATCAGATTAAAGGAAAAGATATTTAAAAAATTTAGCTTCATTCTATTTATTGAGAACTTTACAGCGATACTTAAAAGCCTACATTAAAAAAACATTTTTTATTTTTGACCCCACTAAGAATTCGGTGCATCCAAAACAATTATCCAATTAAAATTTTAATCTGATTTTTGATTTTGGAATACAAATCACTTGTAAATTTCATGTTTATATCTTATTTAGATTATAATTATTTACAATACAGTGCGACAAAAGACAGACATTGTAACGATACTAATTTGGGTCCCGTTTTACTTTTTAAACGGAACCCTGAAAATTAAAACATTTTCAGGATAACACTGTCCGCAAATTTTAGTCATTTAGGATTTTAGGGACAGAATGGTTTAAGTTAGGTTGAAAATTGATAGAACTGCAGTTATTTGGATCAAAATTACAAAATGACAAATTTTAACTGATTAAATACAACCAAACCTTATAAAATAATTATATTTTTTCTGATTTTTACTATTTGAAACAGATAGAACGCCCGAAATCCATTTAGTTCTACTTCAATATCTGAGTGTCTACGACCAAGTTATCAAAACGATTCACTTCGATGTTGGACATAAATGTGTTGAATTCTTTTCATTTTAATCTATTGAGTAGAGTGATCTTAAATGAGAATTCGTTTAAACGAACTGATCGAAGTACAGGAGTGTTAATCAGCTGGTTGATATAAATATATATATATATATATATATATATATATATATATATATATATAACAGCAACAATTCCATCTTATTTTTTTCTATAGTATTTTTCATGTGGAAGCTCTGAAGTCCTTCTTCCTTGCTTGGTACTAAAAACTCAGTGATCCTTAGCCTACTTCTACGTTATTCTCCTAGCAGCTCTGTTTTCGAGTCAACCAATAATGACACCCTGCAAGTCATTTTATACCGAGGGGTGAACTGCAATTAGAATTAGGTGTACACGTCTTTGTAATTATGTGAATTATTTTGGAATTCATTAAATAATGCCCCTTCATCTTTTGTCTTCTATTTGGAAATGAAAGTGGAAGTGGAAGTAGGTGTACACGATATTAGGTCGCGCATTACCCCTCGTTTTATACTATCGTTACCTACATAATAGTGAATTTTTTTACAGACTAGTATTGTTAGTCTCACCCCTTTTAATTGCCTTTTACGACAAACAGGAGATACTGTGGACCTATTCTATCCCCGGTCCACAGGGGCAAATTCCCAAGAGTCGATTTTTCTTTGCAAAATTTGGTGAATTGACAATTTGATTTTACTAGCGAGCTGTTTGAAGTAGAAATCAGATACTTGACTCAAAGATAAAGGTTATTAAGACAAACTTTTCCGCCAAATTCGTGCTTAAATGAAATTGTTCATGAACTGCTCTATGTTCTATCTTTCGAGGTATCTACTTGTTTTTACCATTATTATAAGTAACTTTGTGTATTCTTTCAAATTAAAAAGAGAGCATTCATTATTATTATTAAACTATTTCATTATTTTCTGAAGTCAAAAAGCCCAAAATTATATAGTAGTTTTTCGTTTTGGAAATACAATCATGTTGGAAATTCTTATGTCCTTCCGCTTGAATCATCTAAGTATCTGAATCCAGACATACTGATGGAGATACATACACATACTCACAGACTGGTTGACAGACAAAGAGAAAAATATTATACTTGAAAATGATTTTCCTCCACGTTTTAAACATTTTCAATCACAAATATGAAATCAAAAAGTAAAATTTTTGGAATTAAAAATACTCGGACCACCCAGTGAACTTCGTTAGGTAAGGAGACATTAATTAATTAATTGAGGTCAAATAAAAGGACTGATGTCTCTACAATTGAGTGAATAGGTCGGGTATAAGGACGGCTTGGATAGGGGCTAAGTTGAATGTATGTAATTTGAATGCAGATGTCATCTTGTCAGGTACAATATACGTGCGTCATGTGTTTCTTAATAGCAATAGAGGATTGAGGGTGAGAGTTAGTTGGATTTCTACTCACTTGACTGCCAACTGAAATTGACGCACAACTTGTTTACTGGCCGACAACAACAATAACAATAACCCCACTTAATTTATATATATATATATATATATATTGAGTAGAAGTTTCAACTTATACACCAGAAAAGGTAGAGATAAAGATGAATCTGCAAGTGACATTATATTTAAATGCAATAACGAAAACAGAATAAGCGGTTAGGAAACTTGTAGACAATTTAAAACTCTATGAAAATCATCTCTTTACTCAGTAGTTTTTATTTTTTAGACACATCGTCTGTCACTGTTCCGAAATACCGGTACAAAAATATTTTTGATAAAAATGACAAACATTTTTATACCCTTTCCACTTCTTCATAGAAACTTTTTATTTTTTGCTACTGAAAATAAGTTTTTAAATATTGAAAATGATAATAAAAAAATATACAAAAAACATTGTTTATATATTTGTTAAAAATAATTTAAAATCGCAGGGAAGTGGACAATAAATTAAACAACATAATTAGTTATTCAATTTACCATACGTTTCGTCACTTTATTGAGACTTCATCAGTGGCTCATTCAATATAACTCTTTGTCAAAAATCTCTCAACTATAAGACAGCCAGTAACAACATTTTTCCATTAAACACGATAAAAACATTAAAAAGAATGTTTTAATCGTGTTTTAATGGAAAATGTTCGTTACTGGCTGTCTTATAGTTAAGAGATTTTTGACAAAGAGCTATATTGAATGAACCACTGATGAAGTCTCAATAAAGTGACGAAACGTCTGGTAAATTGAATAACTAACTCTGTTGTTTAATTTTTTTGTCCACTTTCCCTGCGATTTTAAAATATATAATAAAATATGGATGCGAATGATGAAATATTTGTTAAAAATGTTTTATTGGTTTTTTATTTACAACTAGCCTTCGGCGAGCCTTTACTAGCCAGAGGGCTTTGCTCCCTGGACCCCCACGTGGCTGCTAAGAGTGTGTCTTTCGCTAGAAAAATAAATTTAAAGAGATATAGTTTCGAGGACTTTATACACGTGTAAAGAATACTTTCATATATCAACTCAGTGAATCAATTGTAATAGATTGATGAAGAGGACAAAGTACTATTTCTTTATGAATGAATTTAAAAAATTTATTTTTCCAACAGAAGACAATATTCTATTGTCCCCTTCTGCTACTCAATTATTCGGTATAAAGAACCTTTCAACTTAAATTAAAATAAAGTTTTTGTTTTGTAAAAATTCAATAAATAAGGTGAAAATCGTCATTTTGGGAGAATTATCTAATTAAAAAATTTAAAAATAATAAACTTTTAAAGTTTATTATTAGATTATAAAAAATTTAGGTTTAATTAGGTTCAAAATAGGTTTTAATAATTTCAATAGGCTGAAATTTCTTAGATTTCAAAACAATATAAAAATGGGTTTTCAAATGATTTTGTTTTATTTAAAGAATTCTACGGGCTAATTGAATTTTGGTTTTAATCTTTAAAATATACTTTTAAAGAAATTCCAAAAGCTAATTAATTCCTTTTAGTTAGTATAGTTTCAATAATCCTTTATAATTAACTTTGAAATAAATAAATAATATTGAAATGAATGAATGAGCTCGAATACAAAGCCAAAATGCTTAGTTCTTTTGAAATGGCTGAGGGTCTTAAATACAATAGAAAAAAGATGAGATGAGATTCCAAGGGTATTTTAAGAAAAATGATTTTTAAATAACATATTTATATTTTTCATCTATATATATATATAATCAAAAAGCTTTGCTGAAATTTTTATTCTTTTCTACCCTATTAAAGACGGTTTTCAGAATTTTTCAAATTTTTCACCTAACCCAAAAGAAGTTAGAATTTTTGAAAAAATAGCTTTTTAAATAACCATAACTTTTTCAAAAATTTAGTTTTTAAATTTTTGTTTTTAAATGTACTTAGAAAAAAGATAGTTTTTTTTTAAATCTTTGTTGCATTATTAAATTCTTCATCAACGATAATGTGGTTAGAATTATTGAGAATGAATGACACTCGAAAAATCTTACAAACAGGGACGCCAACACTTTTTTTGCTAGTTTAGTTCTTTTATTGTTTGGCAAGCTATGTTGGCTAACCTGAATTTTTTAGTTTTTCCTGAATTTTCCAATTTTCCGGGCAACTTTTCCAATTTTTTTTACATATTAACCTGAATTGGACTATTACGAACATTTAAAAAAAAATAGCCAAATCGGTCCAGGCATTTGAGAGATCTGCGTTTACGAAGAAACAGAAATTAATTTTTATTATATAGATTAGTTAAAATAGTTAATAATTTAATTTAATATTTTTAATGTATTAATTTATACTCAAATTTGAAATTGTTTCATCAGCTTCATTGAAGTCTCAGATTGTCAATTTAGCAACAAGGGTCAATTCAATAAAAAATTTGATTTCGAGTTAAATTTGATTCCAAGCTCGTATAGAAAAAATTATGGATTCTATTCTCGCAGTTCGAAGATTATTTTCAGTGTCATTCATTCTACAATAATTCTAACCACATTATCGTTGATGAAGAATTTAATAATGCAACAAAGATTTAAAAAAACTATCTTTTTCCTAAGTACATTTAAAAACAAAAATTTAAAAACTAAATTTTTGAAAAAGTTATGGTTATTTAAAAAGCTATTTTTCAAAAATTCCTAACTTCTTTTGGGTTAGGGTGAAAAAATTTGAAAAAATTCTGAAAACCGTCTTTAATAGGGTAGAAAATAATAAAAAATTTCAGCAAAGCTTTTGATTATATATATATATATATATATATATATATATATGTATATATATATATATAGATGAAAAAATATAAATATGTTATTTAAAAATCATTTTTAACTTGGTTGGGAATCAAGAGCATTATTCTTTGTATACTTTCATTATATCATCTTGGATGACCGTTAGCTCTTTATCTTGAAGATCCAAAATCCAAATTCAAATCAAATTCTATAAATTTTTTCAATATTAGAAATATTTTAACTGGATACTTTAAGAAAATGAAATGGCCATTATATGAGTTTTTCATACATCTGCCCCGATTTTGATTTTCACGCCTACCTCTTCCCCGGCTCATTTTGGATAGTTGATTTTTTACCCAATATTTTCACAGGGTCCTAAAGAATAACTGTGCAAAATGTGTTCCAAATCGGAAAAAATGACCAAATATTTAATTCTTTCTCATATTTATTGGCTCAATTTCAAACTAAATTTAATCAGCTCTTAATTGCAATATAAAATATACAATTAAAATTTGATTCCAATACTTTCATCGATTTTTTAGCTAGATTCTAGAGCGTATGCAATATTTGATAACTCACACACACATACACTACCTAACAGACATTTTGATTAAATAATTAATATTTTTTAAATATACATTTTTTGATTTTCATATATAAGATTTTATTTAGACCGAAACGTCATTTTTCTTTTTGTTTTTATTAAAATAGTTTTGGAAGTTTTTGATATATTTCGAAAATCTGAAGAAAAAACAACACCTTTTTCATCCATGATTACAATACAATACTACGCTATACTCAGTTTGGTTAAAATTTTTAATTAATGATTTTAGAGGTTAGAACTTTGAAATTTGGCGCCATAATTCATAATATTATAATTGCAAATAAACATTAACTATTTATCTATCGATTTAACCCAGCTATATAATCAAATATCTTCATAAGAAAATAAATTTCTTAAATACTTTGCCTTTAATGTTACTCTACGTCTATGGATTACGTGTAAAGAATTTATTCTTTTAGAATTTGTCTACGCTTTTTGCGAATATACTTTCTTTTGCTTTTTTTATTGTTTTATAATCAACTTCTCTCCGGGGCTATATTAACTTTACTATCTTGTTTACTTATTTTCCTGAAAGACATAAGAAAATTAAGTTTATTGTAGAGATATCAAGGGTATTAAATTACTTGAGTCCTGCCCTTTTCTTCTTTTAATGTTTTTTTCCTCTTTTTGGTTAAAAACAAAGGAAATAAACAAAAGTAGAGAAAAAGAGGAAAAATATAAAATTTAAATTTTAAAATTGACTAGGATAAAAGGCAATAAAATTCTTCTTTTTTTCTCTAGCTGGTCCCTATCTTTGCACTGTCATTCTCAATTTGATTTTGAAGAAAGCAAGAAAAGAGTTCCTTGGTTCCTTTTTTATTCCCCATTCATTCATTCATTCATTCACTCACTCATTCATTCGGTTTCATTCAATTACTCTATTGAATTTCAAATGGGGCATTAAGAGTCAAGAAACATAGATCAAGGAGGCTGTTTACGACATCACTCGCAAAACATTCCCACTCACACACTCAGAGCTTTCACAAAAGTTACCTCTGCCTCTGTATAGCTTCTTGTCTCGAATTCTTTTTAAGTCTTCCAGTCTGTTTATTGAATCTCCATTAAAGAAATAAACGTTTTATTAATATCTTCCCAAAAAAAGGTTAAAGACAGAAGGAACAAAGTATTCAAATTGTATAAACTTGTATATTCAAACAGACAAATTAAATTGGAATAAATATGGCATGATTATATACATGTGACTTTACTATACTCCTGCTCGAGGGGTGAACCGCGACCTAATATCGTGTACACATACTTCAACTTTCATTACCAAGTAGAAAATTGAAAGTTTTTGCCGAGAGTAGCAGAATTTTTATATATTGAAGGAGACAATAAAAGAGTGTGTCTTCTGCTGGAATTATAAATTTTATTTATTTATAACGAGACTATAGTTTCGAGGGCTTTGCCCTCTTCATCAGTCTATTACAATGGATTCACAGGAATTAATTTATGAATGAAAGCTTAACATCTTTCATGTGGTTGTAGACTGATGAAGATGGCAAAGCCCTCAGAAACTACTAGTCTCGTTATAAATAAATAAAATTTATAATTCCAGCAGAAGACATTCACTCTTTTATTGTCTCCTTCAATTACCAAGTAGAATACAATAAATGAAGGGACATTATCTAATGGATTCCAAAATAGTTCCACATAATTCCAAAGTCGTGTACACCTAATTCCAATCTCGGTTCACCCCTCGCTCCTGCTTCTAGTCATATACATTCATATTTTTCTTCAAGCGTTCAAGCGCCATTTCGAGCGTCTACGATTACTGTGGAGATGCTCCATTGTAATTTTCCTGGGGAAATTTTTTATGTGGGTGGTTTCCCATTGTCTTCCCCTAAATTTAGTGAGGCGCCTTGCATTTTTGTCAAAGATAATGGTTCTGACTTCGATCCTCAGTAAACTCGATCCGAAATCAAGCGCCTTAGCCTCCCTACATACATATGTTATTATATGTAACTAAATTAGGGAACGAAGAAAAGATTTGTTATTATAGGCAAAAGAAAAGATAATAAAAAAAGAATGAGGAAATTTGTGGAATTTTTTAAATAATTTAAAGTAGAAAAATTTCCTAAAAATTGCCACTTTTGGACTCTCTCATACCGCCATAGAGTAAATTAATAATAAAAAAAAAATCTGCTTAAGAAGCTCTTTAAAAGGTTTCTTCCCCCATATATAATTCGATTAAAATTTATAAACTTTTAATTTTGGGGAAAATAAATACAAATAACTTGTAAATTTCAAATATGTATCCTATTTAGTTTATGAGCTACACAACTCTGACATACATACATACAGACATTGTAACCCTAATATTTACTTTTTACGTTGAACGGAACCCTAAAGAGCATTGTAAAAATGATATTTGAAATTAATTATTAATATTTAATAAATAAACTTTAGAGTATTTGTCAAGAATACCTGTTCTGATTTCAACTAAAATCTGATCAATTCTTAATCTCATTACAAAATAACAAAACTTTCAAAATTAAAAGTCAAAATGATATGAAAAAATTAGCAATTTTATTATCATTTTCTAATTTCATTATAAAAGTGGTAAATTTTAGATTGTTTGTCTAGGCTTAGGGTTTTAGCTAAAGTAATTAGTTTTCACAAAGAATCTATTCAAATATCTGTGAGAAATGTATACTGATGGTATTAAATGAAAAGCACCTCACTAGGTCAATGTTGGACAGCATCAACATCAATAGTAATTAATATGATAATTACTATGCGACCTGACCATTTGTATCACTAAAATTATCGACATTTTTTATTGAAAAATGTTATGTCAATTAATTGATTAAAATTTAATATAAAAACACTATTACTAAATAACATATATGGCTGAATCAAACCACTCTTTTGATTGAATACTCAATGATGATAATGAATTTGAACCTTTATTATTTACATATAAGTACTGGCTTAATTGGAAAAATTAGTTTGTGATTATCTTCAACGTGGTATAATTTTTTTAAAAGAATAGCGAAAGTAAGATTAAGTGAAGGGTTTTAATGTGAAATGCAAATATTATCTAAGTGATGGATAAGTAAAATTAAAGTGGCATTAAAATGAGAGAGAGGGGAAGAATTTCTCTTGATTAACATTGAAATCTTTTTTAATTAGATTTTAAATAAATTCTACACGAATACGTGAGGATCCATTAATTTCCGACATGTATGCAGACTATGTTTTTTTTTACCAAGTAGATGTCCAAAATTTTGTTTATTTTTTAAATAAATATGTATGAGAGGGTAAAATAAAATAAAACTTTTTTTTAATAATATATTGTAATGAAATGGCGAGAAATGAATGAGGTTAAGGATGATATCTACAGAGGGTTTTTCAAACTTTTAATAGCTATAATTTCATACACCTGTTTTTTAAGTTTCAAAGATCTCATGTAAAAGATAAGAGTAAATAAATATTATATTTAATATTGATTTACTATGAGTTAAGGTTTCTTGGTCACTTATTTCACATTAAAATTAAAAAATTAAAAGATGTAAAATATTTTTTCTTTTTCAAAATATATATCTCGGCCTATTTTTTACATCTTTTAATTTTTTAATTTTAATGTGAAATAAGTGACCAAGAATCCTTAACTCATAGTAAATCAATATTAAATATAATACTTATTTACTCTTATCTTTATTAAAGATGTCTCACCTTGCAACAACACCACAATCTCTACTAATTATTAAGATATCATGTGATAAAAGATAGAAAAGCCACGTGAAAACTTGTTTAAGGTTTTAAAGAAAAACTTCAAATTTCGGGAATAATTATTTAATACATCAATGAATTGATGGTAAAAATATGAGAATTTTCTTATAAAAATGATAATCAGTCCCGAACCCGCTAAACCTTGTTGTCATTGAGATTCCGATAATCATATGGTTATTTATCCTTCATCCTCTAGTTCTAACATTGACAACCAGATAGCGTATTGAAATTTTCAGTTTCCCAATACGACTTGAGATAGATATATTTCTAACGTTCCTTAAAAAATTTTGGTGTCATGGTTCACGTGTCCCGGTCAGTTTGTCATTTTGTCCCGGTTATTTGGAAAAAATTAAGTGTTGCCTCGGCAAAGTTAATTGTGAACTAAATTTTAGTAGATTTCTCAACTCGATTACTGATACAAAATAATGGAAGAAAAAGGAAAAACTTTTCAAGATTTGGTAGCTTGCTAGTTAGAGCCGTAACATAGGAATTTCTTTTGTACATGTTCGTTTGAATATTAATGAAGTCCAATTGAATATTCTCTCTATATATAACGAGTATCGTTTTAGTCCGGAGTGAAAAAACCCATTCCTAGAATAATAGAAATTAATAAATTAATCTCTAATAGTCTAAAACAGGTCTATTCTTGTAAGTGGATTTTTGCACAAGTACTTTGAGAAACTCGCCAGTGAATCGTTTCATAGTTATAGCGATAAAACCTATTCTTTTAAATTATAAATTTTATTTTAATGAGTATATTTTAAATGATTTAAGCGCCAAAATATCCTATTAATAATCTGTAGTAATCAATATTATTAATATAAAAAATAAAGGAGGATGAATGAAATTCAATTGCTTCTTTCCAGTAATTTTTATTACTTTTTTTACAAGTGGTTTATCCAAATAAATATTTCGAGAGCACTACAGCACTCACAGGACGAGTGTTCTCGAAATATTTGGATAAGCCATTTTGTAAACATAAAGAATTACTGGAAAGAAGGATTTGAATTTCATTCATCCTCCTTTAAAAATTAACATATCCAGTACACCACCAAGCCATTTAATTTTCTTATTAAGAAAAATAAAAACCGACTTCAAAAAATTAAATGCAACAAATAAAATCACACTAAAAGGTATAAAATAATTATTATCTTATTTAGTTACAATTAAACGACGAAATATTAACATGAAATTACTTTGTGCAGTTCGATGCCAAACAAACTATACCTATAAGACGAGCGTACCCACCAAACGTACTAAGTAAGATCCGTCGATTCATAAAAGGTATATGTTTGGCATCGACTTAAAAGTAATTTCATGTTAATATTTCGTCGTTTAATTGTAACTAAATAAGATAATAATTATTTTATACCTTTTAGTGTATTTTTATTTGTTGCATTTAATTTTTTGAAGTCGGTTTTTATTTTTTCTTAAAAATTATCTTTATTAGTGCTCTTTTTAGTGATGATATAGTAGATAGTCGCGATCAATATAGACACCATCCTAGAACCCACCAATCGGTCTAAGAACCATCGAAATCGGTTCACTAAAAATGAAGTTGATCTAAAAAAACCTAATAAAAAGGTCTAATACCTATGAAAAAAATGGGACCAATCGGAAGGTGGGCTGAACCCAATGCAAAAAAATTCCGTCGGTTGACAATTGGCGGAGATATGAATGTAACATAGGCACAAAAAATCAGTCGAATGGAGAACCTCCTTCTTTTTGAAATGGGTTATAAAATAAAGAAAGATAGAAAAATAAAAAAATTGAATTTTTGGATCAGCATTTTATTTATTTTTTATTTTACAATACTATATGGACCTGAGTCTTCAGACTCCGCGATTGTCAATAGCTTAAAACTATTAGGCGAGACGGCAGATACGTTTTTCTATGTATGAAAAAGACCCCGCTTGGGGCTGATAGTTTAAAGGATTTGGCAACTGCTGTATAACAAAATTATCCTAAAACTCTTTTCTAATAGAACGTAAAGTAGAGTATGAGTGTAAACTTTTGCCAAAAAACCATAGGCGTAACTAGGATTAATGAATATGGAGTCAGCCTCTAGTGGTATCTGCACCAGTAAAAAGTGAGGAGGGAGCTCAAAGTAATATCTTTGGTAAGAAAATTCATATACGTGGTTGTTATAAATATATCAATTTTATTTGTATAAACAAAAAAATGATTTTAATTATTTTATTAAAAATCAAAGAAAGCTCCAGCATAATTGTTTATTTTTGAGACCCTGTCACCTCTAGTTTCGTTTATGCAAAAAAGATACATTTATTATTATAAAAAACATAAAAAAAAAGAAATATATTTTTTTATTAAACCAAACAAAAAATAACGTCTAAGAATTTGAACTTCAAATGTAAATTTCTCTGAAATAAAAATTATTATTTTAGTTTAAAAAATTAAATAAAAGTTTGAAGAGAATTAAAAAAAATAGAATATATTTTTTTTCTTATTCTTTCATCATATTATATATGTGCTTTAATTTCTTCATCGTTTTATTTTCATTCTTTTCATACTATATAATAATTTTACGTCTAAAGTTTTACTTCTTTTATCATTTGTTAGAGTGTATGTTGGCTTATATATATATATATATATATATATATATATGGCATAAAAAATATTCACTCAGAAAGAGACAATTGAGTAAAGATTAAATAGATATACTAAAAAATGTCCAAGTAAATAAAAAATAAATAAATAACGATATTAAATAGATCCAGCGAAAATAGAGAAAAGGATGGATTTTCATTTAATTTCTATAATGAACATTTAATGTGACTTATTGTAAATATCAGTTGATTAATAGGGAAAAGAAATTTAATTTTATTCATTAAAAATTGTACCTATATAATTTAAGCTGGTCAAATGAAATTCCAACCGAGGTCAGTAATAAAAAAATCCTGTTACTGCTAAGAAACTAATCACAATCAAAAAAACTATTTTTTTATGATTTTAATTAAAAACAAATTGCTAGTGTTGATTATTGGCGAAATTCACGATAGGGGTGCATCTATTAAAGCTGTAAGAATTAATAGGGTAAGACAAATTTAATGCGAATTCACCCACTACATCTATTGGCATAAAGTAATCGGTGACAACAATTTTTTTCCCCATGAGATTATGTTAGTTCTATCAGTTGCTGATTTTTGCTAATATGTTCGGCTTTTCTTTTTATAGCCGATCTAATCTTATTCGTGTTTATTATATTCTAAAGAAATTAATTGTTTCGTAATTTAGGTAGATACTAGCTAATTTTCTAATATATTAGAAGAATTAATTAATTCTACTAATGATTTTATTTTCGGCTGAAGAATCTTCAACTAAAGCTTGCATGCCAACAGCACTGTATTTTTTCTTGTCATCCAAAATTATTACTTACAAATAACAACACTTTTAATAATTTTAATCGGAAATACTCTCAACTAAACTAATTTCACAGTGAAAGCAAAGATTTAAGTATCTTTTGCAGTGTCTTTTTTGAAAAAAGATGGAAATTATTTCAAAATCAACTTAAACTTATAATGTTAATAAATGAATTTAACTTTTAGGACCAATCATAGATTTTGAGAAAATGTTTTTACATTGAAAATCGAGAGGACGAACATATAAATGTATTGCCTCCTAGAAATATTTTTTCTCTAAAATCGAGTGTAAATTCATTTATTAAACTACTTTCGTTTTTTTCTAAATTTTTAAATGAAAGACTTACAAAGTTAAACCCTAACATAGTTCATTACAATTCAACTTGAGGTCATAATATAAATTTAAATAACTTTCAATAGTTTTTAAATATATATATATATATATATACTATATATGTAAAATATCTTCATATTTAAGCGCGCAAGACTTTAGGCCTATCAAGTTGGTCCCACTGCTTTCCATGTCAAATATAAAATCTGATTAAAAAAGGTTAAGAGCTGACGGCTTGAAAACTAGTTTTAATATTAAAGTGTAAAATTTGTTTTAAAATATAAAAAGATTGAATACCAGAAAACAAACTATAAAAACCAATTTGTTTTTAGGTAATTATATTATGTTTGTTTTTTATTATATTAAATATAATCTCTGTATATAGAAAACTAATATCAAAGATGTAAATAATTTTTAAAATAAATAATTTGTTTTTAGGAATACATTGGCTTATAGTCATTTATGATTCAACCCGAATTAACTACATTATAAATTGGTTTTTTCTCGACGGTAAGAAGATAGAAAAATGAATGTGAAAATTCGCGTTGAATGTGAAGAAAGAAAAGGCAAGATAACCACACTTTTAAAATCCATCCAGATAATAGGAGAAAATGCACATGTATTTCCAGAAGAAGATCAAGGTCAGGCAAGCCATGAACAATTATTTTCCATGAATATTATTAAAAATGCCTGCAAAAATTTAAAGAAAAAAGGGCAATTTAGAAATATTAAGGTTTCATTACCCAGTGAGATAGCATCGTTATATATGGACATAGAAGGAAATATGGTTTTCAAAGATAAATATTTGGATGAATTAGAATCATGTGATGATACATTAAAAGAAAATTCTCTAGTAAAACGCATTGAAGAATTAGAGATTCAAATTTCAAAAGAAAAAGAAATAAATTTAAATGAAATAAATAATAAATTTCTAATAAATAAATTTAATGGAAAACAGGAAGCCGAAGTTTGGATGAATAATTTTGAAAACGAATGCAATAGATTCAATATATCAAAAGATACTACAAAAAATAGAAGCTTTAAAAATGTTTTTACAAGGAAATCCTAGTGAATGGTACAATGCAAATTTGATTAAAATACCGTTATCTGAATGGGAAATTTGGAAAGAATCGTTTTTATTAACATATAAAAAAAGAATTGGTCATCTATCCGAACAGCATTCAATTACACATACGTATTCGGTTCCCTAATTGATTTTGTCATAAAAAAGAAAATTTACTACTGGAAGCAGATAGAAATATGCAAGAACTATTTAGGATATATCAAATAGTTTATAGTTTGCCAATAGAAATCCAAGATAAACTAGAGAGGGAGAAAATTGAAAATTTTAATGATTTAATGAGAGAGTTAAAGAAATTTAATGATTCTTATACTATAAAAAAAATGTACCATCACAGGAAGAAGAAAATAAAATAAAAGATTTTAAAAAGAATCAATATAATAACAAATCCCAAGGAATTTCAGAAAGACAAAAGAAACCATGCCAAATCTGTGAAACATTTGGATACAAAAACCGCTTTCATCCAATAGAAATTTGCAGAAATAGAAATAGAAAAGAAATAAACCTAAATATTCAAGAAACGGAGGATTCAGATAATGAAGAAGATAAAAAAAACTTGAATACACACCACTAATTCGTTTAAAAGTTACCCTTGATAAAGATAAAGAAATCGAAGGAATCTATGACAGTGGCTCAAATGTAACACTTATTAACTCAAATATAGTGCAAAACATTAGAGACGGAATAATAAAGGGTAACAAACAAAAATTCAAGACGATTAGTGGTGTGCAAAAAAGTCATAGTAAAATAAATATACTAATGAAGATTCACAATATAGAAAAAGAGATAGAAGCCTATATAATTAAAAATGATAATTTCTCTTATGACTTACTCCTCGGACTAGATGTGATCAAGAAATTCCACCTGATACAAGACGACCAATTAAGGATCCTACAAAAAATGAATGATGGAAAAATAGAAATAATTACTAATAAAACAGAAATTATTAACAACTGTCGGATTGAAAATATAAATATGACAGAAATTCAAGAAAAATTGAACCACCTGGATAAAGAAAAGACCAGGAGATTAAAGAAATTAATAGAAGAAAATTCGAAAGGTTTTGCCAACAATAAATTTGATGTAGGAAAAGTAAAAAATCACGAAACACATATTAAATTATTAGAAAATAAATATATCTCAAAAAAGCCATATAGGTGTTCAATTCCCGATCAAGAGGAGATAGAAAAACAAATAACGGAATTGTTGGATAAGGGATTAATAGAAGAGTCTAGATCACCGTTTGGAGCACCTGTAACCTTGGCATTCAAAAAGGAGGATGGAAAAAGAACTCGTTTATGTATTGATTTCCGATTATTAAATAAGATCTTAGTACCAGAATCGCAACCTTTTCCCCGAATTGAAGATACTATCGTAAAAACAAGAAATTGTCAATGGTATACGGTTCTGGATATAAACTCTGCCTTTTGGTCACTACCAGTGAGACAAAAAGATAGATATAAAACAGCATTCGTTACCCAGAATGGTCATTATCAGTGGACTCGGACCCCGTTTGGGTTGAAAATATCACCTGCAGTGTTCCAGCGTGTACTAGCGAACATCATACGACGTAATAATCTTCAAGAATTTTGTGGAAATTACATCGATGACATTCTAATATTTTCCAAGAATTTCGAAGACCATCTACACCACATACAAAAAGTAATGAGAATAATTAAAGAAGAAGGATTTCTGCTGAAACTATCAAAATGTGAATTCGCCCAAAAATCAGTAAAATACCTGGGACATATTATCGAAAATAACACTGTAAGACCACATCATGATAATCTAAAATCAATTAGAGAATTCCCAATACCCCAAAACAGAAAGAATGTAAGACAGTTTCTGGGAAAAATAAATTTCTATTATAAATACATTCCAAATAGTACAAAATTACTGGAACCCCTACACAGTCTTTTAAGAAAAAATACACCTTTTAAATGGACGAACGAAATTGACAAAACGTTTCAAGATATAAAGGAATACTTGTGCAAGAGTCCAATTTTATCGATTTTCGACCCAAATCGCCAAACGTTTCTATTCACAGACGCAAGTGGAATTGGTATAGGGGCGATTCTTAAACAAATTCAAGAAAATGGGGAAATGCACCCAGTTGCATATTTTTCAAAGAAATTAACTCCGACACAAAAAAAGAGAAAAGCTATTTACCTGGAATGCTTAGCAATAAAGGAAGCTATACAATATTGGCAACACTGGCTAATAGGTCACAAATTTATAGCTGTTTCGGATCATAAACCTTTGGAAAATCTAAAAGTCAAATCAAGAACAGACGAAGAATTAGGTGACTTAGTGTATTACTTATCACAATATGATTTTACCATACGATACTCCCCTGGAAAAACGAACCAAGAAGCAGATGCTCTCTCAAGAAACCCAGTTCTCGAATGTTTTGAAAATACCGATGAGGTTCTTCAGATAGTAAATCTAGTATCAGTAGAAGACCTCTACCAAGATCAAAATGAAAATGAGGAAAATATCTCAAATGAAAAAAATACAATAAAAAAAGGAAACCTTATATATAAAAAACTGAGAAAAACAAGAAAGAATTTTTATCTCAAAAGATTATGGAATCTCACTAATTAGAAAAATTCATTTAAAGTATGGTCATATTGGAGTAGGTCACATAGCTGCAAAAATACGTCCTTTCTATTATTTCAAACAAATGGATAAACTGATAAGGCAATTTTGTAAAACATGCGATATTTGCAAAAGAAATAAATCGCGAAGATGCCGAGAATTTGGTCCATTATCTCAATTAGGACCTGCAACTGAACCATATGAGATAATGTCATTAGATACGATTGGGGGATTCGCAAATAACCGCTCTCCAAAGAGATATTTGCATCTCTTAGCAGATCATTTCAGTCGATATGCCTTTGTAAACCCATCTTCTGGACAAACAGCTAAAGATTTAATAAAATTATTAAAACCAATAGTACAGAATCACAAAATAAAAATTCTATTAGCGGACCAATATCCTAGTATAAATTCAAAAGAATTTAAAAATTTCTTACACCAGAATAATATTACAATAATTTTTACTGCTACCGATTGCCCGTTCTCCAATGGTTTGAATGAACGATTAAATCAAACATTGGTGAACCGAATCAGATGCAAAATACAAGAAGACGGGAAACGATCTTGGTCAACAATTGCAAGGGAAAGCACAGAAGAATATAACCATACTACTCATAGTGTCACTAAATTTTCCCCAGCATATCTAATGTTTGGCAGAGATCTATCTACGTTACCTACAGAACTCCAAGAGACAAGAAACTTGACAGAAGACCGAACACAGGCTTTTATAAACTCAAATAAATACCACAACATGAACAAATTAAGAATAGATAAAAGAAGAAAAGAATATACATTCAATACAAATGATTTAGTATATGTAGAGAATGGAAATAAACTCAATAGAAATAAATTAGAACCAATTAGATCAGGACCATATAAAATAATTCGTAAGGTTTCTAACTCAATATATGAAGTGGATACGGGACGAAGACGGTCAGAATCAAAATTTTATCACACAAATAAACTTCTACCATTTTACAAGGATGCACCAGGAATCAATTCTTCGAATTGATTTTCGAAGGAGGGAGATGTAAAATATCTTCATATTTAAGCGCGCAAGACTTTAGGCCTATCAAGTTGGTCCCACTGCTTTCCATGTCAAATATAAAATCTGATTAAAAAAGGTTAAGAGCTGACGGCTTGAAAACTAGTTTTAATATTAAAGTGTAAAATTTGTTTTAAAATATAAAAAGATTGAATACCAGAAAACAAACTATAAAAACCAATTTGTTTTTAGGTAATTATATTATGTTTGTTTTTTATTATATTAAATATAATCTCTGTATATAGAAAACTAATATCAAAGATGTAAATAATTTTTAAAATAAATAATTTGTTTTTAGGAATACATTGGCTTATAGTCATTTATGATTCAACCCGAATTAACTACATTATATGGATTTTTAAACAATTTTTCCTACCCGAGAATAGATCAATGAATATATTTTTTTAATCTGTATAAGTTGAGCTGGCGTTGAAGCAACATTATAGCGACCCAATTGGAGCCTTGAAATCAAGTGTTAAGCATTGATTTTCTTAAAATTTTTAAAATTTGTATCCGGGTACCAGGAGCGAACAGCAGTGTACTTTCCTTCCCGCCAATTTAATTTTCATTGACTTTTTATGAACAAAAATTTTGTCAATCTCAAGAGTAGGTGAAATGAAAGAAATCAGCAAGCAACAGTGGAATCGACTTTCATTTCAAGAATCATCGTTACTTTTCATATGGATTTTTAAACAATTTTTCCTACCCGAGAATAGATCAATGAATATATTTTTTTAATCTGTATAAGATGAGCTGGCGTTGAAGCAACATTATAGCGACCCAATTGGAGCCTTGAAATCAAGCGTTAAGCATTGATTTTCTTAAAATTTTTAAAATTTGTATCCGGGTACCAGGAGCGAACAGCAGTGTACTTTCCTTCCCGCCAATTTAATTTTCATTGACTTTTTATGAACAAAAATTTTGTCAATCTCAAGAGTAGGTTGAAATGAAAGAAATCAGCAAACAACAGTAGAATCGAGTTTCATTTCAAGAATCATCGTTACTTTTCATATGGATTTTTAAACAATTTTCCTACCCGAGAA
>JALMQS010000411.1:1847440-1862932 GCA_024734495.1 Forficula auricularia
TTGGGGTGACTGTTTTTATCTTAAGGCTCGTTTTTTATAAGTTTGAATCATCAAACTGTAACTACATATTAAATTTACTAGTTTCAAAGCTACAGGATTCGTGAATGATTCACTGCAATATTTGAACTAAAATATGAACCAAGAGGAATTGAAAATTTTATTGATTAAACATTTAAACCCTTTTCGAAATGACAATATAAATGTAGAGGCTATAAAAATTCTCGAAGGAAAAAAGGAAATATTGGGTTGTAAAAAACGGACAACACAATAAGGCCGAAGAGAATCACAATAGAAGGAAGATAAAAATTTCACTTACTTTATAATCCATTCTTGAGTTATCGTGGGTTTCGAAATTCAGATTGATTTTTGAAAATGATTTTTCTCCACGTTTCAGACATTTCTAAACACGAATAATAAATTAAAATATTTCGAAAGAATTCAAGTATTCATCACCCCAATCATTCTTTGCTTTCGGAACTTGCCAAAAATTTAAAAATTCTGAGTGAATTAAAATGGGCTCGAATAATTTTGTCGTTTGATGAATGAAGGTTAAAAACTATACATTTAAGAAATTGAGAGTTTCTTTTATAGAAAATTGGGGATTTGAGAGCTATTTCTATTTGTTAATAATCAAGAATCTGCCAAGCGATAAGTCTTAACAAGTATTAGTCAATAAAATATTTTTAATAATTTTGTTATTCTAGAAATTCCCTTAAGCGCTTGACTGATAATGATACTCGTTATAAATAAAGATAGAATAATAAATTACTTCTTAATTAAATTTAGACTAAATACATATAAAAGTAATTAACAAATTAAATACAATCAGCAGGCGAATTCAGTTGGTATGTTGCATTTGAACAATATATAATTTGAGAGGTCCTTTAGGATAGATAAGTTCTACTACAGCCTGCCGATACGGTTGCATAAATTTAAGGTGTCTGCCTTGATTCATGGCTTTTTTGAATTCCTTTGCACATATTCTAACAGAGAATATGCTCTTGTTTTGCAACTTTACACATTCTATTAGTAAATTGCAGTAAAATTTTTGTCTAATAAATTTAAATTCAATAATTTATTATCACATGCTTCTTCGTTTGAACTAAATATGCCGGTACCTGATTTTTCTTCTCCTAATGCTATTGGCCTCATTTCACTTAACCCTTCTCCCTTTAATTAATTTAAATTTAATTCAACAATTTACCTTAAAAGTTATATATGATCATATATGTTATCATATGATTAGTTTAAGACAGTTATTTAAGTTTTGGAAGAATTAAATAAAAATATTTTGTTCAATTTTTTTTATAATAGGACCCTTGCTCAATTACGGAAAAGAAAATAACAATATATATATATATTTCTATTTAATTGCCTTCGGATATTAAGTCCATTTAGACAGTTTCTATTGCCTATGATAGTTTTTATCATGGGTTACTAGTATTAGTGAGGGAGGCAAGTTTTAGCCGGTTGAATTTTTTACATGACCAAGGCCATATTTTGGGCCTCCCGCTCCAAAAAGCAAACATTTTATATATATATATTTATTTTATTTTTAATACCTCTCCCATTTAAAGTTCAACGGATCTACTACTCTGATAATTATTGTTTAAAACAATCTCATGAATACGTAGGTATCTCTCTCTCTTAATGAAGTTTAATATAATTTGTATTTGGTATCTGAACAATAGTTTTCAATGTAATTGTAATCTTCTATTCTGTATTCACTTAATTTATATATATATTTTTTTAATTTTCAGCCTGTGGGCATCTACGAGCATAAATACGAATGGGCGGGCAACCAAGAAGCTGGTGATTGTAGTTTGTGGGTGCGAAAGGCGATGATTGAATTCGATGATGGCGAATGGGAATGCCAAGTCACAGCCTCCGATTTCACAGCTCAAGACGCCCTCACATCTAGACCGGCTAGATTAGTCGTCAGAGGTAAGTTCAAACAGCAATACTTACATTAAAATATATAAAAGATTCATCATTTCCAAGAAAATCAAATTTATACTTTAATGGATTTCGATTATTTTAGTTTATATTATTGTGATTGAATTTATTGAAGGTTAAATTCATATAGTAATATAGAGTATTAAGATATACTGGAAGGCTACCGAATATCGAAAAGTGCTCTCTAGCGGCTCGAAGAACATTTTTCTTAGTTAGAGCTATTCAAAGATCATAGTCATAGAGCATTCATAGCCTTTGTCATAGATAAAAGATTCATACAGGCTTTGTGCTAAACGTTCATTTAGAAAATTTTCCAACGTACAAATTTATAGATTAAAATATTATTAAATATGCCTAGTTCTCGTCGTCAATGTTTTATGGAAGGTTGGTTTTGTAACACAAAATCAGATAAATAACATACGTTTTTTAAACGACCTAAAAATTCTGAAATGTAAGTATCCTATATAAAATTAATTAGTAATTTATTTCTTTGATTTTTATATGTTAATTCTTTAATAACATAATTATAATGCTAAAGAGAGCGATTCCCGCCATTTTATTGCCCATTCCGAACCGCCAGAGAGCTCTGTATCTCGTATACGCTAAAATACATTGGCCCCTTATGGAGTCTTCCACTCTATATTACTCTATAATTAAATTTTTATTAAAATCTGACATACTTAGTTCTAAAGAGAAATCATTGAAATTGTTCTCTTCTTGATGCAAATAAACATATTCATATGCATCAAGCAGAGGGCTACTTCAATGATTTATCTTTATGAATCAACAACTCTGCTACTCTCGGCAACTATTTATTGACCCAACAGCGAAATGTGATAGTTATATTGTATTATATGTTGTGGGGTTATATAAATAATTATAATTAATCGTGTATGATTTTAATAAAAATTTAATCTTCATTCTTAAGACTGATTTGATACAAAAGCTCGACATTATCCGAAAACTATGGATTCAATATAGAGGGAATTTGCATTGGGTCCCTTCTAGTTCATGCTCGATGATAACCTATTAAAAAATTAGAAAAATTAAACAAAAGAGTGGGATAAAGTCGAGTTAACACATACATTTATTTTATGCATTGCGAGAAAGTACCTTCGCTGGATAAACCCGAGAAACTTTCTGTAATCGATCTATTATAATTTTGCAATGGGCCTTAAGTCCCACATTAAACATTTTTAACTAAGTTTTTGGTGAAAATATTCTATTCCAAGTTTTCCTCTTCCTATTTTCTTTTCCACCTCACCTTCTAAACCATTCCTAATCAAACCACATATGGTATCTTAATTTTTTATACATATATAAAAATACATTTAACTGATTTTGTATGTCAAAGGAAACTAAGGAAAAACATCAATTGTTTTCAAATAAATCTTTCATAAAAATACTCTGTTCATAGTGATTCAATTTGTTTAATTGAATTTGAGCTTTTTCTGATAAATTTTGAAAAAAAAAAAAAATAATAATAAATAAACATAAAAATTCGAGCGACGCCAAAAATAAACCCAGACAGATATTTTTCAAAAACTATACTTTTTTAGAAGAAAAGTTAATAAAATTATATAATTAGCTATAAGACAGAAATGGTGTATTAGAGAATTAAAAAAAGTAAAAAATTATAGACAAAAGGACTGGTCTAGGTTCGAACCTGGGACATCACGTAACCGGTTCGAAACTGTAACCACGTGTGTAACCAGTACCTGAACCCAAATCAATGTTAATTTTTATTTGTGATGTATTGTTAATCATTGTAATGGCAATTTTCTGTTGTGGGGGCGACCTTCATAATGGCAATATTCATATCACTGAAAAAAAATTATAATGTAAACATCCACTGTTATTTCCTCTGCCCCTTACTTAGGGAAAAGAGTTCTTTCACAGTATATATAGTTCATATAAACACACAATCTGTTCCATGTTATGTCTTTTTGACTTTACAGTCCTTGGTCATTAATGTTACCGTGGGTGACACAAAGTCAATCATTTCAATATAATTACACACACTTACCTTGAATTGTGACTCATAATACAATTTTTTTACGCACAGGTGCTGATGAAGGGTATTCCAATAACCAGAAACACTACATGTATTGTCCACCTTATTATACACATTAAAGTTGAAATATTCCTTCAATGAAAAATTCTTTACTGCACATCAAGTAACTCTACTCTACTTTCCGCAACACCTCAAAATTTCTATACAACATCTTAATTTTTACATTTTGAAAATTCCATCCTTTTTTATCTATATACGTGGCTTTCTAGTGGTCTGCCTATTTATTATTATCAACCTCGGCCCGTCGATTTTTGTATAATTTCTTCTTTTCTTTATTCTCTAACATGATGTATATCGTAATTGAGTTTAGCCAAGGCTTCGTTATGATCGCGCCTCAGGGCTGATAAAAAATAATTTTCCAGGTTTGGATGCTGTGATTAATTGATGTTTTAATATAGTACAAGTTTATGTTAAAGTCCTGTCGTCTGTTTAAGTTACGACAGTTTTTTTAAGTTAATTATATTAAGTAAAGAGTGTGAAGAGTAAATTTAAGCAATTACATCCCCCTAAATAAAAATACGAAAAACCAAGTGGAATGTTGATGGAATAAGTGAGGGTTGAAAGGGGTATTAAGATATGACTATAAAAGGGATTGACATAGCTGGCTGATGTATTAGTAATCCTTCGGCTTATCTCACTATCTATCAGTAATCCCTATCCGGTTCAATAAATATTTAATGGAATTAATGGAATCTTCTGGTTCCATTTATTATCTGTGCAGAGAGAGCGATTGGATCATTTACTTACTGATGTTTCCTCTGGTAAATTCGCAATTCAAACACCCCCCCCCCCCTCCACCTTCTATCGTATAACTAATCTCTTTTAAATAAAAAAAAACAAAATACATCAAAAGTAAAAGGAATGACTTGGAATCATTTAAATAGCATTATTAGCATTTCGAAAGAATAAACCGCAATATTAATAATCAATTTCTAGTTTCTATATATATTATTTATTCTACTGTTGGTAAACAAACATTAATAGGTGAAATAAATAAATTACTTAAGTATATATTACTTTTATTGATATAGAATCTCATATTTTTTAAGACATCATATTATTTTACTTTTTACATTACGATTGCCCTCTGAGTTAAATATGACCTTCAAACATCTAGTTTTCTGATTTCTGGGACTGTAAAGAAATTGTAAAGATATTTTGGTTTAAAATATCCCATAATTTTTCAAAGGATTTATATTTCAATGGGGAGAGACATAAGACCCCTCTTTGAGCACTTCCCTCCTATCTCGGCGTATCTTCTAGTAGTATTTATTATTATTATTTTTTTTAATATATCTTTTAACAATACAAAATCTATTTTCCCTTCTAAAGGCACATTTAGGGGGTCGGGTTAGGCTAGGGGTAGCGTGCCAGCCTGCTAACCAAGTACGACTCAAGGCACCCGGCTAAAATCTGACCCCCGTAAGAGACAAATTAAAAATAATAATAATAATAAGTAGTATCGTAAATTGGCTTATAGCTAGGAAGGCCGAAAAGTCAAAAAAAGGCACATTTATTCGATTTTCAAAAATACCACAACATCCATTCGCGGTTAATTTAAAGATATTTTTTCGCATGTTGCAAAGCTAAAGACCATAAAATATAATCAGGTCTTTGTATTGAAAAAATTTCAAACATAAAACGAACATTTTATACAATCGTGGTATCAGAATTCAGAAAAACTCAGACAAGCAAAAAAAAATCATATTTTCAAAATGAATTTTTTCAATTTTCAAATATTTTTAAAGGAGAATAAAGAAATAAAAAAATAAGGATAAATACAGTACTTCTTTCTTTTCAGTAAAAATGTTAATAAAATTTCATACTTTCTAGTTCCTGTATAAACATTCAGAAAATCAAAAAAAAAATTATAGTAAGAACAATCAAACGGTTGAGCTAATCATCTAAATTAGCACACAAATTATTATAAAAAACCTTCCCCTTTGACAAATTTTAACTTTCTTCCTCATATTGTGTGACGAAAAAAAATTACCAAATCACTAAAATTTGCGAAAATTATTTGAAAAAGTTTCCATTTTTTCTTCTATTTATGAATGATTTAAAAGCAACATGACTAATTCTTTATAAGTACATAAAATGTCTGATATCTCTAGTTATGTTCATTTAGAGGCATATGCATCTTTTTTATAGATATGGGGTAAAAAACACCTGTATGATTTTTCTATACTAAAAGACGTACGAAAGTGAGTGAGAGAGAGAGAATGTAATCAAGAGGAGGTGCTTGAGTTCAAGAATAGGATAAAAAAAAGCTCGCATAGAAGTGGTTGATGCCTTAAAGACAGTCTTTTGTGTAAGGAACAAATCCAAATGGAGCAGTAGAGCACAAAAGGGAATGGCTCAAATTGATATGTTCATTCATTTGAGAAATCGAAAAAGACAATTAAGAAAAGCACTTTTTGAAATAAATAAAATATTATCATTTATGTTAAATTGCTCTAATAATTTTTAAAACATTTTGTGTAATGTGGGCCAAGGAATAATTCGACTATTAATTAAATGATTTTGTGGGTTTCGGTAATTTTGTTGGAACTATCTCAGCAAACAAAATATATAATAAAAATTATAAAAACGTAGAGAATATTAAAGAATATTCGTAATTATAATAATTGAAATAAAATAGAAACAATTTTTTTTCTTGCCGAGAGTAGTAGAATTGTTGATTTTTATAGGAAAGCAATGAGGGTGTGCTCTGCTGGATGCAAATAAACATATACCTATATAATGTGCCTGTCATTATGAAAGTGGCCCATGTTACATATTTTTAGTTTTGAGATATTCAATGTATTGTAAAATAAACAATAACTGATTTTGGTTTAACTACTAAAAAAAAAGTTATTGACAGACATACAATAGCTATGAGATATTTTATATAAATAAATATACATATAGGTATATTTTAATATAAATATTGTTATTAAATTTTAAATTTGTAAAAGAATCAAAATGTAAATTAAAATGATACTTAACTTAAACTGGACAAATGGTATCCAAACCGAGGTCATAAAAATAAATAATATTAGAAGATTAAAAAATTTAGTGTATAATTAATTTGAAAATATTTTCTTGCCGAGAGAAGCAGAGACAATTTTCAAGAGCAAATCAATGAGGGTGTCCTCTGATTGATTTAAAAAAACATATCCTTATATACAAACATTTATATAATTTTATAGATAATTATTATATAGTCTTAAAGGACCTTCATTTTTAGTCTCTTATATATAATATTTGTTTTCTGTGCATGAGTACCTTCGAATGGAGTGATTTAGTCACAACTTAAAATATTGGTAACCTTATATTATTTTCAACTTATACTTTAAGCTGTGAATGAACAACTCCATACGAAGGTACTTATTCACAGATAAAATGTTAATATTCATAAGAACAACTGAAGATGAAATTCAAGCCTTTGAAGTGTTTAATATTATATATATTACTAGCTGAGGCGCCCGCCTACGGCGAGCATCTTGCTGAACAAATGTCTTCGCCCCCTAGACCTCCCCGTCACTTGAACACTCTCCCCTCCTCCACCTCAAACCACTCTCCACCCCACCGATCCTCTCCCCAACCCCGCCTCTGATCACCCTCCAACCCTGTCTTCACCCTTTGGTCCTCCTGACAAACAAATAATTCAAGCAGTAGCACTGCCATCTATTGGCAAATGATTCAAGATTGACGTACGGACGGAACATTTTAATTGATTAATATAGATATATATTCATTTATATATAGGAATATGTTTATTTCCATCAAGCAGAGGACACTACTTAGCATTGATTTTCTATTAAAATTTAGAGTAAACCCTGAACAAATTCTAACTGAAGGAGTGGTGGAGACATGTGAATTTTCGATATTTGTTTTGCCATATGTATTATTCAATTTATTTATTTATTGAAATTTTCTCTAATTTGAAATGTGAAAAAAAACAATTGCATTTATGCCAACTAATACTAAGAAGAAGAGACATTTTTCATTTTGGTATCTTATTGTTTTTTGTAATGTTTTTTTTTTTCGTACGTTTGAAAGTGTAACTAATATTTATTACATGTGAAAGTGAAATATAGAAAACGAATATCTCCGTGAAGAGGGTATGGGTGGATCTCATAGGGTAGACGAGAGGGTGTGAAGAAGGGGTGAGAGGGGGTGTAAGGGAAGGACGAGGGGGTGAGGTTTGCAAACTCTGCAGTGCAGCCGTTTTCGTTTCGTCTTTGTCCTCCTTCTCGTCGTCAATTTAACTTTAAATGAATTTAACGCACAGGTATATAAATTTATTCTTGACTTGAGACCGAGAAAGAGAGCGTGGGTATCCATCCACCCCCGCGAGTCCATACACCCATCTCTCGTCCTTTCTCTCTCTCTCTCTCTCTCTCTCTTTCGCAAACCTCTAATATTAGTAGTAGTAGTGCTAGTAGTAGGAAGAGAGATAGAAGGGTGGGTGTGGGGTATGCGGGTGTGGGCGAGAGGGTATAGATCAATTCCAGACGATTGGCTTAGAGAATAATAAACTAGCGAACAAAATGCCTTTTTGCAAAAGAGAAAGAAAAGAAAGAAAGGAAGAAAGTAAAGTTTAAAAAAAAAATAATAAAAGATTGCTTTGAATACGTTACAGAAACAAAAAAAAACGGGTTTTTTTTGAAAAACATCCGTTGCCAGATTTAGTTTAGAAAAGAAGAAAAAAATTGAAAAGAAAGAGATATAGTACCTACTCATCTTTTTTTTTTAGGGGGACTTGCTATTCAAATTAACAATCAGTAAAAATACTTTGTGAAATAGGGAGGATTCAAAATTAACCTGATGCCTAATTTCGAAATTTGCGCCTTTTTCTTCTTCTTCTTATTATTACGTAGTCAAAAAAAGTCTGTTTATTCCAGAGCGTCTTTCAAACTTTTTCTTGGGCGGCCCCGGCTTCTTTTACCTGTAGGGTTGTTCTCGTACTTTTCTCACTATCATTCATTCGTAACACGTGTACACTCCATTCTGTTCTTCTCCTTTGGACCCATAAGCTGACTTTTTGTATATTGCCCTTTTCCCTAATATCTTCATTTTTTACTCTGTCCATCCTTGTTTTACCCGAAAATCTGGGTAGCGATTTTATCTCACATACTTCCAATATTTCTCTTGTTTTTGCGGTGTCTGTTCTTGTTTGTCAAAATGGGTCGCACAACGGTCTTATAGATGCATACTTTTGCTTCCGTTCTCAGTAACTTGTTTGACCAAACCATTTCATTCTGATATTTTGGACGGCTTAATATATAATAGCTTAGAGTCTGATTACCTCGCTAACGCTTTTGGTTACACTGTTCGACAAAAATTTCTCACCATAAACCTAACAATGGATTCCAGTAGAGTTTTATACGCTGATTATCATGCAATTTCCCGATTTTTTACAACACGTCAGAATTTTGGGATATCATCGGTTCAAACGACAAAAAATGACATTTTGACCTATTTTCGAATCCCATTAGATATTAAAAGCATTATTTGAAATCAAAATATTTTGTTGACGTAATAGAAAACAGCTTTCTTTTTGATTTTCAAATTTCCACTTGTTTTTAGCTCAATTAGAACTCGAGTTATAACTAAAAAACTAAAACTAAATGATTATAAAGGATAATAAACATAGATAAAAACATAAGGTCAAAATGGCATTTTTGTCATAATAGAATAGAATAGAATAGATTATTTATTTGCAGAGAACTAACTGGAATCCATTGTTAGGTTTACGGGGAGAAAATTTTGTTTAATTTTTGTCGAGCAGTGTTATCTGAACGGCGAGATAGTTGAAGGATAGCACTTGGTCGATTTCGAAATTTTAATTATTTATAAAATGTTAAATTGTGAACCTCTTTGAGAATTTCGGATATATCAAGTGTTTCTTTTTTTAAACAATGGACTTATTTTTAAATTTAATTTTCCAGACATTAAAATTTTCTAAATCTAATTTTTACAAAAAGAAAAAATATCTTAAGCACTTTAAGGGTGAGAAAATCTCTGATTCTTAAAAGATATTTTTTATTCATGTCAGAAGGAATCAACCTGTCAAGAGTGAATCCAAGTGCCAAACTGGTTTCCGGGCAGTTGGTTTAATCCTAGAGACGATCTCCTTCTGATATATAAAACTTATGGATGAGACTTGAAATTTAATTTTTCCATGCTTTATTTCGAAAATTTTATTTTTAAAAAAGAAAGAAAAAAATATTGTCTACGGTTGTTTGAATACGTTTTTTAATTATTAAGTTCTGAGTAAAAATAAAGAAGAAGCAAGGAATAATATTGTTTTTATTATAAATTAAATTAAATTTCGCACCATTGTCTCTCGAAAGCGAAGAATTATCTCTTGATGCGGCTGAAATGCGGATTTTTAACAAGAGGATAAAATTTGTAAAAAATATTATTTTTACATGTATTTAATCATTTAAAAAAGTTGCTTAATGTCATGAATGCCAGTATCGGCGATGTCATCCATTTAGATTATTTGACTAAGGTTTCATAAAAAAAAAAATAATCCTCGGCTTACTCAACTCCAGGTTGAGAGTGAGTCTGGAGTTCCAAACATTATGAATTTCATAAAACAAAATAGTGTGGAGTTAGCTCACCCCGAGTCAATGTTAGGAAAATAGGTTGGCAATGGCGAAATTCCCTAGATTTTAGTTATTTTTTTAAAAAAAAGTTATGTTTAAATTTTTTTTTGTTTTGACATTCGTCTTGTATCCTATTATTTAAAAAAATCCTATTATTTAAAAACAATCAATTTTTTTTCTATTTAATCATATAAAAATAAAGTGGTAAAAAAGTAAAGATACAACAAAACTGAGACAAATCATGTAATTTTAAAAATTTGAAATGTATTGAATAATTGAATATTAAATTTTAGATAGAATATGGACCAATCTTCAATTAAAAATAAAAGAACTCCAAATTTCACAATAGAAGAAAAGAAACGTCTTGTTTTTCTCGTTAATAAATATAAAGATGTGTTGGAATCTTAGCGCTCAGATTCTGATGCTAATTTAAAGAAAAAAAAATATGGGATGATTTGGCATCAGAATGTAATTATGACTCCAATCGTTTCCGATCTAATTTCATTCTACGAAATAAATATAAAAATTTAACTATTTTATTAGAAATATCTGCTTTCTTCGATTTTAGTTAGAAATTTTTTTTAATTTAATTTATTAGATATTAGACTTTTAAAAAATATACCTATATAATGAATTCTTTTGTTTTATTCTAATTCTGTGTTAACATAAATTAAAATTCTATATACATTTATATAGGTATATTTGGCTATATTTAATATTATATAATAATAATAATAATATTATAAAAATAAATAATATAACGATTTGTTTTGAATTCTTTTGATTTGAAGCTCTAACCTATAAAACGTTTTTCTAATGTCAATGAATAAACACAGAGTTAGCACCAGGATAAAGGTTAACCCCTCAAGTTCGGAGAGTTAAATATAGAGGGGTTAAGTCTGCGATCACCTTATGTTTTTTTTTATGAAACATATTTCGAGAGCTAACCCCAGGGTCTTCTCTAGCATAGGGTCATCTTAGTTTTATGAAACTGGCCCTAAGGAACCCATGGAGATAATCCTAGTATTTAGAAATCATGGTTAATTTACCATTGTAATAATTCGATCGTTTGTTTAGTAAACATATAAAGCTTGTCCATAATCAACATACGAATTCACACATTATGAAACAAAACGTCATTTCCAATTTCTTTTTCATCCATCTTAAAGTACTTTTTTATATTGATATATATCATAAAAAATCAATACAGATTCGTGATGTCAGTCATTACTTTCTTAACTCTGTTTGGTAAGAATTTTTCAATTTTGAAAATCTCCTAAGGTACCTTTATGGAGACTGCAAATTACTTTCAGGAGGCAAGAGTAGTGAATTCAATCAGAATTTTTTATTATTATTTATTTATTTATTTATTGTTGCATTTTCGAGTGGAGAAATGCCCGGAATCTTGAGAAAAATAATTGGAAGCTATCATGTGAGGGCTCGGAAAGTTTTTGCTTGATCCTTTCTGTTTTTCTAGTGAATTACTTTTCTCATTATAATGCAAGAACGGAAGTTCATAGTAAGTTCTTTCAGGTTCCAAAATGTATTTACAAAAGTGGACTTTCCAGCTTCAAAACAACCGACTGGAAAATGGAAAACCCGAATAAAAAATAGTATAGTTAAATGGGAAATTTTTTAAAACAGGTTTTAGCTAATAAGCGGGAATTTAACACATAATTTTGTATTAATGAGGTGCACATTTGAAAGTAACAGCTTACTAGATCAGACCGTTCGCTGTCAAAATTAGCCGGCCAAGTGCCAGTGAAACGCGCATACTGTGAGTTCCGAAGCTTATTTTTTCTAAAATACGTATTATATCAAATTTGCTCATAGATGGCACTGATACTGAGATAATAAAGGAATTTGTGAAATTTTTTCATAGTTTTAAATTAATCCACTTCCGAAGGGGTACAAATATCACCTAACAATGGCCAATTTGAAATCCTCTCACGTCATTTTAAAGTGAATTAAAATTTTACAAAAGTAGCATAATTATACTTTAACAGATATCTACAGGGATCCTTCACATTAAATAATAAAAAAAAAAAATATTTTTTCGACCCCACAAAAAATTTGACCCTCCCCAAAATAAACATTCAATTAAATGTTAATACGATTTTTAAAATTGTGAGATAATTAATACAAATAATTTGTATAACTTGTTCTCAAGTATGTGTCTTATTTAGGTTACTAGCTACTGTGGTCTGAAAAAAAAGACACCCCATGTATCAACAGTAGTAGGGCCCCGTTTTAATTTTGAACGGAATTCTAAAAATTAACAAATCATCTAAATTTGCAGTGAACGTATCATCAAATCTGAAAAAAAACTTTTTCCAATTATAAACATTTAAAGAGGTTATGTTTTTTACTTTACCATATAGGGTATGGTCAAGTGTTGTAATCATGCATGAAAAAAGTGTTTTTTTTTTTAAATATTTCAAAAACGGCTGAAACTATTTTGATAAAAAAATTGGACGAAACCATGGCATTTCGGTCTACAAAAAAGCTCCAATAAGTGAACATCGAAAAAATTATATTTTTGAGATAATAGCTGTTTTGTCAAAATGTCTGTTAGTCTGTTATTCTGTTAGTTTGTGCGTTACCAAATTTTGTGAACAAGCTAGCTCAAAAACTAGTGTGAATATCAAAACGAAATTTCACACGTAGTTTTGGTGCATTGAGATTAAGAGCTGATTATATTTTGGTGCATATAGACCTAAAATTAAGGGGTGAAGGGAGTTAAAATAGAAAATTATAATATTTTCAAACTAAAAAAACAAGAAAAATGAAATTTACTATAAAATGAAGCTAAAATAACGAAAATATTTTTTTCTGGTGCCAAAATTAGGGAGGGGGTCAAAAAATAAAAATCTAGGCCATTTGAGCAAACTCAACCAAATTTTGTATACATAATCAGTGGGCCCCTAGAACACTAAAAATGCAAAAACAAACCCCCCAAAATGGGGGGCGGGGGGGGTCAGAAAATTAAAATCTAGGCCCTTGTACCAAGCTCAACCAGAAGTGTATGAAGTCATGTGGATGGCCACATCAGAATGTGTCAATTTATTAAATTTAATACTCACACCGCTGTTAGAGTTTTTGAAAAGCTTATGTTACGGCTTCATTAATCACACTGTACTATCGTTTACATCGGGGATTTGATAATAAGCTAATGTTTCAGTCGCCCCACTAAACCAGCGAAGTAAACTAAGCATATGCTTGAGTTGGTGACCGTCTAAGAATTCAGTGTCTTGTTGGCTTAGTGCCTATAGAGGCAGACTTGGCCAAATAATCCCTCTATAATAAAAATAGATAAATTGTAAATCAATAGGATGGTTTCGTTTTCTACACATATTTAAGTTTCCAAGTCCATTTTTTTACGATCGGTTGAGTAAATAAGTCCGTTTGAACGTTAAAGAAGGCAGAGAACGAGCCAAAACGGAACTATCTCCAACCACCCGCCCACAGAGAATCAACCCTTCTCTCACCCCGACTCCCATATTTATCTTTCCCTCTCCCACGATCGAGCAAATATATATATAGAGAGAAACTACTGAAAAAAAACAACACTTTTTTCGATCATTGCATGTGTACAATTCCACTCCTTTACTACCTACTCACCAACCATTGTGTATAATAAAATAAACTTCTTTGGAAAGCAGAAATAACAAACAAAAAAAAAATGAAAGAAAATTTATTAAATGTTTTGATTCGCTCTTACACCCCCCAGCAAATGTCTAGACTGATTCATTAATAGAGAGTTTTACTCTTCTAGTTTTTTATTTTTGTCGTGAAAACGTCAATAACATCCTCACTGGAAAGACATACGCTCTTTTCACACACGGTTAAGGGCGGGCCGCAGTTTTTAATTCATTCGCTTTTATTTTATTATTCGTATTCATATACGTGGAGAAAAATAAGAGTTATTACTTTCACTTATATCTAAATATATTTAATTAAATATATGTGATAGTATTGCGTTTCTCTTCAAAGTCTTGAAAAATTGAAGGCTTTTATAGTAATATCCAAGCTTATAAAAGTTGCTTTCACTTTGTCAATTATAGATGAAAGTAATCGATACCCTTAATAAATAGAAATCGGATTTAGAACAAAAAATAATTTACGTGGTCTCTAAAAATTAACCAAAAATTTAATTGTTTTGTGCTTGTGTGTGTATATATATATATACTTACCTGCGTTTAGTAATGGTAAGTCCTAAAGCAACGAAATTTGAAACTAAATCAAGATATGGGCTAAAAGAAGTACAAAAACAAGCTACTGGTTAAACCATAATAAGTACTCCTTTACTTAAAATTTTTTCACTATTTTGCATTTCTCAAAAAAAAGCGGAAAATATTTTGTTTATCAATGAAGGGGAGGTTGTAAGAAAAAAGTTGTGTCGTGCACACAGCAGTTTTATGTATGTGTGTGTGTGTCCGTCAGGATTTGAATACCCACGATAAACAAATAAAATTGTAAAAAAAATTGTTCTAGTACAAGGTTTTTCAAAACAAAGAACTAATTAAATTTTAAGCTTTCTAGATTTGGAAATTTTGGTTCAAAAATTCAGAAAATTGAAATAAAATTGAATTTTCATTTGCCACATATAGAAAGCTATTAAATGGTTCTATTTAATATACTAGAATTTTAAATATTAGAAACATCCTTACGACTTCTAAAATGATAATTATTTCGGATGATATTTATTAGAAATCCATTTTTTCCAGGCATTATAAATGAATCCATATAAATTTTAAGCCACTAAATTAACAATCGATAGAGATTGTGGTGTTGGTGCAAGGTGAAACATCTTTAATAAAGATAAGAGTAAATAAATATTTTATTTAATATGGATTTACTATG
>JALMQS010000411.1:1863332-1895648 GCA_024734495.1 Forficula auricularia
AAAAAAAATTTTATATCTTTTAATTTTTTAATTTTAATGTGAAATAAGTGACCCAGTATCCTTAACTCATAGTAAATCCATATTAAATAAAATATTTATTTACTCTATCTTCACTAAATTAACGTTAGTTTTTGAAGCGCCCTTAAAACGTAATAATAATAATAATAATAATAATATTTTCTAGCTTAAGAATATTAAAAATGCAATATGTATAATATCTGTATTAATCTTAATTAAAAATATTATTATATAATATCTCTAAATGACAATTTGTATTCTTTTTTATATTGCATGCATATTTAATATAATTTTTTTTTTTTTTATTTCATAATACTGATGAAACATCTAGATATATGTAATATATATTTTGAGTGGGAATGAGGATGTTGTTTTATGTTGGTTTGTTGTTGGTGACGAACACATTACCAGTCCAACTGACCATAATGTAATCATGTTTTTAGAATACAACTCGGGATGGATAAAAAGAGTAATGGAGTTGGAGGATGAGGGGTGTCGAGTGGAGTCGGTGCGGGGGTGTGAAGTGGATGGGTGAATGCCGCGAATAACGATACAAAAAGCGGATTACATGTTAGTTAAACATGACAAATGGCCAGTTGACGCGAAAGAGAGCGAGAGTGGGAATAATTAGGAGTTTGGATTGGATTACAACTGTACTAGGGGAATAGGATAGTATTTCGGAATTCAAATACATAGATATATATATTAATTTTGGATATGACTGAATAGGCAATATCGAAAACGTATCAGTGACAGAATGAGTCATTGAATTAATAAACGGTAATATCTTAAAATAAATTTGATTGCTCATTATACTATTTTTAAAGCATAAATTACAATATTGTCATGTAAGTTATCACTGAAGTTGATTTATAAATCTACTTACACTAAAATAGACAAACTAAGTCTAGCTAAAGTTTTCAGTAATAGTTGAATAAATAGAATATAATATTTAACAGGATATTTTAATATAATATTTTAGGAGGACTTTGCCTACCAAATCTACAGCATTCAAACTTCACAAATAGAATCTTCTTCTAACCATCTTTTAAATTCACAATTTAAAAAGATTCTAGATTTAAAATCAGAAACAAATTACCATAAACTGCTTCCATTTAATTTTCTCGAATTGCAAATTTTTAATTCGTCAAGACTTGACCCTCAAAGTTGAGAAAATATCTCAGACATCAATCCAAAATTAACTAATTCAAGTATCTATAACTTTTTGTCTTCCACAGATATAGAGTCATTTTATAATTATTATTAATATATGGAATTATTATTAATATATGGAACCGTTTATTGTATTTAATTATTATATGAAAAATAAATTGTAATCACTGTGATGACTTGATCTATGGAAACTCTGGACACAGATAAAACAGCTTAAAATGAAAAACGAAGGTGTCATCTGTGAATACTGAAGGTTGTACAAAAAACTGCTTTCTCTTTATATTGAGTATGAAGAGCGGGAAAAATTCTCGATCTGAGGCTAGAGCCTCATGAGTCTTTTGAAATTTTATATTTCTTTTCACTCCTGATTCTGAGATATGCACATTTAAATTTTATCTATTTACACAATTATGACTAAAAGCTTTTGTGAAAGCTTTACCGAGATCTATACCAATTATATTTTTTTTTCTAAATTTGTCTCTACCCCCAGGGTCATATTTTAGCTGGATGCCTCTAGTCGGATTCGAACCCGGGTCCCCTGGTTTGCAGGCTGGCACGCTACCACATAGCCTATCTGACCCCTACGTAAAAAATCAGGTTCTCTTGAGATACAAATTCGAAGAAAAGTATATATCTAAAACAATAGATAAGTAATAATCAAAATATGATTCCATTCTGAATTTATTTATCTATATGTAAATTTATATATGTCTATGTGTATATATACCATATATTGAACTTTTTATATATATACCAATACATCAACACCATTTATAAATCTAGCTAGTTCTATTGACAGTGAAATTGGAACAAAAAAATTAAATATAAAAACATTTTTCGTTAAAAGTTTAAACAAGTTTTATATATTTTTTTATTTTATTTCTTTAGTATACTATGACTTTGGATGTTAATATATAATAAAATAAAGAAAGAGTGAGAAATGTGTATTTTAATAAAATAGCGTATATATAGGCTTTGACTATATATAGAGATGAAGAAAAAGAGAAATAATAATAATAATAAATTCTTTCAAAGTTATTTGATAAAATGACCTAAAGCCTGGAATGAAAAATGGAAGAAAAAGATGAGAAGGTTTTTTTATGATTTGAAAACTGTTAGTGAAATATCAAATAAATGAAATTTTTGTTCGTTTCACAATTTCCATTCTTATATTCTCAAATATGTATTGTTGTAGCTGTACGAGTATATAAAATATGATGTTTTGGAGAAAATCACGACAAAAGGTCGCATCTATTCGCATTATATATAGAATTACCAATAACATTACATGTAATGGAATAGAGAATTCACCCCTCCTGATATCATAGCAGAAAGTTATCGGAGAAACAATTTCTATTCTCCATAAGAGCAATACATTTACTTTCCCGTTAACTAGCCGCTCCGGTTTTCGCTTATACAGTCCTAAATTTGTACAATTAATATTTACAACCTATTAATATACAAATAGACTAAGTATAATGAGTGGTTGGACGAATAAATTTCAACGCTAGGATCCAACAGCTTGTAGTTGAGATTTGAGATTGGTAACTATTTATTAACAATATATGTACTTTTAAATTGAATTTTTTTTTGCCGAGAGTAGCAAAATTTTTATATATTGAAGGGGACAATAAAAGAGTGTGTATTCTGCTGGAATTATAAATTTTATTTATTTATAACGAGACTATAGTTTAGAGGGCTTTGCCCTCTTCATCACTCTATTACAATGAATTTACAGGAATTAAATTATGTATTAATCAGTAGAGATTGTGGTGTTGGTGCAAGGTGAAAAAAAATTTTATATCTTTTAATTTTTTAATTTTAATGTGAAATAAGTGACCCAGTATCCTTAACTCATAGTAAATCCATATTAAATAAAATATTTATTTACTCTTATCTTTAATTAAATTATGAATGAAAGGTTAACATCTTTCATGTGGTTAGGTTAAGAAATTCTATATCTATATATCTATATATGTTCAGTGAGGCTTCCGCGGATAGGTTCTATATCATTAGAGATTTTTCGGGTTTCTCCGCGTGGGTTTGAGAGTTTTACTCGACGTTTCGGCTCTCCTTTTGGAGCCATTTTCAAGAGAGGGGGTAGGCGGTCTACGTGGTCTTAACCTTGTAGTCCAAGGCTCGTTTTGGAGGGTGTTTTCTGAGTGAATTTCTTCAGTCGGAAGGTTGGGTAGATTTGGATATTTAGGAAGTTTTGGGTGTTTTGTGGTTGAAGGTGTATTACTTACATTATGGTGGCTGACGTCTCGGCTGTTGCTGTCTTGAGAATGTTGGGCACTATCGATACGTTCACTGTCACTGTTTGTAGGCAAATGTGGTCTGCTGTATACCTGACCTGACCCCTATATTTTGCCCGACCCAAAAAAGCACACCACATTTACCTACAAACAGTGACAGTGAACATATCGATAGTGCCCAACATTCTCAAGACAGCAACAACCGAGACGTCAGCCACCATAATGTAAGTAATACACCTTCAACCACCTTCAACATCCAAAACTTCCTAAATATCCAAATCTACCCAACCTTCCGACTGAAGAAATTCACTCGGAAGACACCCTCCAAAACGAACCTTGGACTACAAGGTTAAGACCACGTAGACCGCCCACCCCCTCTCTTGAAAATGGCTCCAAACAGAGAGCCGAAACATCGAGTAAAACTCTCAAACCCACGCGGAGAAACCCAAAAAACCTCTAATGACATATATATATATATAACTATAGTCTCGTTATAAATAAATAAAATTTATAATTCCAGCAGAAGACACACTCTTTTATTGTCTCCTTCAAAATATATGTACTTTTGTAATTCATAAAAAAATAAGTTTCGCTTTGAAAAACTATTTTTTACCTAAAAAAAAAAAAAAAAATTGTAAACATTAACTTTTAAGGAGTTCGGTGTTGGTTCTAGGTGAAACATTTTAATATAATAATAAAAATTGTAAACGTTTGCATTTCGGCATCTTACCTTTGGGTGATATTAAATAAATTCCAAAAAATATGAAATACATTAATGATCATATTACATGTACCTAAATCCAAATAATATTACTTTTTTTAATGTTCCTTTTTCCTTTTAAGAAATATTTCCGCTTTTGAAAGCTTTTTGGAGGTCATTTTTGTTCCATGATCCTCGATTAGACTTTCTTATGTATGTCCGCGGAGTTTCTGGAAAGAAACCATCCGATTAGTTTCCAAAAATTAATTTTAAATGTATAGTAATACAAACCAGCATCTTACACCAACGCGAAAACTACGGCATCTTACCCCAAAAAAATGTTCGTCGTCTTCCCCCAAAGCATTGGAAAAGTCCGGCCCGTCTAGCACCTCACAGCAGTGAGAGGCGGGGGCCATTACGCGTCTAATAGAAAGCCCACACTTCAAATTCACTAAAACTAATAGAGTTATTTCTCTGCTATCAAAACTACGGCTAATATGACTAAGTAAAGTATGTTTGGATATGATTTCGGGGACTTACCAGAGCAATCAGAATGACAAAATCATTTAAAACACCAATTAAAACTGTGATTAATCAACAAATACTATTTGTATACTCTCATTGGGCACGCGCCTTCATTCCAACTTACTACCAAGCTTTTTTCCCGCATGCTTGTGGGTGAACCACCTGATATGGCATCTTGTACAATACGGCGTCTCACCCCAATCTACCCTAATAAATTATAAATTCGAAAGTTTATAATGGGAATTAAGGACACGTTTTTTGTGTGATTTTTTTATTTTTGAACTAACGTTTCGTCGACTTTGCAGACTTCTTCAGGGGTTCAAATAGTTACATCACACATTCGACATTCGTCTAAAGTACATTTTCTTTTATCTCCGTTACCAATGAAGAACCATCAGAAACTTAAACTTCATTCACATAAATAATTTTTCTCTTTTCTAACAATTATGTTAGATAAACAGTCCTAGAAATTATATAATTAGAATCAGACAACACAGTTTTAAAACAATAGAACGCAATCATTTTTCTTATTCATCTTCAAAAAAATATTAAATTAAAAAAAAAGAAAAAAAAATTGTTTATGTGAATGTTCCAAATTTTTTGAAGTTTAAGTTTCTGAAGGTTTTTCATTGGTAACGGAGATAAAAGAAAATATCATTCTTTAGACGAATGTCTGATGAAACTATTTGAAGCACTGAAGAAGTCGGCAAAATCGATGAAACGTTGGTTAAAAAATAAAAAAATCACCTAAAAAAGCTTGTCCTTAATTCCTTTTATAAACTTTCGAATTAATACACCTTATAAACGGAAGTGATAATAATAAATTATAAAGTCAGAAGAGGTATTAGATTCATCATCATCGAGTATACAGTCCTAAGACTGGTTTGATGCAACAATCCATCTCCACTCGACTCTGTCCCCCGCCAGCTGTTTGACCTCTCTAAATGTCTGGCATCCCATATTCCCAATTATTTGGTTGAAATATTCTAATCTGGGTCTCCCCCTTCCCCTTTTCATTCCCACCTCCCCCTCCAAGATATCCCTAAGCAGTCCCCCATGTCTCAGTGTGTGTCCCATCATCTGACCTCTTCTCTTCTTCAGACTCTTCCACAAGGTGGGGAGAATGAAATTGGAAATGAATTAAATCGGAAAAGAGGTTTTTTTATTTAATTAGTTTTTTTCTCTTATTAAAAACAAGGACTAAAAAGATGATCAAGGACAGTCGATGGTGGAGAAGTAATCTCCGGAGTCGAAGCTCAAATACAATGCATACGTTAATTCATGTAAAATAATTGGTTTAATAAAATTAAAAAAAAATGAAAATGACTCACTATGTGAAATTGATAGTGACCAAAAAGAGAGGGGAGGTTCAAAAATAATTTAAAATAATAAATGTTTCAAATAAAAATCGAAGAAAGCTGATGTTTACAATAGAATAGTCTCATAATTCATAGGTGAAATGAATAATAATAAGAGAGGGGGTTATAAAATATTTTATTAAAAATAAAATATAAGAGATGGGACAGGTGTATCCTAAAGTCATGTGGATGGACGGCTTATTTTTTATTGTACACCAGAAGGTTTGTATCATATTTCGTCCCTTAACCTTTGTGACTTTTAATGAAAATTACTTATATTTTTTCAAATTCAGTAGTTAATAATAATCTCTAGTAATTTTCTTTAAAAATCTTAGCTCTGGAACTATCGGATTTTTGATCTTTTATATTGAAGCCATCGTATGTAGCTACATGACAGATAAACAACTAAATTGGAAAATAAAATATGATTACAAATTCTGGACTTTCATTATAATAACTGAACATCATCATCATTGAGTATACAGTCCTAAGACTGGTTTGATGCAACAATCCGTCTCCACTCGACTCTGTCCTCCGCCAGCTGTTTAACCTCTCTAAATGTCTGGCATCCCATATCCCCAATTATTTGGTTGAAATATTCTAATCTGGGTCTTCCCCTTCCCCTTTTCTTTCCCACCTCCCCCTCCAAGATATCCCTAAGCAGTCCCCCATGTCTCAGTGTGTGCCCCATCATCTGACCTCTTCTCTTCTTCAGACTCTTCCACAAGGTTCTTCTTTCTCCGATTTTTCCAAGAACTTCTTCATTTGTGATTTTATCCATCCATTTGATATTCATCATTCTTCTGTAGCACCACATTTCGAAAGCCTCCAATCTCTTTCTCTCCGCTTTTCCAATTGTCCAGGTTTCACACCCGTACATGGCTATGCTCCATACATATGTCTTCAATAGCAACTTCCTGTTTGCTAAGCTGATTGAGGAGGAGCATAGTAGTTTTTGTTTTGAATTAAACCCCATTTTTGCTTGGGCAATTCTTGATTTAATTTCGTTTTTGCTCCTCCCATCCCATGTTATTTTACTTCCTAGGTAGCGGAATTCCTTAACTCCTTCTAGGTTTTCTTGGTTAATTTTGATGCATTCCTGTCTCGTTTGTTCTTTTTTTGTACATACTAGGACCTTGGTTTTATTCTTGTTTATTTTCATTTTGATTTCTTCTATTAGGATTTGGTTAATTCCATTCAAGGCGTCCTCTAATTCTTTTTTATTGCTTCCTAGAAGGGCAATGTCATCGGCAAATCTTAACATAGCGATCTTTTGACCTTGGATTTCTATACCTGTATCAATTTTGTCTTTGAATTCTTTAATCGCTTCTTCTATGTATAAGTTGAAAATCATGGGTGACAGCACACATCCTTGTCTTACACCTTTTTTTATTTTGGCTTCTCTTTGTTCATCACCAATATTTATAATTGCCGTCTGGTTTTGATATAGATTGTAGATTAGTCTTCTCTCTCTGAATTTTATTCCCGCCTGTTTTAATATTTTAAACATAATTTCCCAATTGACGTTATCGAATGCTTTTTCTAGGTCTATGAATCCGATGTAGACAGATTCTTCCCTGATAAAAGCCCTTTCTATTATTAGTCTAAGAGAGAGAATTGCTTCTCGGGTGCCTCTGTTTCTTCTAAAGCCGAACTGGTCTTCCCCCAGATTTTCTTCAACTCTTTGTTCTATTCTTCTTTGGATTATTTTGGTTAGGATTTTGGAGGCATGTGAGGTTAGGCTAATGGTCCTGAAATTTTCACATTTATCCGCGCCTGTCTTTTTGGGAAGTGTGACTATTTTGTTTTTTTCGAAATCTTTTGGGATGATCCCAATTTATAGATTTTGCTAATTAGTTCAAAAAGTTTGTCACGTGCCTTTTCTCCAGAGTTCTTTAGGATTTCAGCTTGTATATTGTCTATTCCGGGTGCTCTATTATTTTTTAGTTCCTTCAAAGCTGTCTCGAATTCTGACCTGAGTATGGGGTCTCCTAATTCGTTTTCGTCCACAGATTCTTCTTCTTCTATTGGGTTCATTGTTTTTTCTTCTCCATAGAGTTCTTCTAGGTGTTCCTTCCATCTATTTGCCTGTTCGTTTTCGTTTAGAATAATGTGGCCTCCTTTATCTCTTATGTTCTTGCTTTTTGGCTTGTCTTCTTGAAAATTTCTTTTTATTGCCCTATAGGCTACATCAACTTTTCCCAATACTAGATTTTCGTTGACTTCTTTACATTTTTCTTGAATCATTTTTTCTTTTGCTTTTCTACATTCTCTTATAACTTTCCATCTTATGGTATTAGATTAAAATTTTTTAAACCCTCAAAGAAGCAAACAAAAGGTTGCTTTGATCCAAAATTTTGAAAAATGATTTACTCGAGTTTATTTGGATTAGAGATTATGCCATTTTAAAATGATAGATTTATTTACAAAAAGAGACTTGTAAAATAAATTTTTGTTCATTTTATGTTAAATTATTACCTCGTATGGCTTGTAAAGTTATTTTTATAAATGAATCTATCATTGTGAAATAGGGTAATCAATAAATTTATTTGAATGACATTATTCTAAATTAATTTATAAAATATAGATGTACTCATATAAACAACACTAAGATTTGTACTATATTTTTTCATATTTTGAGCATAAGGATTAGATCCAAAATGCCGCAAAAATCAACCGTTATAAATATAGTAGCTATAGACTGTGCTATCTCCCCCACCAGTATTAGGATGTTAGTACGGGCGATGGAGACAAAGCTATTCGGCTTTCTTTTACTCGTGAAATAAAAAGAATGCATGTTTATCAAAGGCCTGGTCAGCAGCTTGTATTATATATTATGTTATTATGATATGAACTCTATTCTCTGGAATTTATGGAGAATGCTAGAAGCTTCTATTAGATTGAAAATCTTAACAAAATTATTTTCTTCTTCATCACACACAGACACACTCAAACGCATATACAATTTCTGATCATTTGAAAGTAGAGAAATGTTATTAACTTGGAGATTTCCCCTCAATTGCTTTTATTTAATATCAGGGATTAAGGGTTATTTTTAGAGGGAGGTTTGAGTAATGGATATGTGACAAAAGAGGATGGGTGGAAAGATGGGTGAATAAGGTGTTAATATTTCGGAATCCCTGCTCGAACTTTACTCCGCCACTGCCAGATAGATAGAGGCTGTCCAGACCCCATATCTGCCTGCCTTTAAATAGACCTAGTCTATTTTTGTTTTATCTAGCTCGAAGATTCGTAATTAACTTAAAAAACTCATTGACCCTTTGAACCCTAAAGAGGAGGGAAGATCCTAGAAAACGTCCGTTCAAAATCTGTAAAGACAAAACATTCCAATAAATATTCTTATATTGGAAATAACATTTTTTATTTACTCTTGGACTGCCTTCAATTAAATCCTCAGATTAACTTAAAATATTTTAATTATATAGGTAGGTATAGATATTGAACGAAATAATAAATAATATTTCCAAGGGCGGGGCGTCGGCAGGATTAATTTGAGGGGGGTGCATCTGCATCTACACACTATACTATTAATTAATAAAATATAATCTATAATAGTGGATCCTTATAATTATATTTATAGGCATATAATATTAGACATTTATGTTTTCTCAATTAAGTTAATGTCAAATTCTTTTTTTTCTGTGTATTTTCTTTCTTGACAGGGGGGTGCAGGTGCACCCCTTGCACCCCTCTTCCGACTCCCATGAATATTTCAAGCCTCGGTATTTCGCAAATTTTTCAACAACGATCGGCTTAGGTTAAATATATGAAACTCAATGGAAATGTGCAGACTTTTACTATAAATATTTTTCCCAAATTTCACATCATTAACTATAGCTCGTCGATACTACGGTTTTTTATATAAAATAACTGATGCTTAAATTAATTCTCACTCTATAATATCACACAGCAATAACAACAACAATAACAAATCCAATAAATTTCTCATCATATAACAATTTAAATTTTTTTGATTTTTTTCTATTTTCGAAAATTAGAATTTTATTGAAATTTAATGGACAAAACAGATATTACTACTCTAAGAATTTGATAGATTTTCAACATATTATTTAAAATACCTAAAGTTCCCTGTTACGTTGAATGTCATTTTGTCATTATAGCTTTTTCGTAAATTTTTATAAGAAATCGACAAATAAAAATGCCTAGCAACTTCATTATTATTTATTTCCACATATGAAAAGTTATATTTACGGTTATCCATTCTAGTAAATTAACCACACTGGTGGTTTTAATATGCTAACGCTGTTGAAATTCGGATGAATAAAATCAATAACTCATTAGAGTACATAACTTTTCTCATTTTAAATGATTTAATTGATTTTTTTATGCATTCTATCTCAATGATTCAATGAATAATAATAATTAATGATTAATGATATTCGATATTACAGAATAAATAGTATAACAACCAATGAATCAAATTTAACGAAATATACATTTATCTTGGAATATTTTTACTATTACTATTAATAAAAAAAATATATTAAGAATATTATGACATAATCATTAATCTATCTCTCTATCTGTATATAATATCTATATATATATATATATATATGTCTAAAAACCTTTTTCTTTTTATAGAAAGTTTATCTCGATTTCTTTTTCCCCATTTATCTATCTTATATAACTAGAAATGGCATAAAATTACTGAATTTTAAATAAATACCATATCAAATATTAATAAACAATTTCTGACTGGGGTGAATCAAGCATGTGCGCTTTTAACTTTCGAGCTACTTTTTCAAAAGTATATATTATATATACTTATTAGATAAAAAATGTTTCACCAAGTACCAACACCAAATTCCTTAAAAACTAATATATATACAATTAATAATAACAAAACTTTACAAAGTTTTGAAATTTAAATAAGTCGAATCATGAAGAGTTCCAGACTTGAAAATCCTAAAAGAATCTAAAAAATAATATAAATTTTTTGGAAAAACATTCACTTGAAATATATAATGAATTTCGAAACTGTCTAGGAAAATTTTCCCTTTTTCAATATTTTGAAAATAAATTCAGGATGATTCATAAATTCCTCCGGATTTTATAGATCGGTGGGACGGTAGCCATGGCATATTTTATAAAACTTATTTTTTCATGAATAGTTCCCTAAGGCCTTAAAGACTAATTGTTCAAAAATAGGTCCGATTCTAATAAAGGGTTCAAATTATTACCGCCCCCCACCCCCCTCGCCTCCGAAATTTTAGTCCGATTTCAAACCAAAATATAATCACCTCCAAATCTTAGTAAAAAAATTTGGTTTTGAAACTTTAATTGGTTTTTGAGCTAGAGCTTACACAAAATTAGGTAACACACAGACTAATCCATTCACTAACAGACATTTTTACAAAATAATATCTATTAAAAGATCAATTTTTTAATGTTCATTGAACAAGATTTTAGTGTAGACCGAAACATCGTGAATTCGCTCAATTTTTTTTTTTTTTTATCAAAATAGTTTCAGGAGTTTTTGAGAGCAAAAAGACAAACACTTTGTTCATGCACGATTACAATAGTTCATCATAAGTACTTCATATGGTAAAATAAATAATAAATAAATTATTTTATTAAATAAAATCATATATATTTTTTCTTTTCATTTTATGATTTTATTTTTTTAATTAATGGAGCTCATTATATTCAATTTTGTATTTATATTTTGTACTACAAATATTCCAAATTACCTTCCTTAACTATATTCTATCCCTTTATTTTATATTCTATATTACATATATACTAATTATTAATAATAATAAAAGTTGTACAAAGTTTTGAAATTGAAATAATAATTAGAACTATGAAAACGGATGATTTTAATAATTTCCAATGTGGAGTTGTATAACTTTTGCAAAGAGAAAGATCCGGTTGAAATCATCTATCTACATTCAATCGGAAAATTTCCCTATATCTATGTTATATATATATATAATTATAAGGGTAGAAGAGAGTGAGAATGAACGAGACTTCCATCTCTCTCTAACTCCCACATATCTGTCAGTCTGTCTCTTTTGTTTCCTTGAACCAGCTGCCATACATTTCATAGAAAGTCGCTTTTTGTTGTTTTGGTTTGTGGCTCCCACCCACCAAAAGGACTACAATATTTTCTTTATTATATTTTATATATGTACATATAAATATATCTATCTATAGAAACCTTTGTAATTTCGTTAATTATGTCTAAATGTTAACGGAGAGAATTTAATTAAATGGTAGAGTGAGAGTGGGTGGTTAATAAATAACTAAATAAATAAATGATATGATGAATATGATCTAGAAACTTTTTGTGGTGACAAAGTGGGAGAATAATTTATAATTTAGGGAGAAATTAAAAAAATAACGCGAGAGCTTGGAATTAAATGTACAATCAAAAAACAATGAAAAAGCAAATACAGAATCTCGGTCGATAATAAATTAATTAATAATTCTTATCTAAAATAATTAAAATACAATTTCAACCAAAATCTTACCGCAGCTCTTTAGGTGCTGTCCATAAATTACGTCACACGAATTTCAAGATTTTTAGACCCCCTCTCCCTGTGTCAAATTCTGTCACATTTTCATTGTCTCCCTCGTATTGTGACGTAAATCTATCACTTTTATACTACCTATAATTTAATAATTGTAGAAATTTTTTTTATAAATTAAACTCAACTAAAGGGATTTAATATATTTTAAGTTTATCTTTTTATTTTATTCATATCATTTGCTAGTAACACATTATTCTCTATTACCTACTTACTACATAACCTGAAATCTAAAAAATTTATTTGAAAATTTTTTAATTTGACTTTTGTGACATCACAATCTTTAAGATCCCCGGGCTCCCCTGTGACATTTTGTCACAAATATAACATAAGATACCCCATCCCCCTTACTAGGTGACGTAATTTATGGACGGCCGCTAATCTTAATATAAAATATCTAAATATAAAATTTCGTTTTGATACTTTAATTGGTTTTTGAGCTAGAGTTTACCCAAAATTTAGTAACACAATTGCCAGACCCCTAAAATTTGTGGAAAACGTAACGAGTCTTGAAGAAAATTTCCCTCGTTTCTTCAATTACTGCTCAAAAATTTAATCATCAGACGCTGATTTCTATTTTCTTTGTTCTTTTGTGTGAATTCATTCGCCTTAAACTGTATACATGAAAAAAAGAAAAATACATATATAAGGGATGAAAACAAAAGCACAATAAATTTCTCAATTATAAGAGTTGTATTTTTAAATTTCCCATGAGAGACGGAAACGGCCAAGATGTGATGGCCATGTAATTGACTTAAACAAGGGTAGCCACCCTCTGGGAGTGAGAAAGAGAGCGAAAACGACAAATAAAAATAAAATAAAAGCAAAAACACTTTTCTTTGTCTACTCATGAAAAGCAACTACAATTTATATACTTACACTTAAAGCGTTGCTCATTTAGTATCTGGGAGCACTGTAGTGCTCCATCCAAGTTCGAATCGAGCGGGCGTGCACTGCCAGACTACCCTTTACAGGAGGCAACTCGAGCCATTTTGACGCCTCTGTAACTTCGCACTGGAAACCTCTACATGGCTGTATATTTTTTTTCACAATATTGGTCCAAGTTAGAAAAACCAAATAGGCTTTTTCGTCATTCCACTCACTCATTCATTCACTCATCAAAACTCTAGAGTAATTCCGTTGATCTTAGAATACTGAAATTTGGCATAGTGTTAGAATTTGAGGTACAATTAAAGCGAAAAATCGAAAAAGTGAAACTTTCTCTTATTTGTTTATTTCTTATAAATTTAATAACTTAATTAAATTATTTGTATTTATTCATATGAACTCACTAGGGAATTTCGGTTACCATTATTAGAAATGAATATTGAGTTAAGTCTATTTAAAAGTATAAAATCTATGAAAATAAATGAAGAATAAGATGTTTTCATTCACAATTTACAAAAATTAATAACATATTTACTACTGAAGATGATCAACCAAGGGTGACCTAAAAATTGTTAAATTTGTTTTATCTGTGTGTTTCAAATAAAGCACATTAAATATTAATTTATTAATTTTATATTAATTCATTGTGTAAAACAAGATGAATTCTTAAAGAAATAATAAGTTTTGTATTTAAATTACATCTAACTTATTATGTCCAGTTCACTGGGATAAGATAATATAAGTAAATTTAATAATGGCAACAGCATTAAGAGAAGAACATTTCCACATATTTATCATTTTGTAGTTCAAACGAAGAAGCTTGTGATTAATTAATTATTGAATCTAAATTTATTAGATAAACATTTTACTGCAATTTACTAATAAAATGTGTAAAGTTGCAAAACAAGAGCATATTCTCTGCTAGTATGAATCTGTGCCGAGTAATTCAAAAAAGAGATGGAATAAAGGCAGACAGCTTAAAATTATGCAACCAAGTCGCCAGGCTGTAGTAGAACGCATCTATCCTACAGGCCCTCTCAAATTACATATTGTTCAATTGCAATATACCAACTGAATTGGCCTGCTGATTCTACTTAATTTGTTATTTACTTTTATATGTATTTAATTGAGAAGTATAGTATGTTATTATTATATCTTTGTAACGAGTATCATTATAAATCAAGCGCTTAAGGGAATTTCTAGAATAACAAAATTATTAAAGATATTAAGCTTACATTCCAGTATTTTTTTTTTTTTTTTTTTTGCCTTATTTTTGGTTTTGCTTTTAATCATTAACTTTTAAAACCCGATACTATGGCAATTTTTTGTCATCAAACAGCTTAAACTAAAAAACTGAAACTTGGTATAAAGATGCAGTTTATATAATACATACTTGAACGCGAAATTCGACCCTTATAAATTAAAGTGCAATTTACACGATCATTTAGTAAATAAAAGTTAATTTTGCCTATAGTAGTATAATTAAGATTCTTTTAGAAAATAATGAGTATCTTCTACTTTTTTTATGATATTGGTGCGCTACTGATTCTGAGTTGCTATGGATACCTTTTGTTATATGCCAGAATGAATGTTTTTACTCCCTTTGGAAATGAACATAACGGGACAATTGCTGCTTTTCGAGATAAATCTGAAATAATATCCATTGAAAGATTTAATCATCATCGTAAAAAATTGGGAACTTTAAATAAACACACATCCAAACAATATACCTAGCTTAAATAGAAATTGTTGAGGCTTTCGAATTTTAAAAATTTTAAAAACTCGAAGAGCAATCTCTAGTAGCACAATGTTTCAAACTATATAGTAACCAAATAGTGCCTATATAGATTTAGAATTCTGGGAATCTATGTAGGCTCTATATAGTTACTATATAGGCACTATATGGTCACTATGTGGTTGCTATATAGTAACTATATAGTGCCTATATAGTTTAGAAATCTGAAAATCTGTGTAGGCACTGTATAGTTACTATATAGTTTGAAACATTGTGCTACTAGGGATGGAATGACTATTTCCGAAAAGAATTGGGTTAACATCACAATAATGTGAATACAAATCTTCTGAGAGGTAATAAAAATTATCCATAACAACTCGGATTCAGTAGAAGGCACCCTTCTAATCTTCCAAACATCATTTTGTATTTCTTTTTTTTATCGATTAGTTGTACATATTTTACGTTTCATAAATTATATTTTTCATTGATAATGTCAAGGCGAGAGATCCAAATAAATTTCAATCAATAAACCCTCCTTAAAGCCTAATTAAATCTAAATAAGCAATTTGCTGGAATACAGCTACCCCATGGCAGTTAAATTAGAAATAAATTGAAATTTCTCATTGATGCAGAATCCCCTTGCGCTAAAATTAGAAGCAAATCGAATCAATAAATTCTTTATTTCTTTTATTACTAAGATTTAGCTTATAAAGTAATTTAGCTTTATCTTCTCTTTTATTCTACTTTTCTATGAAACATATTTTCAAAATTAAATTGAAGAATAGTCAAATACAAATAGAAATGTTATATATGGTAAATAATTTTTTGTACAGAAAATCGGAAAGAAACTGTAATGAATGCAATCCGACATAGAATCATCACATCCATAAAACATTGAAATTTTTTTTTTTTTTCTTTTTTTTTTAATTTTTAAATTGATAGTGTGAAACAATAAGGAGAGAAAGGGTTCAAACCAAAATCTAGAAAAATTGATATTTCTAATAAAATCAAACTCAACCAAATTTTGTATACATAATCTGTGGGTCCCCAGAAGACTAAAAATGCAAATACTAACCGCCAAAATTGGAGAGAAGGTCAGAAAATGATAATTTATGCCCTTGGGCCAAACTCAACCAAATTTCCTATACAATAATCTGTGGGCCCCCAGAAAACTAAAAATGCAAAAACTAGCCCCCCAAAAATTATCAGAAATGAAAATCTTGGCCCTTTGGCCAAATTCCACCAAATTTTGTGTACATAATCTGTGGGTTCCCAGAAGATTGAAAATGCAAAAACTAACGGCCAAAATCGGGGGGGGGGGGGGGGTCAAAAAATGAAAATCTATGGCCTTGGGCCAAACTCAACCAAATTTTGTATACATAATCCGTGGACCCCCAGAAAACTAAAAATGCAAAAATCGAGGGGTGGATTTAAAATAAATTGATATAAATTACTCCTTTTTAAATAATAGAATAATAGATCTTTGATAAGGTGTTTAAATGTTAAACATTTAAATTGTTTTTCTGGAAGCTTGTCCGTTTGTTTGCATAGATTTCGACACTCATAATAAGATGAAAAAAGCACATTGAAATTTCGCTCTGTTGCTAAAATTAATTGTGTTTATTTTTATGTTTTTTAATAGGAACTGATTAGATTTTCAACTCAGTGGCCTGAGAACTTTCAGATAAAAATTGAAGTGAATCAACATCATATCGAATCATTATCGGAAGCTCATAAACGGTTTTAGCTAATGAGATGAAATTTGGTACAAACGTTCGTATTAATAACTCGTGCCCTTCTGCCAAGTTTCAGCAGTCTAGCTTAAACCACTCCCAAAAATTGTTAATTTATATTATTATATCTTCCATTTTTAAACCAAGCTCCGCCCTTTTGCCTTCTTTGTGTTCTTATACTGTTTTAATCTTACGGGTATCCAAATTCTTATTGGTTATTTTACTTGAAATGGAGTTGAATTATTCTGTAAACACAGGTTCGAAAACAAAATTTCGGTCTCTCAAAGAAAAGGGAAAGAATCGAAATAACTTCGCATACAAATAAATATTTTGAAAGATAATAAATTAAAGAGATATCAATTTTGGCTTAAAAGAATAAATATCACTGCTAGTTCGCTAAACGGTAGCTTATTATAGAAGATCGCATCTCAATGTTTATTTATTCGTATTGTAGATAATGAATAAGAATTTTAGAAGCATATTATTGCATGAATATATTATAATAATTAGTATTAGTCGCTTTCAACATTTATTTAATAAGTATTTTAAAAAATCGCTCTAGCTCAAAAGCTAGTGTGAATATCAAAACGGAATTTCTCATGTAGTTTTGGTGCATTGAGATTAACAACTGATTAGATTTTGGTTGAAATCGAACCCAAAATTAAGGGGGCGAGGGTTAAAAATTGAAATTATAAGATTTTAAACTAAATTACAATACTTGACCATACCCTTATGGTAAAGTAAAAAATGTAAAATGTATTCATAAAATCTGATAGTTGGTAGGCTATGAATTAAATAAAATATAATTATTAATTATTTTTGTAATTATTGGGGGATTGTAATGAAAAATAATTAAATTAATAATCTAAGTCAATCAAAAAAGTTTAAGATGGAAAAAGAGAAAGAGAGAAAAGAGTCTTTTAAAATTATCCCTGAATTGTCTTTCTGCTGATATTGCTGTTGTTCATCTGCTATTCACATTTCAGTATTGTTCTCGAATTCTCGCTTGTGTTGTTGCTGCTGTTGTTTTTTATATTATTTTTCCCTTTGAATTTACCCTTCAACGTATTTGTCGTCGTTAAAAATTTTTCTTTTGGTAAAATTAGCTTTGATAACAAAACTTTGTCTCGCAATACAACAATACAATTAACTATGTTGTGAAATTGTTTCAGGCAGTGTGAGTGAGGGTGTTGCGTGGGTGGGTGGTTAGAGACAATTTCTTGTGGTCGATTTGAGCTGTTCTGTATGTCTGTCTGTCTGTTCTGAAAATCCCGTACTGATGGAGGAAACAACGAAATCGCTACAACTCACCCTTTCGGTTTACTCCATTTGCACCCCCTGGCCCGCCCTCCAAAGAATCCCCAGCCCAAGTCTCCAACTTGTGTGTGAACTGAACCCCCATATGGAGTAGACGGGGTCGGGGCTGATGTGGAACTTTGACTCTGTCTCTTCGCAACTCGCTTTGCTCTATCATTTTAGACACTCTCTTTTGCATTAAGGAAACTTAATTTCATCCCCCGAACCCAGCCACTCCCATTCTATCCAACTCAACAACTTAACAACTTTTAATCATTGCATTGGAATCGTCCCGATTCACTCACAACTGAAAATATTTAGTACATAATATGGCACTGCCAAGGAAGATAAATATTTTGAGAAATAGATATACAATCGACTCTCGATAATTCGAAATCCAAGGGACTACAAGAAAAATTCGAATTATCAAGAAGTTTGAATTATCAAGAGGAAAGAAAAAAATTCAAATTATTAAGAGTTTTTATTATATTTTTGAAAATATGTATTAGCTTACATAAATTTTGAATATAGAGCCTCAAGTAAAAAAGTAAAAATAATGAAAACGACAAAAAAGAACAAAAAAAACAAAACATATTTATGCGGAAAATGAGGAGTAACATTGCTAGGAAAAATTCGAATTACCTATGAAGAGGAGAAGTGGCCTAGTTCGAATTATAGAACATTATCTCCCCCTCTTGTTACGAAAAGGATTTCGAGTTATCGAGCGTGTCAAAATACAGAGCTTTTTTTCGATGTACCAAAGTTAACAGCTGAAGAGTTCGAATTATAGAAAAATTCGAATTATCGAGAGTCGACTGTACTAGTACTTACTTAATTTTTTATCCGTTATATGAATGAAAGCTTAACAAACTTAAAATATTTTTAGAGTTCAAATTACGGAATAGAGGCAGAATTTAAATTTCAAAGGAAATTACAAGAGAAATAAAGTACAATGAGGCTGATCTCTGCTTGATGTAAATAAACACATAATATCTACATATTAGTTGTACTTTGTTTAAGTTATATTATAAAGTAAAAATTATAAATAATTAAATTTCTATTATTTTTTTATAATTGATGTCTTTTAATTTCACAGAGAAATTCATGGCTTAATCTTGAAAAAAGAAAAATATATCGTTGAATCATTCGTATCCATATTAATTTTCATAAAAATAATCGCGGGGAATTGGATAAATTAAAACACACATTTTTTATTTCAATGATCAATTTATTTATAAGTTTTTTTTCTAATTTTTTTGGTTTTATCATTCTAGCCTCTGAGGAATAAGTCAAAATAAATTGACGAAACATCTGGCCCACTTAAAAACACTATGTTTTAATTTATCCAATTACCAGCGATTCCTTTTATGATAAATACAACCTTTCAGGCATAGAATAAAAATGATCCATAACACCTCAGATTTAGTAGTAGACAACTTTTCGTGATTAACTCCACTCCTATCAGCAATTTGCATTTTTACTATATATTCAAATTAAGAATAGTCATTCTATTGCCAACCGATTTTTGAAAATTTTCATAAATCGACACCCTCAAATATTTTACTTTATAACATTTAAGGAGTTTACTTTATAACATTTAAGTGTTGGTTTATAGTTAAACATGTTAAACACAGATCTTTTGTAAACTCAAACTTCTGATGATGGGCTAAAAACCCGAAGTATTTAGAGAGTATTTAAAATAAAACTCCAAAAATATAATTTAAAAAAAAAATTATTTTTATTTTTACTTAGAAAAAAACACCACTATAACCTTTTCAAAAACTTCTGGATTTTTCTTTATACTAGCTGCAAGGCCCGCCTTCGGCGGCCATCTTGCTAGAACACGCCCCCTGGACCCCCAACCCACGAACACCACACTCCACACCCCCCGTAACCCACCCCGCACCATTCACCCGTGCCCAACCCCCTCCCTTACACCACCACTCCAACACTCCATCCCGCACCCCCCCAGCGTCCCCACCCCCACACCATGCACCCGTGGCCAACCCCCGCCCCTACACCACCACCCCAACACTCCATCCTGCACCCCCTACTCCACCTTTAGTCCTACACTCCACCCCCGCACCCACCCTCCGCACCCAGTTTTTGCATTTCTAGCCTTCTAGTGACCCACAGATTATGTATACAAAATTTGGTTGAGTTTGGTCCAAGAGCAAGAATTTTCATTTTTTAACCCATTTCGGGTGGTTAGTTTTTTTGAATTTTCTAGCTCTCTAGTGACCTACACCGTTCTATACAAAATTTGGTTGAGTTTGCTCGAAGAGCAGAATTTACATATTTTTCCCCCCCCCCCCCTTTTTGGGTGATTTTTCGAGAATTTTCTAAACACAAGTTGTCAGAAATCACATCCCCTACAACTTTGCTCATTATAAAATTTGCTGTAAAGTTAACAGCTTGGGGTTATTTGATATGCATTTTCATTCATGCTGAGCCTCAAACCCCCTTTTAGATTGAAAATATCTGAAAACATTATATAATAAAAAACGTAAGTTGAAGACATCGATAAATCTGAAATTTCATAATAATCCCTTCAGTTGTTTTGACGTAAATGAGCAACTTTTGGCGGAAACCACTGAAACAGACAGATATACAGACATACATACAGACAGTCAGGAATTTTTGTTGAGAAATTGTTTTCGTTCATACTTTGCTTGAAACGTTTGCAGCAAAAATTCCAGATTTGAGATAATGTGCAGGTGACGCTGATTATATATATATATTTATATAGATTTAGATTTTTCATAATCCAGTTGACCCATTACATGTTTTAATTTACATATATGTCAATCTTTCTCTATATATGTTAACTTACCCCCAAACACTCCATGTGCTCTAAAAAACGGTAGCATTAATTAGCCTAGATCTGGACTAGCAAATTTCTTCTACCCCTATACCTTTCTGTTTTATAACATACAATTTCTGTAATTCATTTTTGCTGCTAATCCTCCTATATTCTCCCCAATTAAATTAAATCAAACTTTTTAATGCGGTGCTGTTTTCTTTGGTTTCGATTAATTTAATTTAACTTGAGGAAAATAGCGAATCGTTTATCAAATTCAATTTCGTTGATTTCTCTTTCTCTCTCTCTCTCTCTCTTTCTTTTTTTTTTTTACTTTGAGGAAAATGTAATCACTTTTTCTTATGTGGGCTGTAGATGTCTAGTTTAATCATCAACTCTGTTAAAAAAAGTATAAAAGCATTATTTGGCAAAAATAATTGCGAGAAGAAGTTTGAAATTATTATTATAGCATGGATAACAACATTGTGAAATTATTATTGATTATATTAATTTAATCCCAAAATTCCACTTATTTATTTTATTATTTATTTATTATACTTAAATGAAAAAAATATATAATTTTGACATTTAATTATTTTTTCTCTTGTAAAAACTTTATTTTTTGGAAAAATAGGGAATGCTATCCCATTTATTCCATTCTCTGTAGGTACGTCACTGATCAAAGTTTCACGTAGTTTTTTTTTTCATCTCCTCATCGAAATGTATGCAAACTATTTTTCGTCAAATTTACTCTTTTTGAAACTTAGAGTATTATCTTAATTTTTTTGCAGATTTTAAATCAAAAGAGTTGCTGAAATTAAGTGAGTTGTAAGTGAAAATTTTTGCTGGAATTTTCATAAATTTCTCGGAAAAATAAAACTATCTAGCTTAAACCACTCCCAAAAATTGTTAATTTATATTATTATATCTTCCATTTAAACCAAGCCCGCCCTTTTGCCTTCTTTGTGTTCTTATACTGTTTTAATCTTACGGGTATCCAAATTCTTATTGGTTATTTTACTTGAAATGGAGTTGAATTATTCTGTAAACACAGGTTCGAAAACAAAATTTCGGTCTCTCAAAGAAAAGGGAAAGAATCGAAATAACTTCGCATACAAATAAATATTTTGAAAGATAATAAATTAAAGAGATATCAATTTTGGCTTAAAAGAATAAATATCACTGCTATTCGCTAAACGGTAGCTTATTATAGAAGATCGCATCTCAATGTTTATTTATTCGTATTGTAGATAATGAATAAGAATTTTAGAAGCATATTATTGCATGAATATATTATAATAATTAGTATTAGTCGCTTTCAACATTTATTTAATAAGTATTTTAAAATCGCTCTAGCTCAAAAGCTAGTGTGAATATCAAAACGGAATTTCTCATGTAGTTTTGGTGCATTGAGATTAACAACTGATTAGATTTTTGCTGAAATCGAACCCAAAATTAAGGGGGGCGAGGGTTAAAAATTGAAATTATAAGATTTAAACTAAATTACAATACTTGACCATACCCTTATGGTAAAGTAAAATGTAAAATGTATTCATAAAATCTGATAGTTGGTAGGCTATGAATTAAATAAAATATAATTATTAATTATTTTTGTAATTATTGGGGGATTGTAAGGAAAAATAATTAAATTAATAATCTAAGTCAATCAAAAAAGTTTAAGATGGAAAAAGAGAAAGAGAAGAGTCTTTAAAATTATCCCTGAATTGTCTTTCTGCTGATATTGCTGTTGTTCATCTGCTATTCACATTTCAGTATTGTTCTCGAATTCTCGCTTGTGTTGTTGCCAAGGTTGTTTTTTATATTATTTTTCCCTTTGAATTTACCTCAACGTATTTGTCGTCGTTAAAAATTTTTTCTTTTGGTAAAATTAGCTTTGATAACAAAACTTTGTCTCGCAATACAACAATACAATTAACTATGTTGTGAAATTGTTTCAGGCAGTGTGAGTAGTGTTGCGTGGGTGTGGGTGGTTAGAGACAATTTCTTGTGGTCGATTTGAGCCGTTCTGTATGTCTGTCTGTCTGTTCTGAAAACTTCCGTACTGATGGAGGAAACAACGAAATCGCTACAACTCACCCTTTCGGTTTACTCCATTTGCACCCCTGGCCCACCTCCAAAGAATCCCCAGCCCAAGTCTCCAACTTGTGTGTGTGAACTGAACCCCCATATGGAGTAGAGCGGGGTCGGGGCTGATGTGGAACTTTGACTCTGTCTCTTCGCAACTCGCTTTGCTCTATCATTTTAGACACTCTCTTTTGCATTAAGGAACTTAATTTCATCCCCCGAACCCAGCCACTCCCATTCTATCCAACTCAACAACTTAACAACTTTTAATCATTGCATTGGAATCGTCCCGATTCACTCACAACTGAAAATATTTAGTACATAATATGGCACTGCCAAGGAAGATAAATATTTTGAGAAATAGATATAATCGACTCTCGATAATTCGAAATCCAAGGGACTACAAGAAAAATTCGAATTATCAAGAAGTTTGAATTATCAAGAGGAAAGAAAAAAATTCAAATTATTAAGAGTTTTATTATATTTTTGAAAAATATGTATTAGCTTACAAATTTTGAATATAGAGCCTCAAGTAAAAAAGTAAAAATAATGAAAACGACAAAAAAGAACAAAAACAAAACATATTTATGGAAAATGAGGAGTAACATTGGCAGGAAAAAATTGGAATTACCTATGAAGAGGAGAAGTGGCCTAGTTCGAATTATAGAACATTATCTCTCCTCTTGTTACGAAAAGGATTTCGAGTTATCGAGCGTGTCAAAATACAGAGCTTTTTTCGATGTACCAAAGTTAACAGTTGAAGAGTTCGAATTATAGAAAAATTCGAATTATCGAGAGTCGACTGTACTAGTACTTACTTAATTTTTTATCCGTTATATGAATGAAAGCTTAACAAACTTAAAATATTTTTAGAGTTCAAATTACGGAATAGAGTGCAGAATTTAAATTTCAAAGGAAATTACAAGAGAAATAAAGTACAATGAGGCTGATCTCTGCTTGATGTAAATAAACACATAATATCTACATATTAGTTGTACTTTGTTTAAGTTATATTATAAAGTAAAAATTATAAATAATTAAATTTCTATTATTTTTATAATTGATGTCTTTTAATTTCACAGAGAAATTCATGGCTTAATCTTGAAAAAAGAAAAATATATCGTTGAATCATTCGTGTCCATATTAATTTTCATAAAAATAATCGCGGGAATTGATAAATTAAAACACACATTTTTTATTTCAATGATCAATTTATTTATAAGTTTTTTTTCTAATTTTTTTTGGTTTTATCATTCTAGCCTCTGAGGAATAAGTCAAAATAAATTGACGAAACATCTGGCCCACTTAAAAACACTATGTTTTAATTTATCCAATTACCAGCGATTCCTTTTATGATAAATACAACCTTCAGGCATAGAATAAAAATGATCCATAACACCTCAGATTTAGTAGTAGACAACTTTTCGTGATTAACCTAATTCTATCAGCAATTTGCATTTTTACTATATATTCAAATTAAGAATAGTCATTCTATTGCCAACCGATTTTGAAAATTTTCATAAATCGACACCCTCAAATATTTTACTTTATAACATTTAAGGAGTTTATTTTATAACATTTAAGTAAGCGTTTATAGTTAAACATGTTAAACACAGATCTTTTGTAAACTCAAACTTCTGATGATGGGCTAAAACCCGAAGTATTTAGAGAGTATTTAAAATAAAACTCCAAAAATATAATTTAAAAAATTATTTTTATTTTTACTTAGAAAAAACACCACTATAACCTTTTCAAAAACTTCTGGATTTTTCTTTATACTAGCTGCGCGTTTTCGCCTTCTGCGGCCATCTTGCTAGAACACGCCCCCTGGACCCCCAACCCACGAACACCACACTCCACACCCCCGTAACCCACCCCGCACCATTCACCCGTGCCCAACCCCCCTCCCTTACACCACCACCCAACACTCCATCCCGCACCCCCCCAGCGTCCCCACCCCCCACACCATGCACCCGGGTGGCCAACCCCCGCCCCTACACCACCACCCCAACACTCCATCCTGCACCCCCTACTCCACCTTTAGTCCTACACTCCACCCCCGCACCCACCCTCCGCACCCAGTTTTGCATTTCTAGCCTTCTAGTGACCCACAGATTATGTATACAAAATTTGGTTGAGTTTGGTCCAAGAGCAAGAATTTTCATTTTTTAACCCCTCCCCCCCCCCCATTTCGGGTGGTTAGTTTTTGGACTTCTAGCTCTCTAGTGACCCACAGATTATGATAAAATTTGGTTGAGTTTGCTCGAAGGGCAAGAATTTACATATTTTCACCCCCCCTTTTTGGGTGGTTTTTCGGGGAATTTTTTAAACACAAGTTGTCAGAAATCACATCCCCTACAACTTTGCTCATTATAAAATTTGCTGTAGAGTTAACAGCTTGGGAGTTATTTGATAATTTTCATTCATGTTGAGCCTCAAACCCCCTTGGGGTCAAAATATCAAAACGTTATATAACTAAAAACGTAAGTTAGAAGACATCTGATACAAATGTGAAATTTCATAATAATCCCTTCAGTTGTTTTGACGTAAATCGAGAGCAACTTTTCGCGGAAACCACTGAAACAGACAGATATACAGACATACATACAGACAGACAGGAATTTTGTTGAGGGTGTTTTCGTTCATAACTTTGCTTGAAACGTTTGCAACCAAAATTTGGCGTGATTTGGAATAATGTGCAGACAAAACCTTGATTGTATATATATATTTATATAGATTTAGATTTTTCATAATCAGTTGACCGTGCATGTTTTAATTTTACATATATGTGTCAATCTTTCTCTATATATGTTAACTTACCCCCAAACACTCCATGTGCTCTAAAAACGAGTAAAGCGACTAGGCTGACCTAGATCTGGACTAGCAAATTTCTTCTACCCCTATACTTTCTGTTTCTCTTTTTTCCTTCTGATTTCTGTAATTCATTTTTGCTGCTAATCCTCCTATATTCTACAATTAAATTAAATCAAACTTTTTTTAATTGCGGTGCTGTTTTTCTTTTGGTTTCGATTAATTTAATTTAACGAGGAGAAAATAGCGAATCGTTTATCAAATTCGATTTCGTTGATTTCTATTTTCTCTCTCTCTCTCTCTTTCTTTTTTTTTTTTTTTTTTTTTTTTTTACTTTGAGGAAATGTAATCACTTTCGTATGTGGAGCTGTAGATGTCTAGTTTAATCATCAACTCTGTTAGAAAAAAGTATAAAAGCATTGTGCAGAAATAAAAATAAATTTGCGAGAAGTTTGAAATTATTTATTATGGCATGGGGATAACGTATTTGAGGTATTATTGATTATATTAATTTAATCAAAATTCCACTTATTTATTTTTATTTATTTATTTATTGTATTTAAATGAAAAAAAAATATATAATTTTGACGTTTAATTATTTTTTCTCTTGTAAAAACTTTATTTTTTGGAAAAATAGGGAATGCTATCCCGGTATTCGATATCTGTAGGTACGTCACTGATCAAGGGTTCCGTAGTTTTTTCATCTATATCATCAATTATTTCTTAGAAACTATTTTCGTCAAATTTACTCAAACTTAAGTATTATCTTGAATTTTTGCAGATTTTTAAATCAAAGAGTTGTAAAGTAAGTGAGTTGTAAGTGAAGGCGACTTTGTAGTTTTATGATTTATCGGGAAAAATAAAACTATCAAATAAAATAGAAGAATATTAAAAATTTTCCACCCCTAGTATTGAATTGATGGATTTATTCTTTTTTTTTTTTTAAATATCTGAAACGTGAAGAAAAGTCTTTTTTAACCATTATTATTTTTTTCTGTGTGCCCGGATTCCGATATCCATGATATCTCAAGAACCCAAAATCATGTTTGTACTTTCAACACTGAGAGCTGATAGATTTTGAGGTTCACTAGCTTTAGAATTTCAGGTCTAAAAATGCAGAAAACTCAATTTTTATCAAAATAATAACTAATGTAAAAAAAAAATTATTTTTATATTATAAGTTTATTTATTAACTTGGGAGTGCACCTAGTCTTGAGAATGTTTTCAACATTTTCCTCCATTTTATCTTATTTTTAAAATTATTGAAGGTCTAATTTTTCTGTTTATTTTATAAAATATTCAACCCTTGGTGGTAATTTCATGTTAACTTTGATGTGAAAATTACTAGAAATTGTTTTATTGATATGTAGCACACAAACATCGATTTTGTCAATTAATATACCAGATTAAAGCAATTTTAAAAGTAATATAAAAATTAATTTTAAATTGTCAAATAACTACCCTGGGATTGTTTGATGTCTCGGATATAATTTCGAGTTGTTTTCATTTGCGATGTTGTTGTTGTTGTTGTTGTTGTTGTTGTTGAGGCTTAATTAACGGTTTAAAGATGAACGGGGTAAAGCGGCAACCCTTAATTTATTTATAAGACTTGTGGTTTAGTTAATTGACGTTACTATTACTTAAGGGAAAGGGGAAGCAAAGAGCGGGGGTAATAGTAAGAGTATGGGCATAGGTCAGAGGGAGGCGAGGGTGTTATCTTGCTATCCTATAATAAAAAGGAACCGCAAGCGAAGCAGATGATTACTTAAATAAATAAATAAATAAGATTCAATATTATGGCCTGTAATAGTATAGCACTTGCGAAGAACGATAACAAGATAAGGGCTTCGTTATTATTATTATTATTTGAAGTAGTGTTAGTAACAACAACAACACAAGCAACAACATGATAATTAACGACAAATTATATATGCCTGGGTCCTTTAAATATTATACTAAGTAAGCAAGAGCAAATAGACAGACATTAAATGAGAAAGAGAAGAGAAGATAGACAAAAGAAAAGAGAGATAGGGCTGGAAATAGAGGTAACATAGAGGGGGTATTTAGATGTTTACTAAGAGATACGCGATAGAGAGAGAAGATAGAAAAACAAGCGTGTATTCAAATAGGTAACAAAAGGGTTTTTTCCTATTTAAATATTTTGAATAGACAAATTAAATTTTAATTTTAATTGAATTTGAGTATGTCTATATAAATTTTTTTTAAATGATTTTAAGAAATAAAATAAAAGACAAAAAAGATAAAGAAAATAAAAAAAATACTTAATAAATACTTTACAAATTCATGGATTCAGGGCAAAAAAGTAAATTGTGTTTTCTCCAGGAATTTTAAATTTTTGGAATTTAATTGGCGAAAATTACGATAGGGGTGAGAAATGTGTAGCATTAATAAGGTACCACGAATTCAGTGGGAATTATACCCACTTCGATAGACAACTATTGGTAAACAACAACTTCTCTGACAGTAAGAATATGTTGGTTATTCACCAAGAATTATTAATGAATAAAAATTATTAAAAATTAACTTTTTTAAGGGGGAGTCGGGTTGTCCGAGCTGGCTAAGGCGCTGGGCACGCTTCTGCATCGTTGATGAATATGTTCAAGCGGGAGACCCGGGTTCGAGCCTGGCTAACATATATATAAATTTTGACTGGCTAAAACTCGGCTCCCTCACTAACCCTACTACCTTTACTGATATGCTTTCTAAATGGGTTTTGTTCCCGGTGAAAATAAATAAATAAAAAAAAAAAACTTTTAAGAAAGAGACTTTTATTTTAAAATGCACTAAAAAGCATAAAATACATTTTTCTTTTTAAACCATAGTTACATACTAAAAATAAAGAGCTGGTCATTATTTACCAGTTAAATTTTAAATTAAGATCGACCATGCTTTTATATTTAAAAATGTTTATACTCACATGACTAAAACATAATGACACTCATAAATAGTATCGTTTAAATTTAAATAATAAGCCAGCGCAGTGCTAGGCGGGCACATATACCGAGGGTTCCGTTCTATATATCTATCTTCCTAAATACTTAAGTACATCAAATGTGTCTTTATTTGTTTTGCCAAGTAGAAAATAGACCAATATATAGCATTATTTTTTTTAATATTGTGTCCATCGGTTTAAGTACTAAAATTTGTCAAAATGGGTATTTCTGGTCTTCTCAAAAAATAAAAAATAATAACCAATTTCTACTTAATAAGATTTTTCAGGAATACCTTAGACTAGGGTGTCCCTTATTTTGAGTTTTTTCGAATTTTTACTCTGACAGAGGCTCATATGGTTCGAAATAAATAAAAAAATATCCCCCAAGTTTCAAGTCTCTATCTCACTTATTTATTTGATTAAAAAATAAATTTACCTAATAAAAATAAATTCATTGAATAGAATTATTTAATGAAAAAAATGTATTCGATAAATCTTTTGTTTCCTTAAAAGCAAATGAAAAGAATTTAACGAAATTTCGAAAAATTAATTAATTCCCTTATTTCATTGAAAATATTTTAAAAACAATTAAAGATAAAAATATTAAAAAAATAATAAATTCTCTGAAATGCAATTGGGGTAGAATGTCTCACCCGGCGTATAAAGAAAAGGGTGCGAAATATAAGTTTGGGCACTTTTATAATAATCCCTGGTACATGTTGAGACAAGTCTATATCCATTGGAGATATTGAAACAAGCTCAGACACGAAATAAAGAATTTTCTATTAAGTATAGTACGAGTTTATTAAAGCGTATATTTCTCCTTAACACAAGCTAACTATTTTAATACTAAGTACCTGGAGGCACCGAGCGATGCTCGGTAACTTCTTCCTTCAGTTAAAATCTTTATTTTAATATTATTTTTAATTTAAAATTCTGTTAAAAAGGTCGATTTTTATTTGAGAGCCGTTTTCAAATTAAAAAAAATACAAATATAGGTATATAGTATTCGCCCACTGAACCCCCACCCCACCCCGCTTGACCCCTACCCCGGATCCCCCACCACTGCACCCCACCTCCTGCACCTGTTTTTATTCAACCATATGATTCATTTTTATTCATCCAATTGTTAATAAATAAAACCTATCAAAATATGTTGTTTTTTTCAGAAAATTGAGACCTGCTTATGCGAAATACATTTTTAAATAAATTCTTGATTATTTTTTATTCTATTAAATAAATAAAGTTCTTTATAAAACCAATTATAAAACGTTTATTAATATTTCTAAAGTTTATGGAGAACAAAATATGTTAAAATCCACATTCACAATACTTCTTCATGGCCTTTTAGAACAATGAATTAAGGCAACCCATTGTCTGCCTGGGTACAAAAGGAAAAGAGTAACCTTTTTAAAACCCTAAGAATGGGATTTGTCTACCTGAGAATAATTAATTTGATTACGAAAAAACCCATCAAAAACAATTTTGTCGAAGATGAGACCGTGACAGATCGAATTGTCACCCCAAAAATCCCCTAACCCGTGAATTTCATCAAAATCGGTAGAGTCGTTTTCAAAATAGAACCAAGATACAAATATACAAATAAATATACAATTTTTGCTCGTTTAATAAGAGTAGATACAAAGTTACATGCAAAGCCCTTCTAATGTATAATGCTCCATTAGGGTTGTTCTTATTTTGGGTATTTTCGAATTTTTACGCTGACAGAGGCTCATATGGTTCGAAATAAATTAAAAAATATCCCCCGATTTTCAAGTCTCTATCTCAATTTTAACCTGTGCCGCACATCGATGAAAGTTTCCCATCTAAATAACATGGGGTTTTAGCATTGAACGATCATTTTTCTATTCCAGCCAAAGTAATGGTTCAAAAAATTTGAAACTCTATAAACTTTATCCTTATAATAGTAATTATCCTTCCGAATCTTTACAGATTTTTAGCTATTATAATTTTGGAGTTACAGCTAGATAAATTACTGCTATATATCTTAGTATTATCAAGTTATAGACTCCAAAATTGTAATAGAAAAAAAATATGGAAAAATTATGAGGGATAGCTACTATTATAAGGATAATGTATTCAGAGTTTCAAATTTTTGAACAATTACTTTGACCGGAATAAAAAATTGATCGTTCAATGCCAAAAATCCCATGTTATTTAGATGGGAAACTTGCATCGCTGTGCGTCACAGAATAAAATTGAGATTGAGACTTGAAACTTGGGGGATATTTTTATTTATTATTTATTTCGAATCATAGGAGCCTCTGTCAGAGTAAAAATTTGAAAATACCCAAAATAATGAACATCCTAACCTCACACGCTATGATAAAAAAATAATAAAAATTCAGCCCCTTCCAAAATATTCATCAAATTAAAATTTTAATAAGATTTTGATTTCGGAGAAAATAAATACACATAACTTGTAGATTTATTATTATTATTAGAATTTTTAAATTTAATACATTATTAAATCAATTTGTTTTTTTTTTAATTATCGATTTATCATAATGATCGTTTTTAAGGAGAGGCGAAAAAATCTCGCCAAGGCCGAATATAGTTTTAATAGAATTAAAATAGAATAAACCCATAAATTAAAAGAGTTTTTGTTACGTTTCTAATTGGAAAGAAATGATCACCATATAATTTCTATTCATTGATATTTGTATAAAACAATTTTCGCCTTAGAAATATTCTAATTTTAAGGATAGATAGAAGAAAAAAAGAAAGAAAGACAAAGGAATTATCCCCTTAAGGAATTACAATAAAATATCTCTGCAGCTGTTGCCAGATGAATGATTCATAGCTTTTCAGCTATGCAGACCAAACAAAAATAAAATAAAAAAATTCGCACAAAAAAAAAGAAAGTATCTCACCGCCTGAGGAAAACTTTCACCCTATTAGTCGTCGACCTCTCTCTCTTCAACATTTTGCATATTTTCCCTCAACCTTTATTTTGCCTTTTATAGTGAATTTTGTTGGCATTCAGAGTTTTTTTTTCCAGAATTTTTCACTCTTTTTAATTAAGATGCATATTTTTTTTCAAACATTTCCAGAATGTATTTTTTTAGCCCTTAAGGTGTTGTCTGAATATAGAGTCCAGGTTTTTTGGAATTAATCCAAAATTAACAACAACGGGAATAGAAAAAATATATAACAGTGATTGAATTGGATCTTTACTAACTTTATGTTTAACAAATATGAAAATACAATTTTTTAATATCTCCTCTGTTTCTGACATTTTTTCTGAGTTTTAGCAGAAACGACGTAGCAAAAAATATTGAATTAAAATGTAAAGATAAGAGTAAATACATATTATATTTAATAATATTAATTTACTATGAGTTAAGGATTCTTGGTCACTTGTTTCACATTAAAATTAAAAAATTAAAA
>JALMQS010000411.1:1895748-1920880 GCA_024734495.1 Forficula auricularia
TAAGGATTCTTGGTCACTTGTTTCACATTAAAATTAAAAAATTAAAAAGATGTAAAAAATTTTTCAATATATATATTTCGGGCTATCAACGCATCTTCAGGAAGTACAGAAAATAAGAGTTATATATTGAAAAAAAATTTACATCTTTTAATTTTTTAATTTTAATGTGAAACAAGTGACCAAGAATCCTTAACTCATAGTAAATTAATATTAAATATAATATTTATTTACTCTTATCTTTATTAAAGATGTTTCACCTTGCACAACACCACAATCTCTACTAATTAGAATTAAAATGTATTTTTTTACGTATGGAACTTAATATTTTCAAGGTTCTAAAAGTAAATACGCATTGTAAAATTATTCTGGTTGAACCGAACCAAGGGCGAATCTAGCTTTCAAGTCAGGGAGGATCATATAGTCGATGTCTAGTCAGGACAGGCTCCAATTCGACTACAATAATGAAAAAAATCATTCGGCATTGGTTGACATTGGATCGAGACTAGGTCTCCCTACCCGAATACGAAACCAGTATTCAAAATTTTGGCCCAAATTCTCGTCGAGGTAAGATGCGTTCATTATTTTAACATTTACTAGCTTAATTTTGACTCAGTGAAAGAGTGACGAGATATAACCAGTTCTTTTATCTTTTAAGAGCTATAATTCTAATTTTAAAAAGCATTTTATAATCAACCTGTTCTTTTCAGAACTAATTATTTATTTATTATTTTTCAAAAGCATTTTTGATCTGGATTGGGATAATAGAGAGTTTATTTGAAATAAAAAAATGAAGAACATCCAAATGATTTTACAAAGGGAGAATTATATTCAGCAAAGTATTTATGATTCAAAAAGTTAAGTCTTTTTAGAAATGATTTTTAATTACATTTAGCTGAGCTAAACTATTAATATATATCACTATAGAATGAACTCAGGTTAAAAATAACTTTCCTCCCATGCGGCCCTATAGTATTAAATCACGCAAAAAAATAAATATTGGCTCATTTTGCTTTAAAATGTCTGAAACGCGGAGAAAAATATTTGTCGACTAAGATTTTTTTCTTTTTGAGTGTCTGAATTCCGATACCCAAGATAGATAGTTAGATAGAAAGTTAAAAATTTGGTTTGTATCAAAATACATAGTACCGATTAGATTTTGGAATATCTCGTTCAAAAGGCAGAAAATATTATTTTTTGAATTATTCTATTGAGATTCTAAGAGGATGTTATAGTATAGCCATAAATGAACAATTTATATTTAAATTTAATAATAATTACTAGGGCAGCTCTAGTGTACCGAGTCTTGGAAATTTTTTAACTTTTTTATTATTTAATGTGCGGGTGAGCGATTATTTCATTAGAATCTGATCGATGAAATTAACTACAAAGAGCGCGGGTAGAATCATCTCTCTTTCTTTAGAACTAAGAGGTATTAAAAGGATCCCTGAAACGGGTCTGGACTTGTAAGTGACATCCATTTACAAGAACAGACCTGTTTCAGACTATTAGAGATGAATTTCTTAATTTCTATTATTCTAGAAATGGTCTTTTGCACTCAGACCAAAACGATACCTATTCGTTATATAGAGAGAGAATATTCAATTGGACTTGATTATAATTCAGACAAAATTGTACAAAACACAAAAAAAATTACTTGTTACTGCTCTAACTAGCAAAGGAACCGAGTCTTGAAAAAGTTTTTACTTTTTCTTATATTTATATTTCTATTTTTAATCGAGTCGAGAAATCCACTAAAATTTAGTTCACAACTTTGCCGAGGCAGCACTTATTTTTCAAAATAACCGGGACAAAATGACAAAGTGACCGGGACACCTGATCCATGCCTTCAAATCGGGACAGTCCCGGTAAAACCGAGACGAATGGTAAGTCTACATATATGCTATCAGGTGTCTCAAGAGAAACTGAGGCTGGTCATGGCTATCTCGGTTATGTAGAATTTAATCAAAAGATAATTACTTAATTCTCTTAAGTACATACTAAAATTAACAAAAAACACTGGTATGATAACTATGATAATTTACTACTTACTATCTCCTGCAAGGCAAGTTTCAACAACTGTTAACATTTTGAAGCCTAACTAAGTAATTGTTATGAATTTTGTTTAGAGAGACTGGTGTCGGTTCGAAGTGAAATGTTTTTTTATAAAACTAAGTCTCTTTATATATTTCTGGCTACGAGCCCATCTCATTGAGAGAATTTTTAATTTTCATGTTTATGAGTTACAATCTTGCAATCACGCTAAGCAAGCAAGCCTTCAATTTATTTATCAATGAGATTAGAAAGATTATAACTAGTCGACCTAGACCCGGCCCCCCAGGGGGGGATGCTCTCATGACCCCCATGACACCCGCTGGATCCGCCCTGGAACCTAACACCCTAAAAAATTTTCTAATTTGCTCATCAGTTCGTTCACTAGCCTTTGACAAGAAAATATTCAATAATATATTATACTAGCTGCAAGGCCCGCCTTCGGTGGCCCTCTTGCTAGCCAGGGAACTCGCCCCCTGGACCCCCAACCCACGAATCCCACTCGCACGACCCCACTACGCCTCTGGACCCTTACCTGAACCTCCCATTCCACCCTGCACCACCCCCCAGCATCCACCGGACCCCACCCGCGCCCCACCCACCCCGCACATCTGACCAGAGGGTAAGAATTTTCATTTTTTGACCCCCCCCCCCTCATTTTGGGTGGTTTGTTTTTGCATTTCTAGCCTTCTAGTGACCCACAGATTATCTATAGAAAATTTGGTTGAGTTTGGTCAAAGAGCAAGAATTTTAGTATTTTGACCCTCCCCCCCTTTTTGGGTGTTTTTTGGGGGAAATTTTTTTAAACAAAAGTTGTCGAAATCACATCCTCTACAACTTTGCTCATAATAAAATTCGCCGTAGAGTTAATAGTTTAGGAGTTATTTGATAATTTTCATTCGTGCGCCCCCCCAAACCCCCTTCTGGGGTCAAAATATCAGTAAGTAGCTAAAACGTAAGTTAGAAGACATCTGATATAAATATGAAATTTCATAATAATCCCTTCAGCCGTTTTTACGTGAATCGTGAGCAACTTTTCGGAAACGACGGAACCATACAGATAGACAGACATACATACATACAGACATACAGACATGGATTTTGTTGAGAGTGTTATCGTTCATAACTTTGCTTGAAACGTGTGCAACCAAAATTTGGCGTGATTTGGAGCAATGTACAGACAAAACCTTAATTTTATATATACTTATATATATAGATTTCAACATCATAAACGTTCGCAGATATATTTTAGCTGGATTTAAATTTTTATTTTATTTTATTTTTTTTTAAATTATTGAATACAACAGTATCAATACTCTAAAAAGCATACATAATGTTTAGCAATTTATATTCTAAATCACAGAGGAGGAGGTGCCCAGTACGCCCTTATCCCACCCCTACAGACACCCATTTTCATGACATATTAATTATTTTTGGAAAAATATCAATCACACTGCCTCATTCAAATTCTACTTTGTATTTTACGTAATCCTATATTTAAAACTCACTTGAAAGTTCAATGAATGAAATATCTAATCAATAAGAAAATCAATTTAATTCTAATTAAAAATTTAATTACCTCAATTACGAATTACTTGAATAGAACTAATTTGAAAAGTTAAAGAGTTTTAGTCTAATGACCACCTCAAAATTAAAAATCCTTTATCAATGAAAAATTAAACCTTTAAAAAAAATTATACTAAAGCACTTATATTATAGAAATCAAATCATTTATAAATTTTATAATTTTAAAGAAATAATAATTTATGCAATAAAAATAAAAATAAAACATGTTAGGGACAAGTAATTTAAAATGCTTCTAAATTGAACTTTTTTTTATCTGTATTAAAATAACATCGATTATTTTTGGAGTAAATTTATTCTTGACATCTTAACTGATTTATTTTTTGATTTAATATTTACAAAAATAAATTGCGTTCTCTTTTGATATCAAAAAGGTCAATCAATATATCAAAGAATAAACCAAATGATAAAACAAAATCTAAAATTGTTAAACTAATGAAAAAAATCAATTAATATTCTTTCTATAAAGAAATTTCAAAAATAATTAATAATTCCTGATATATTTTCGACATTTTCGTCAAAAAAAAAAATAAAATAAAAAGTTCAACTCACCTAAATTGATCTCTTTGTAGTCACTGGAAGATGATATTCCGTCTGTAAAAAAAAAAATGGAAAAATATAGTGTATATATGCTAATATAAATTGATAGAAATACTAATCATAATTAAATTAAATTATTGGATAAAAAATACTTCGTAGGTTTCACATTAAGATATAAAAATAAAACGAATTTATTTTTGGAGAGGCTTTAATCTCGATATATATATTTCGGGTGGCTAACCCATCTTCAAGAACAACAGAAAGTCTCTCCAAAAATAAATTCGTTTTATTTTAATATCTTAATGTGAAACCTACCAAGTATTTTTTATCCAATAATTTAAAAAATGTTTCACCAAGTACCAACACCAAATTCCTTAAAGAATAATTAAATTAGGGAAGGAAAAAAAGATTTTTTATTATAGACAAAAGGATCAGCTGGGATTCGAACCTGGAATCTTCTCGTGTGCACTGCGATGCCTTCAAAGAGCCTTAGCTAGTATCTTCTTATCCACTGATCCCCGAACCTAAGCTAATACCTAATGTCTATATGAAATTGGAATTTAATTTTCATTTAATCTTTAATCTCTTCCTCGTTCATTTTTGCAGCTCTGTAGTGGCCGAACTATTATTAAACTATATTCAAACGCCGATCAATGTGATCGATTGGGAGGCGTTTGAATATAGTTTAATAATAAAAATAATCTTTCAAGTAAAATTTTAATACATTTTTTATTTCGGGGAAAAATTAATAAATATAACTTATAAGTTTCAAGTTTGTATCTTATTTAGTTACAAGCTACAATGATATCTGTCAGACAATAGAGAGACATACCTACTGTCATTGTAGCGGCACTAAAAATGCCCGTTTTGTTTTGAACAGAACCCTAAAAATAATTTAATTAATATGCAAGGAGGTTCGTCTCAAAAAACGTCCAATTGTTCGCATAGTGTTTTGGCACTTGGGTCGGATTCCCTATGGCAGTTCAGCATTTCTGACATACAATTAATCCCATCATTGATAACATTTTTTAATTTGGTCTTTGAGCATTCCGAGTAAGTCTCTAGTTGCAATTTTTTTTTTAATGATTTGAACAATTCACTTGTTTATTATTTATTTATTTAAATTATTATTAGCTGGTAGCACTAAATTCAGTTCACTAAGAAGCCTAGATTAAACGTAACTGAAATGATTTACACCAAAAAACATCCACTTCGCTTTGGAATGTATCGAAATTGGAGCCCATGGTGTAAAGTAAGCCACAGCCACTTTTCAACTATAACCAAAAGAATATCATTTAATATATCAAAATGACTCTAAACTTAGACAAATAATTAATCAAACTATTATATAATTATAAAACCACTTGTTTCTCTATTAATCATCTAGAGGGCGCAGAGAGGGCGACATAATTGAATTATTATACTTATTAAACCACACCTTCAACCCTTCTCCACTTCACTACTTCGTCATCGTCTCCATATCGCATCTGTTTTGCATATAATATGATAAATTGCGTGGGTGTAGAGGGTAAAGCGAAAACTTTAAATCATTTTAGACTTCCAAAGATTTATAATATATCATATAATTTTATATTAATATATTTTACTATAAAACTTGATTTGCCAATCATTAGCTTATTAGCGACACATTTTACAACCAGTTTGATTTTAGCAACACACTGTCACAAGACGATGATAATTTCTGAAATATCTTGTAATAATTACATACTTTTACGTAGGAAAAAATCATTTTCAGATGAGATTTTTCGTTCTGAATGTTTGATTTCAGATAGTCACAATAATATATATAAAAAAAAACCGTAGAAAGTTCGTCCCTATCCAAAAATGTTCGCTTTTCCAAAACAAAGAATTGATTGCAGGAAATTAAGCAAGTGCGTATGTGTTTGTGTGTGAGAGAGAGATATATAATTAAACATCAATCGGTTAAAATTCACTGAAATAGATTATTTTGTATTTAAAGTAAAAAAGTACATCTAGAATAATTATACCATATATCTATACACATTTTCTTTCCAATAGTGATAATGATTATCAATTTCTTACGAAATTTACTTTAAAAAGAAAAAATTATAATATTTGCAAAAATACTATTTTATCACATAATCTCAACTTGCATATAAGAACAGGCTTTTTATTTTATGCCTAAAAATAGTATTTAGAAAGAAAATTATTCCAGATGTACATTTTTAACAAAATACAGTATTAATTAGGAAAATCACATCAGGACATCTATTAGATCAAAGACGGAATGGATGATCTTTAATTATATGTTCCCGATAAAGTTAAAATAACAATTCATATAATTAAAAATAATCTAAAAAATGCTCCCTTTGTAGAATCAAATTTTACCGGCTCCTTAAACTCATATATAAAATAATTAACATTTAAATTATTAAAAAACAGTATTTGGGTTAATCGATATTTAAACTTTTGGCAAAATGAAAGTAAAATTACATTTATATTTGAATTAATGTTAATATTATTGTTAATGCGTCTTTAAAATTATCCATTTAAATTGTCGTATGCAAATCTCGCGGATTAAAAAATAGTTCAGGGTCATTTCGCCGAAATTTCTGATATTATGTAAAAATAATTATATTTACTTAACGAGAAGGAAATATGGATCATTTGTAATTAATTAGATTGTGATATTTACCTGGTTGGAGTTTGATTAGTTGAATCGTTAATTAGAGCGCTTGGACGCGCGGGTAGGACACAGAGTACTGAGGCCGCTTGAGGGCAAGTGGAGGTGGAGGGACGAGAGTAACGGGACTCGTACTAGGGAATTTGCAAAGGCTATTAAAGGGGGGAGGTGGAGGAGAAGAGCGCAATTGACCATGCGTAATTACAAATATTTAAGATAATATTAATTAAAAAAATAAAATATTTTTTTTTTTTTTTTTTTTTTATTGTCCTCGGGAACATAGCCCATTTAGACAGAAAAATAATTTTAAAAACATTCAAATTTTTATATAATGTCTACATAAAAAATCATTTCAAAAAAAATTTTAAATATACCGGGTGAGTTTTTTATCTTGAGACAGTCTTATAACTCAAAAACAGTGCATAATATTGAAAAAAGTTTCAAATAAAAGTTTATTTATATCAGGAGGGAAACTAAACTAGGCTATTGTTTGTCGGCTTAGAACAAGCTTTCAAGGGTATTTCAAGAGCGTTCTTTTTTTTAAATGGAAACATATTTTCCTTACATTTCCTAAATCTATAAAAAAAAACTGAATAACTTTTATTAGAACTATTTTTATATGACATCAACTAAAAAAAAAAAAATATTAAATCACTTATATCTCCAAAAAATCCAAATAATAATTATTCTTAACAATTATTCAACTTAATTATCAAATAACAATGATCAAATATTTAATTATTAAATAAATAGTTTAATAATAATTAATAATTTAATAATTTTCCGACAATGTTCTGTGATATTCCAGAGTGTAGATATCGCAAGTCCTCTGGATGAAACATCTTTCTTAGACAAAAAATGCTCCATTTTTATTATGGTAATACAATATAACTATCTACTGGATTGACACGGGAAATAAACTTTTTTAAGCTCAAGAATTTCAAATAGATCTATTAAGTAGAAAATAATCTCTTAAATCTGTGTATAATGAAGTTTTAAGATCATTATAAACACTTATTTTCATTGTTGTGACTTTTCAATTTAATAATTATTAATTTAATTTATTTAGATCTAATTGATTTTGATGTCGTATAAAAATAGTTCTAATGAGAGTTGTTCAGTTTTGTTTTTTTGTAGATTTAGGAAATGTAAGGAAAAATATAGGTTTCCATTAAAAAAAAAAGAACTTGAACTTAAAATACCCTTGAAAGCTTGTTCTAGGTCGACAAACAATAGCGTACTTTAGTTTCTCCTTTGATATAAATAAACTTTTATTTGAAACTTTTTTTCATATAATGCACTGTTTTTGAGTTATAAAACTGTCTCAAGATAAAAAAACTCACCCGGTATATTTTTACTTTTTTTATATAGTCACAACTTTGAATTGATTTTCTAAAATGAACACCCCATAATAAATATCTGTTAATTCTTATTTATTTGATTAAAACATAAATTTAACTAATAAAAATAAATTCTTTGTATATAATTATTTAATGAAAAAAATGTATTCAATAGATTGTTTCTTTCCTTAAAAGCAAATGAAAAGAATCTACCGAAATTTCGAGAAAATAATTCCCTTATTTCATTGACAATTTAATTCATACACTAAAAGTCCCATAAGCAACGGTGTTTTTGTCACTATGACATCGAAAAAAGTTTACCCTAACTTTTCCAGCGACAAAACTGAACCTAGCTTTAAGATTCTAGTAGGCCTGCATCATCGGTATCTAGCAACACTGACATGACAACCAACATTGTAAACAATTTTATGTCAAACTTGCAAATCAAGTTGTTTATAAGAATTGTATTTTTAACAATTGTACTTTTCCTCTAAATTAAATAAACTAATTTATGTCTTAATTTTGTTAATTTTGTGATTTACGTATTGATTCATTAAATTGTCTTACCGAATTACACTCAAGCTTTTTTTTTGAGTCGAAGTAAACTTGATATTTTATAATTCGAGTTTTGTTGCCTTTGGGCAATTTAACTCGAAAAACTACCAGAAAAAATTACTCGTCCTACGGACTCGTAATTTTTTCACAGGTAGTTTTTTTCGTTTAATTGCCAGGCAACAAAATTCTCATTAAAATGTCAAGTTTACTTCGGCAAAAAAAAGCTCTCGTGTAATTATAAGTGAAAATATTTTAAAAACAATTAAAGATAAAAATTAAAAAAATAATAAATTCTCTGAAATGTAATTGGGGTAGAATGTCTCAGCCTGGTATAGAAAGAAAAGGGTCGAAATATAAGATTGGGCGCTTTTATAGTAATCCCGGATACATGCCGAAACAAGTCCATATCCAGAAGGATTTGAAACAAGCTCAAACAAGTAATAAAGAATTTTCTATTAATCAAGTATAGTTCTATAGTTTTATCAGTAGCGTCTACTTCTATTTAACATAAGCTAACTATTTTAATACATACTAATAATAAAATTGCATGCAAAGTCTATTATATAGAGTTGAAATATGTTAAAAAAAAATTGCAAAATAAAAACACATGAAAAATAATTATACTCTCAATCTATCGTAAAAGTAAATTTCTCTATGATATAGGTGGTTGTAATCAATTGTAATTGGTGATATCAATTTTTGATTGATTACCCCTACCTATTTCATAGAGAAATTTACCTCTCAAAGTTCTGACTACATAAAATTAAATACTTTCTCTGAAGAAAAGTTAAATTAAAATATATATTTTAGATACCTAAGTTTATTTTATATTTAATGTTAAATAATAATTAAGCCATATATATTTGTTAAGGTTTGAATTTAAATAACTCGGCATTAAAGAAAAGCTTAACATAGCCAATAAGTGATTGACATTTCCTCTCTTTTTACTTTATCCAATACAAGCATGGGTAAATATTGTAATCGCTCTCGGGGCAAGCGTGGCTTCGCGTGGCTTCAAAGGGTCCTCAGGTAAAGACTACGGAACCCATGGACTCAATTAAAGTCACAAATTGTAGTATTCAATTAGGTTGAATATTAGCACGTGACGGTTTTGCCAAAAATTACATGGGGTCTCGTCGAGAGGCCAAAAAGTGCGATTTTTTCATTTAGTGCGTGCGGATGGATGGATGTATGGATGGATGTATGTATGTTATCGCTTTTTTGGCCCACGATTTTTTCCACACCGTTGCACCGATTGAAATGAAATTGAAAACCTACCATTAGATTAACAAAATGAAGCGCTGATTAGTTTTTGGTACATATCGGCCCACAAACATTAGTACTTTATTTCAGTACTTTTTTAGTTTTTTCTAAATATCTTGAAAATGACTTAACCAATTTTGATGAAATTTAATATCCTAATTAAGTACCTTGGGGACCACAAAAAAGGTTAAATAAAGTTTTTAGTAAAATTATATTTTAAAGTACTTTACTCTAGAGTTAGATGGTACTTTTTTAATTTTTTTAATTCTTTAAAATTTATTCATTTGAAAGTTTTAATATAGAGCATTTAGCCTTGCTTAAGTAAGAATGGATAGGCTTCTCTCTGTGAAATGCTAAAAATTTGGGAGGAATTTTTATGAGTAACCATAGCAACTGCGTTGTTTTCTTATCCGTTACCTTTGCTGAAGACATAGAGAAATCGATTTTAAACCAAAAATAGCGATTGATTCTCATCAAATACTTGAGGAATAACCATTCTATATTGGATTTTTGACGTTTCGGTTTTTATTAGTAACCATTGCTGAAGACAGAGAAATCGATTTTAAACCAAAATTAGCGATTGATTCTCATCTAGTACTTGACGAATAATCATTCTATATTGGATTTTTGACGTTTCGGTTTTTATTAGTAACCATTGTTGAAGACATAGAGAAATCGACTTTAAACCAAAAATAGCGATTGATTCTCATCTAGTACTTGAGGAATAATCATTCTATATTGGATTTTTGACGTTTCGGTTTTTATTAGTAACCATTGCTGAAGACATGGAGGAATCGACTTAAAATCAAAAATAGCGATTGATTCTCATCTAATACTTGAGAAATATCCATTCTATATTGGATTTTTGACGTTTCGGTTTTTATTAGTAACCATTCCTGAAGACATAGAGAAATCAACTTTAAACCAAAAATAGCGTTTGATTCTCATCTAGTACTTGAGGAATAATCATTCTATATTGGATTTTTGACGTTTCGGTTTTTATTGGTAACCATTGCTGAAGACATAGATGAATCGACTTAAAATCAAAAATAGCGATTGATTCTCATCTAATACTTGAGGAATAACAATTCTACATTAGGTTTTTGACGTTTCGATTATTATTGGTAACCATTGCTGAAGACATGGAGGAAACGACTCAAGCTTGAGTTGTTTGCCATAAAAGAATTTAGTCTTTTTGATTTTAAGTCGATTCTTCTACATTTTCAGTAGAGGTTTCCATTAATAGTCAAAACATCAAAAATGGAATTCAATAAGGTTATTCCTCTAGTATTAGATAAGAATCGATCGTTATTTTTGATTTTAAGTCGTTTCCTCCATGTCTTCAGCAATGGTTACCAATAATAATCGAAACGTCAAAAACCTAATGTAGAATTGTTATTCCTCAAGTATTAGATGAGAATCGATGGCTATTTTTGATTTTAAGTCGATTCCTCTATGTCTTCAGCAATGGTTACCAATAATAACCGAAACGTCAAAATTCAATGTAGAATGGTTATTCCTCGACTATTTAATGAGAATCGATCATTATTTTTTACTTAAAGTCAACATGAACTGCAAATAGCAAGTGATATCTGATTAATAATAAAGGAACAAACATATTAATATTTCAAATGAATTTGGATAAAGTTTAGCAACGATCCCTTGCAGTTTATTTCTTTTCTTTTCCGTTAATAAATTCCAAAAAACCGATTGTTCTCGCCCTTCTAATTGAACCTTAGTAACCTCAAGGATAACTCTATTTTGGACTACCCATGTGGAAATTTTGGAACGGTAGGAGATCATTCCCGCCATCATCCAATACCGGATTGATATCCGATATCAGTATATGCCGGGTATACAAAATGATCAGATCAACATCAGATTCTATGTTCATTCGAGACAATAATCGGTTATCAAATTGACACTGTTTTCCAGTGTCGTTCTGAACAATTTTCTGATGTCAATCTGATCCTGTTTTTCAGTGTAGTTCTGACACAATTTTCTGATATCAAACTGATCATGTTTTCAAGTATCGTTAGGACAACAAAATGATCAGATCATGCCGACATCAGATTCTATGTATACTGAATTGATTTGGATCGACAGTGTTGAAGACAACTGCTATTTTAAAAGGACAGTCACCTCTGTGGCTTCTATTGGCAAACATAAATTCAGGGATGGATTATATATTGAATTTGAACAAGGCGAACCATTGAATATTCTTATCGAGAAACTGTTCAACACACTTCTACCTCTCTACACTGTAAATATACAAAATAATCGTTTATTAAATTATATATATTCATCTAAGATCATTCTGAATAATCTCATTATTTTTATACCTTATACAATCCACTTGCTATCACTTATTTATTAATTAATTAAGATATTTTATATAGAATTTTCCCCCATTTGAACCAGGGAAATCACTGCAAGTCGACGGGTATTTTATCTTTCAAATATTTCCTAATTGCATTCCAATAACAAATTGACTTTAAACAGAGCTCGAATTTACGCCTCGAGCTTAAAGCCAATTTTTAAAATATTCTATTATTGGAGAAAAAATGAAAAGTTTTTCAAGTCAGTACCTACGCCCTATCGTGCATGGAGCACCGAGCGATGCTCGGTAACATTTTGTCTCTTAATAGCTTAAGTTTCAAATTTCAAGGCTCTGCGACTTACTGAAGACCAGATATTAAAGATTAAAATATTTATTTTGCGACATGACTAAACACCCCCTTCCTTTATTTCAATCTGATTAAAATTTATATACGACTAATAACTCATGAGACTTGATATGTTCACCAAATTTTAGCGAAATCGTTAGAGCCGTTTTCGAGAAACCCATTCTATATATACAAGAATTGCTCGGTTAATAAGAGTAGATAGATAGATAAGATAAGTTAAGATATAGGCTGTTTAAAAAAACATGTAATTTAATAAAAGCTGAATTAAATAATGTTTTATCTTGGACCGACAGCATTTTTCTTAACAATTATTTCATTTAAGTTTCAATTTTATAGGTCAAACGGTTTGCTAAAGAAAAATTGCCAAATTGCTCAAGTTTACGCACAGCATAGAGAATCTCAAGAAAATTTCATTTTTCCTTTAATTATTTATTAAAAAACATAGGAATAAAAACTTTCATGGTAAAACCTGGAAAATTTTAGCGGAGAGTTCAAAAGTTGTTTTTTGAGGTGAGACAAATTTGAAGCAATTTTTTTTCTTTTTTTTTTTTTTTTAATAAATTTTAAATTAAATTTTTCTTGGAATATTTGAATTATCTCCGATTACTGTGGTGTCGTGACACTGGTTAAGAAATACAACACCATTTATTATTATATTATCTGTTAAGAAATAATAATAAAAAATAATGGAAATGAAATTGAAATTTTTTTTCTTAAGAAATAAAAGTTTTATTTCAGTTTTTTAAGTGTTAATCAATTGATGGCCAATTTAATGAGTTGAAGTGATAAGAAGAAGAAAAATAAGAGATGAGAGTGATAAGTCTGGTCGGAGTAGAAGTCGAGGGTATAAAAGAGATTGGTAGATAAAATAAAATGGCTAGTTATTAATCGTGAAGTGTATGCGGATTCTGTAGAGATTATTTTTCTAATTTAATTTTTTTTTTTAATTTTTGATATATAAGAATAAGTACTTTGCATTTACTTCAGCGGGGTAAAATATTTCCTGGGAAAATTTAGGTCCTAGATCTAAATAAGCTGGTGTGAAGACTTAGAACCCTCCCTTTAAAATTGGTCAGTCGGTAACCAACAAAGACAAAATCAAAGTGGTATTTTCGCCTTGAAGAGACAAAGTGAAAGTGACTTATACATATAGTAGATTGGGGGACGACGCCGTAGTTTTTAACTTTATTTTATATAAAATAGCATATTGGTTTTATTTTTAACCAACAACTTTATCAACAATATATGTACTTTTGTAATTAATAAAAAAATAAGTTTCCGTTTAAAAAACTAATTTTTACCTAAAAAAATAAAATAATTTGCAAACGTATCCATTTCGGCATCTTACCCCAATCTTGGATAGTGCTATTAAATCAAATAAAAAAAAAATGAAATACATTAATGATCATATTACATGTACCTACATCCAAATAACATTACTTTTTAATTTTTTTTAAATGTTCCTTTTTTCTTTTAAGTAATATTTCCGGTTTTGAAAGCTTTTTGGAGGTCATTTTCGTTTCATGATCCTCGATTAGACTTTCTTATCTATGTCCGCGGCGTTTCTGGAAAGAAACAATCGGATTAGTTTCCAAAAATTAATTTTAAATTTATAGTAATATAAACCAGCAAACTACACCAACGTGAAAACTACGGCATCTTAACCCAAAAAATGTTGATCGTCTTCCGCCAAAGCAATGGACAAGACGCCAGCCCGCCTAGAACCGCGCAGCAGTGGCAGACGGGGGTTGTTATGCGACTAATAGAAAGCACCCACTTAAAACTCACTAAAACTAAAATTTCTCTTCTATCAAAACTACGGCTAATATGAATAAGTGAAGTATGTTTGAATATGATTTCGTGTACTTACTAGAGCAATCGGGATGCCAAAATCATTTAAAAACACCACTTAAAACTGTGATTAATCAACAAAAACTATTTGTATACTCACACTGGGCACGTGCCTTCATTCCAACGTACTGTCAAGCTGTTTTCTCGCATGCGTTTAAGTGAACCACGTGATACGGCATCTTGTACAATACGGCGTCTCACCCCAATCTATCCTAACCTTGAAGATAGAAAACCTCAAATTATAATAACCTAATTTTATACATTATAATAGGTTGCAGTTGGTGGTGTTTCGCAATGAGGAAAAATAAAATAATTAAATGTTTCACTATAAACCCAGAACCCACACCGCATTCACTAAAAGGGACCCTGATCTAAAGGCTATAGGTAAGAAGTACTTCAAGATTGTTGCTAAATTCTAAGAATCGGAAGTACATGTTTACTTGAGGCTTTTTGGTATCTTGACATTTCATCTTTTGTCCGGTTTTCTTAAAACGGCTTGGGGAAACACAAATTGAAGTAATTTGAATGAAGAAAATTGGTATGATCATTTAAAATAAGCGAAAATCTAAAGTGAAAGTCGTGTGGTGCCCACATCAGTTGATTTTAGATTCCATTTTCTATTGTATTTGGATGTAGGGATCAGAATATTACACAATCATATTAACAACTTTTCAAAAGTTAAATTTCGAAAACGTGCGTAATTTGAAAAATAAGCATTTTCTTTGAAAAGTGAGAACGTCGATTTAGGTCAACCAGCAGCATTCGAACACTATTCTACATTTGAAAGTAAGGGTAGATTGAAGGTATAGAGGAGGGTGATATGATGATTAGTATTATTTTCTGGGGAGAGCGTAATGTTTATTAATTTGTACAAATATTATTCCTAACTTCTCGCATTCCTATCTACAAACAAAACTTCATTTCCAATATCCCATTCAGTTCGCGGCTCTCCTCTTGAACTCCCTCTCTCCTATCTATTTGCCACTTTTCATCCCTTTTCGCCACCATCCTCCGTTTTCCATCCACCCCCATATCGCCGTCTTTCACCGTTAACGTTAAATATTCATTACTTATTACATTGAAATTCCGATGATTACAAATAAATTCTGACTTGAAATCAATTTCTCCCTCTTTTTTCTTTTTCTACTATACCACTCTTTTCAACAGTAAAACAAAAAAAAATTGGATTAAATTTTTTTAAATTACAAAATCAATATATAATTATATATATATACTAGCTGTAAGGCCCGCCTTCGGCGGCCCTCTTGCTAACCAGGGGGCACGCCTCTGGACCCCCAACCCACGAACACCACCCTCACACCCCACTCCCACCCAACACACCCCTCAAAACCCGCCCAGCAACCGTACACCTGCACCACCACACCACACCCCACTCCACCTCTGGGCCCTCACCCTCACCCCCCTCTCCACCCTGAACCACCACCACCTCACCCCACCCCGTGCCTCCACCTCCCGTCCCCACCCCACCCCATTACAGTCCTGGACCATCACCTGAACCCCCCACTCCATCCTGCACCATCACCGCCGCACCCCACCAGCCCCAGACCCCAACCCGTGTCCTCCACCCCCGCGAAGCACACTCCCACTCCGCTACGCCCTCCGGACTCCATCCCACACCACCCCCTTCACCCTCACCCCATCCTAATCCCCTCCGTACCCAGTTTTTGTATTTCTAGCCTTCTAGTGACCCAAAGATAATGTATACAAAATTTGGTTGAGTTTGCTCCAAGGGCAATAATTTACATCCCCCCCCCCCCCTTTTGGGTTGTTTTTGGGTAATTTTTTTAAACAAAAGTTGTCAAAAATCACATCCCCTACAACTTTGCTCATAATAAAATTTGCCGTAGGGTTAATAGTTTAGTAGTTATTTAATAATTTTCATTGACCCCCCAAACCCCCTTTAGGGGTCAAAATATCAAAACGTCATAAAGCTATAAACTTAAGTTAGAAGACATATGACGCAAATATGAAATTTCGTAATAATCCCTTGAGCCGTTTTTACGTGAATCGTGAGCAACTTTTCGCGGAAACCACTGAAACAGACAGACATACAGACAGACAGACAGGCAAACATACAGGAATTTTGTTGAGGGTGTTTTCGTTCATAACTTTGCTTTAAACGTGAGCAACCAAAATTTTGCGTGATTTGGACCAATGTACAGAATAAACCTTAATTTTATATATATATAGATGTTTATTTGGTTCGATCATAAGACAACCTAATTGAATTCTCTATAAAAATCTAGAAAATCTAGAAATAATTATTTCATACTAGAACGTTACAATTTTATTAAAATAAGACAGTTAATTATGGTATACTGGTAACTGATGAGTTTACTGATGTTGGCTGAGTTTAGTTCAAAGGTCTAGAATCTTCATTTTTGATCTTCCGCCTCATTTTGGGTGTTTATTTTCAAAAAATTTTAATCGACAATGTCAAAAATTAGAATCAAAGTTGTAGAGGATGTAATTTTTGATATTATCCATTAAAATTATGTAAAATTTTTTAAAATAAACACCCAAAATGAGGAGGAAGGTCAAAAATGAAGATTCTAGATCTTTGAATCAAACTCAGCCAACATCATTAAACTCTAGTTGCCACAAAGTTATTCACTGAAACGCGTTTTAACTAGTAAGAACCCGTTCTTACTAAAAACAGGTTTTTACTGCAACATATTCATTTTCCCTGAAATATAAATTCTATTAAATTTTTAATTGAATTGTTATTTTGGGAAGTGTCGAATTTTTTGTGAGGTCAAAAATAAAAAAAAATAAAATAAAAATTAGACTGGAGTTTGAGTGAAAGAGCTCATTAAGTAAAAAATTTAGGTTATTTTATTTTTTTAAGATTTTCTTTTATAGAGACGAACTGGTAAAATTTCAATGGAGAATTGATGGAAGGGCAGCTCAAAGATAATGAAAAATAAATTTTAGAATAAGAGGATAAAAGTAACGTTTCAATAAATTTCTTTTATTCAGAATTTTATTTTTCATGATCCTTGGCCTTCCTTCCATCAATTCTCTACTTAGGATTTTTTTTTTAATTACTTTACTTTAAAATAACTGTACAAGAGAGAGCCTTAGTGACCATTTTTAGGAGATTGTTATATATCAACATATCAATGTTAACAAAAAGCATCCATTAAAATTATGAAAAAACATCACATATTCAGCCATTATCTCTTTATCAACAACAATCAAGAACAAACTTGATAACTCAAGTATTTTGATATCATTAAGTACAGAAATCTAAGCTAAGCGTGTTGAACTTATTTAATCCTATATATAAGATTTTTTTTTAAATCAAATAAACTTTATATTTTTTGAATTACATATATTCAAACGGCTCCCAATTTAAATACAAATTTAATAAATATTTTTTTAAATTTTTGGGCGTTCATACCTTATATCCTTCCTATGGTTTCGACCACGTACACATATATACACAAATTTAATCGTCATTGTATATAAATTGTGATTAGCCTTGATGAAAGATGTTTTATATAGGTATCATGAAAACTTTACCTGTTTCATTCTATCTAGGTAATGTCATCCGTCGTTTATTGTGTATAGTCTAGTAACGATACGTTTTACGATCGGACATGGAGTCATGTCTGTTTGTATTAGAGAAGAGATGAATAACTACCGCCAACACCCCCTATATTACAACCTATTCCCCCAATGAGCCAACCCGCATTGGACCCCCTCTACCCTTACCCTGTACATATATATATATTTATATTTATGAATTATATAGGTGTGTATATATTTGATCATCAAGTTTAATGAGCCAATTACACACTTGCGATGATTAAACAAATTATGAAAGTAAATCGCACTCATAATAATAATAATTATAACAATATTAAATCAATGAGAATAATTACTATTAAAGATGATGTGTGATTTTTTCTTACTATCCAATGCGAAGCATGGGTAAAGTATTGGAATAGGTCTCGCACCAAGAGCGATTTCAAAGGGTCCTCAGGTAAAGACTACGGAACGCTCAAAACAAAGTCACAAATTATAGTATTCTTTTAGGTCGTGATGGTTCTACAAAAATTACATGGCTCGTCCAGAGGTCAAAAAGTGTGATTTTTACTTTACCATACAGGGTATGGTCAAGTATTGTAATCGTGCATGAAAAAAGTGGGTTTTTCCTTCTTTTTTTCGAAATATCTCAAAAACGAATGAAACTATTTTGATTAAAAAAATTGAGAGAAGCCATGGTATTTTGCTCTACAAAAAAGCCCTAATAAGCGAAGATCGAAAAAATTAGATTTTTCGAGATAATAATTTTTTTGTCAAAATGTCTGTTAGTCTGTCTGTTAGTTAGTCTGTGCGTTACCAAATTTTGTGGACGAGCTAGCTCAAAAACTAGTGTGAATATCAAAACCAAATTTCACACGTAGTTTTGGTCCATTGAGATTAAGAGCTGATTAGATTTTGGTGCATATCGAACCAAAATTAAGGGGGGTGGAGGGGGTTAAATATTAAAAATCTAGGCCGTTTGAGCAAACTCAACCAAATTTTGTATACATAAGGGACTCCCAGAAGTCTAAAAATTCAAAAACTAACCGCCCAAAATGGGGGGGTGCATGGTCAAAAATTAAAATCTTGGCCATTTGACCAAACTCAACTAAATTTTGTATACATAATCAGAGGGATCCCAGAAGTCAAAAGCAAAAACTAATCCCCCTCCCCTACATGCTTATAAATAATTTTATTAAATATTAAATATAAGTGAGGGGCCAGGTTGTATGGTAAAGTCAAGTGGATGGCCACATCAGAACACGTCAGCTTATTTCATTTAGAGTGTGCGGTTGGATGTATGTGTTTTTTTTTCATCGACGATTTTTTTCACACCGTTCTACTGATTGGAATGAAATTGAAAACCTACGATTACTTTAACAAAATGAAGCGCTGATTAGTTTTTGGTATGTATCGACCCCAAATCATTAGTACTTTATTCCAGTACTTTTTTAGTTTTTTATAAATATCTTGAAATTTAATATTCTAATTAAGTACTTTGAGGACCACAAAAAAGGCCATATAAAATTTTCAGTAAAATTATATTTTAAAATTACTTTACCCTAGAGTAAGATAGTTTTTTCATTCTTTAAAATTTATTCATTTGATCGGTTTTATAAAGCTCAGCAACCTTCCGGTTCTTGGTCTCTAATAATGGTAAACAATAGCTGGCAATGATCAAGTGATTCGTGCAATCAAATCCAGGCTTAAGATATATAAGTTTACAAAGGCTGCTGAACAGCTCGGGTCGAAACGTGTATAGATACACTATCTTAGTCATTTAGCTGGGTTTATTAGAATCATAAGCATTCTAATAAGGTCCTTAAATATGTAATCGTGGACTCTTTGGCGACTGGCAGGTCGCTTCCGGTTCCTGAGTAAAAGAAGCTGAAGAGAGGTGGACATTCATAATGACGAAACAGCTTAAGTTTGACTTCTTTTAACTTGGACAGTATTAACAATAGATAGTACGAATAAGAAAAATATTTAGTATTTTTGAGTGAATTTTTGGGTAAATTCAATATTATGGCCGCCTGGAGAACTTCACCCATTGTTCAGGGTAAAGAGTAATAATTTTTTATTTCAATTTATCAGCCAATAGTCAATTTTTTAATCTTTTACAATCACGAGTGAAAAAATAATTGAATATTGTAGCTCTTGTCCGAAATCAAATTTGAATTATTTTTTCATTTAGAGCTTTTTTTAACTAATTCAATTTTTTTTTTGCACGTATAAGAAAAATATTGAATTATAAAATATAAATAAATAACTGTACTAATTAAAATCCTCAAAATGTAGTCTGAATTTGAACTTGATTTATGACGCGCTTGTATTTAGGCAACCTATTGGGCGGAGAAGAATGAAAGCTGCCCAAGAGCTAGGCGAGTCCTGTCGTTAATGGAATGCATAGCATGTAAGTCATCAAGTATGTATGAAAGGATCATTTTTACATAAGCTTTAAGTATAAAAGGTAGACTTTATAGTATATTATAAACATTCAAGTTTTTCCTATTTGCTGCCTCAGTTCTATTTTATTATTGTGATTTTGCTACTGTTCAATACAAGCCGTTAAAAGTGACTTCAAAATCCTGCTAAAACTACACCTATGATCTCAAACAAAATCACAAATTGTAGTATTCATCAGCTTGAATTTTAGCACGTAAATGTTTTGCCAAAATATACACTTTTCCAGAGCCCAAAAAGTGTGATTTTATCATTAATTATTAACTATAGATATACAATCGTGTGTGATCTTAATCTTGGGTATTTCTTCATTTTTTTCTAATTTTTGCGAGCCAATCTGAATATAAGCATTATCTGTATTGTTATCATTTAAAGTATGAAAAAAGAAAAAACTCAAGAACAAAAGCTGCACAATTTTAGATCGATGTTGAGATTGGGTTCTATCGAAATAGCATAAAAATATATGGAATATATATGTGTGTGTGTAAACTTGTTAGTGTATAGCATTGTTTCTTTGATATTAATTATAGATAAGAAATGGCATCAAGAATTTTCGGTTATATAGTCAAAATCATTTTTGGCTAGCATTTTATCGTTACGGGGGAATGAGTATTTTACCGACGCTATCGGAAGAATAGAAGATACAAGTGAAAGTCGTGCTATAAAGTGAGTAATATGAATAACTATTACTGTCTATTCTGGAGACGAACGAAAAGGCGCTTGCTAGGTGGAGACAAATATAAAGCTATTGTGCCACGCAATAAGTATTGGTAATGAAAGAGAAGTTGGGACACATGTTGCTAAAAATGGGTATGAGTATATGCGCCACGAGCTGATCAAACCTAAAAAGAGATAATAAATGATTGTATTAAAACAAGCAATGGATTCGATTTCTGTGATAGGATTATGATTGAATATTTACTATAGCAATCAATTAAAAAATTTTTTTAAGGATTAATTTAACATTACAGTTGAAAAGAGCCTATATAATTGTGATTGTAACTTCTTTGAGTAAATTGAAAGCAGAGCAATAAAGAGGTGTTCTTTTGCTAAAAACAAATTTTTTAATTTTATTTATAATGAGACTATTTGTTCAACGAAAAGTTAAAAATTTAGTTTTTCCAGCAGAAGCATAATTTTTGCTGACTCTCTGACCATAAAAATCCCAAGCTACTCTCATAAAAAGCAAAACTTTCACCTCTTACAAAGTTTGGGACAGATATGTTCTCAAATTATTCTTAGAAACAATCCATAAAAATAAAAATAAGATAATGTTTCCATTCCACATTTTTAATAATAATCTGACCTCTTCATTTATTTTTAATATAGCTAAAAGAAATCAGTAAATGTAATCTGTATATAAAAATTTGGGTGAATTATTTGGGTATGTCGCATGAAATTTTTGTTTTTGAAATAAAATATTTATTTTTTAATGCCAGGGCTTTTATATTCTCTTTAGCTCCAGCTTAGGTCTTGGTAGACTAAAAAATGCAGAAAATATCATTTTTCATTTATTTATTGAGATTTCAAATTTTGTCATAATATATGTAAAGAACAGTTCTTCAAATTTTAAATTAAATTATTTTTTTCAAAAATTTCATTTGAATTATTGAAATAAGTTTGAGTTTTTGTTTCTATTACTGTTCAACAGTACATATTTGTTGCTTTCTAGACATTCAATCAAACTCAATAATAAAATCAAATATTGCTCCTCAGAAGCATAGATATAGATAAACTGAAAGAAAAAGATTGTATAAAGGGATGCCAGGATTGTTTATTCAACAAATTCAAGAGCTAACAGACTGAATTTATATCGACTAAACAACAGAAATGAGCTGAGCCAAAATAGAATCTATTCTTATCATCTACCCCATCAAAACCAATTAATTAAATTAAGAGGTAAGAGCATTCCATGAGGAAGAAAAATCATCGTGCAGTTTGTTGGAAACCCATTCAAAACTGAGTATCATTCAAAATGGTCATAAAGTGTGAAGGAGAATAATGTCCATAGTGACGGTAGAGGATATTCTAATTGAATTGCTTTTCATTTACATATTATAGATTCACAATATATCAAATTTCATTGAAGGTATACAAAAAAATAAATAAAATAAAAAATAAAAAATGAAAAAACAGGGAATAAGTATGCATGGAAACATTCAATGTTACCTAGCCATACAACAAAAATATAGGCATATGAACATGTACATAAACATAGAAAGAAAGATACAGAGGAGAAAGGATGCAAAGGTACAGGATATTTTTGTGAATCAAAGATTTCATCATACAGAAATAATGAAAATCAAAAATGGGCACACTTCATCAAAAAATAATTCAGTATAATAGGGCTTGCCTGTTTGCAAAAATAAGGAAAGACAAAAACTCAAATAATTAAGTACTTTAAAATTAAATGATACTGACATAGACTGTACGCCTGTTTTTTTTTTTTTTTTTTTTTTTTTTTTTTTTTTTTTTTTTTTTTTTTTTTTTTTTTTTTTGGGGGGGGGCAGCGTTGCTGCTGGCAGGCATGCGCTGGCACAGGGGGGGGGAAAAAAAAAAAAAAAAAAAAAAAAAAAAAAATGTTTTGAGCTCCATCCGTAGAACTGACTAGCAAGAATGCAGGCCAGGAATGGTGCAGGCATCCAGTCAAATGAATGATGGAAGTGTTGGTGTTTTTCAAATGAAACACCTGGTAGAAAATATCCAAATATTTTTAAAGATTTTAAATGGGATACTGAAAATCAATCGAAAACATTATTACATTAAATTATAAACAGGCTATATTACACAGATATATATTGCAGAATGAATATGAGGTCCATCCTGCTGAGGCCATTTATTTTTAAAATATTTGAAACTCTTGATATTTACAGGCTTAGAATTTCATTGACGACCAAAATAAATGGATATTTTAGCTCATATATATGAGGAGTATACATATGTATATGTATATATATTTATATACACCAAATCTCATAATTTGGATACATGTCTTTTCCTCTAATGGCTATAGTTAAACTTAGATAATGATAATTTCCACAGAACCATTCCATTTTTGGTATTATGGCACTTTCATGTGTTGCATTCATAATTTTATTGCATATTTATTATACCAGCATAATAATATATATAATATAATATGGTATAATCTATTCTAAATGTATTATAATATTTCCATTTAAAAATCTATATAAATATCTCGATATTGGTAGACTTATCATAACCGTAATAATTGTAAGATCTGTGAACCATATATCACCAACGTCCAAGTCTATTTCGTTACTGTTCTTGAATAAAATTGAATAACGACGGCGCACCACGATCCAACGAAGATGAAACTTATTTAGGTATTTTCATTTGATTCATTTATCATTTGATAGAAGAACTTTTCTTAGACCAGTTCTTTAGCCATTGATAGTCGATTCCAATGATAACCAGTCGCCGGAGTCAGGGATAATAATAATAATGCATTTTTTTCAAAAATCCCATAATCAATATTTTTTCTTTGAAGACGAATAGCCAACGCTATTTCCGCGATAGAAGTCATCCCTAGATTGAAAATATAAAACTTTAGTGAGTTTTTATAGAGTTACTGAATGAAATGAAGAGGCGGAAACATAGATTATCAGTTGAAAATTAAATAATTTATTGAACTTGAACCAGAATTTTCCGAAAAGGTTTCAAGAGGATTCTTAATGAACAAGGATATGGGAATAAAAGCAAAAATGAACAAAAAATCCATTAAGAAAATAGATTGGCACTTTATGAATTTAAAATCTGGTCCTCAAATTCTATAGAACCTTCCCACCCATTTTCAATGGGCGTAAAAGAGAAGAATAAATAATTTTCAATTGATTTTATCAAAATATTCAATTTTTTATCAGTTGGTTATCGTATGAGCAGCATAATTGAATATTGGAGCTTCTTTCCGAAATCGACGCGAATTTTGAATTATTTTTCATTTAGATTTTTCAATTTTGAATTCATTTTTTGCATACAGAAAAATATTGACGCGAGGCAAATATACACAAAATAATCAAAATAATTAAAAACTCAAAACAGTCAATTTTAAACTGATCTATGATTGTGCAAAAGTTTTGCTTTGCCGAGTAGTGGTAGAGTTGCTGATTCGCCACAAAGAAACAAAAGAGTTGTCCTCTGCTTGATGCAAGAACATACAAAATAAGTGAGTATACCGAGATGATATATCCGTATATATTATCATTTTGCTTGAGATTGTAGCTCTCAAAGACTCAGTCTCACTACCAAAGGTCTTTAATTATAAAATGTTATTGCCATGGAGTCAGACATCACAGATATTGAAAATGGATATTCTTTACTGGTTGGCAGCTAGAACAAAAAGAAATATTTCTATTCCAAGACCACAAAGAGGCAATATAGCTGGTAACCAAGCAGAGACAAACTTTTGTTTCTTTGATTTACATGTTGAAAGCTCAGGCAGGCAACAAAATGCTCAGCAGAAGAATGAAAGCTGCAAGAGCCAAGATCCAGTCTGATGAACTCTCCAGTGTGCCAAGGGTATGAGTCAACAAGTATAAGCAACATGAACTGAACTGTGCCAA
>JALMQS010000411.1:1927214-1967768 GCA_024734495.1 Forficula auricularia
ACGGCGCTATTGATCTAATTAATATTTGAAATTTTATTTAGGTATTTTCACTGATTCGTTTATTTATCATTTGATATAGTATTAATCTTTTTCTTAGACTAGTAAGCCTTTTTTGTGCCTATTTAGACAGTCGATCTTAATGAGTAAACTCCAGTCGTGCGTCGGAGCTGACACACACATTTTTTTTTTCAAAAAAACCTAATCAATATTTTTTTTTCTTTAATATTTAACAGCTAACGTTTTGCCTCTGCTAGAGTCATCCTCAGACTATAAAATATAAAAACTTTATAGCTTTTATAAGAGTTACTTAGGTCTGAAATGTTGATGTAAATATGATTAAAGAAAATTAAATAATTATTGAATTCCTTTGTAAAACCCACTCTTCCTGAAAAAATATTTCAAGATATAGGATTTTTAATAAATTAAGATACAAAATAAAAAATAAAATAAATAAAAAAAAACTAATAAGAAAAATATTTAGTATTTTTGAGTGAATAAATTCAATATTCCGGCCTCCTGGAGAACTTCACCCATTGGTCAGCGTAAAGAGTAATAAATAATTTTTCATCTGATTTTATCAGAAATATTCAATTCTTTTATCATTAATATCACGAGTGAAAAGATAATTGAATATTGGAGCTCTTTTCCGAAATCGATCATGAATTTGAATTATTTTTTCATTTAGAGATTTTTCATCTAATTCATTTTTTTGCACATATAAGAAAAATATTGATTTATAAAATATATAATAAATAACTGTACTAATTAAAATCCTCAAAATGTAGTCAGAATTTGAACTTGATCTATGATTGAAAAGTTTTTGTTTTGCCGAGAGTAGCAGAGTTGTTGATTCACAAAGAGAAACAAAGAGGTTGTCCTCTGCTTGATGCGAATAAACATACACACATATATATCGAGATGATATATCTGTATATATATATTATTTATTTGTTTGAGACTATAGTTTCGAAGACTTGGTCTTCATCGTCAGTCTTTTTTAATTATAAATGTTATTTTTCATGGAGTCAATATCGTATGGATATTGAAAATGTGATGTTCTTTTACTGGTTGGCAGCTTAGAATTAAAGAAATTATTTTGGTTCACATTCAAATATAATATATTTGCATCAAGCAGAGGACAACCTCTTTGTTTCTCTTTTTGATTTATGATGTTGGTGCGCCTGTATGTAGGCAACAAAATGCTCACAGAAGAATGAAAGCTGCGTAAGAGCTAGGCGAGTCCAGTCGATGGAATTCTCCAGTGCTTATGGCATGTGAGCCATCAAGTAGGTATGAAAGGATAATTTTTACATAAGTGCAGTTTATTTTCTTTATAATTTATTTAAATATACATAAAACTCCAGCTTTCAGTGCCTAATATAAAATTGATTAATTCTCTTAAGTAAATATTTATCATCTCACTAATATTACGTTTTTCAGTTTGTTTTTGTATTTTTTTTTAAGTTGATTCAAATTTGGAACTATACCCTTCATCGAACCTGTTTGTTGCTAGCATTATGTATTATTTATGTTTTAGAGAACGGGTGAAGTGTCAATAAAGATACGAAAACTTTGTCGAATTGAAAATTACATTTTTTTGTCCATATTTCCAAGAACAATAATCATCATCATTATTGAGTATACACTCCTAAGACTGTTTTTAAGCAAACACGTGCCTCTTCTCATCCCAACCCCATGCTTACCCTTTCACTTCTTTAAAAGTTCCACACCAGATATCTTTTATAATCTGGGAAAAATACTCAAATCTAGATCTCCCTTCACCCATTTTCTTTCCCAATTCACTTTTCAAAATATCCCTCAACAATCCTTCGAATCTCAAAATGCGCTCTATCATTTGAGCTCATTTGTATTATTCCACTGTGTTCTCTTTTATGTAATTTTTTAAAGAACTTCCTCTCTTGTAATTCTGTCCATCCATTTAATATTCAATATTTTTTCTCAAATCCCAAAAAAGCTACCAGCATTATTAACTAACGCTCTCGATTTCGATCGAAGAATTATCTCCGCACTTTCCCTGCTTATAAATACTAACATAGCGTTTGTTCTGACGAGAAAAATCAATAATCTCTGCGAGAAATCCACAATTTTGAAACATTCAAGACCCATTCACAATTAAATAAGATACTAACAAACGCATTCATTGATTCGTTTATACCTGTCTTCTAAAGACTGGAACTTTGTTCTGGCATCCGGCTTTCTGGCTACATCAACCTTCAGTCTTTCAAGACCCGAATCCACGAGGTACCTTTATCTCTGACTAAATCCCTGAAATTTCTTATCCTTCATTTCACGATGAAAGTGTATACCCTGGACTAAATAGGTTGTATCTTCGTAGTGCAAATTCTACTTGGATAAAAAAAAATGTTTTCTAATATTTTTATTCTTGTAAATGTTAAACTAATCTTTTTTAAAAATAAATTTCCCTGTAATTATATAGTCTTATGAATAGCCATAAAATAGTAAACATCCACTAAATATACACGCTTTTTTATTATTATTTAAACAAGTTTTCTACGGAAATCTTGAATATCTTATAATCCCCCGACGGCTTTAAATAGATAACTAACAAACGTGTCTCTAAAGTCAGTTGTATTTTCCTACTCATCAAGCTTAGTAGCTAGTAAAATATATCACTAATTTGTTTTAAGTATATAAAAGAATTGATTAAATAAAAGAAGGTAGGACAACAATGGCAACAAGACTAGCATAAAGTAATTTCTCATTCACTTAGAAACCACTTATATCCCTCTCCCTCCTTCATTTCCACCCTTTAGCCTCCCCACCAGCAGTACCACAAACCCCAACCCAAGTACAGTGTATAAGGGCTTAAAGTGTTGAGTGGTTTGCCCAGTTTAAGCTCGGTTGTGTGTTGTTAATGTGTTGTCCTCTCCTCTTGCTCAGGAAAACCCACTTGCAATGTTCAACAACATGCTAATGCCTCACCACCACGAATTCCGGAGTTTCTAACCCACTCACACACTCACACACCCACTTAGAAAACATCTCGAGTATTGTATGTATAATCACTCGCACCCCCTCGATCGTAGACTCGGACAACACTTCGCATTAACTAAATTTTTATTTCATATATAAGCTGCAGGCCGGAGCTTCATTTATTAGGCAAAAAATATTTTAAGAAAAATATATTTAAATTCTTAAGGAGAAATAAATTAGTTGGTCCGCTGCTTGAAGCAAATAAACATAGACACTATAGTTTTGAAGGTTTGACCTTCATCATTAGTCTTTTTATTAGAAATATTCTATCTGTTAGTTCTTATGAATTCAAATACCAGATTGGATGAAGGAAAATTTGTTTTGTTGTAATAGTAAGCTAATCACTTCGCAAACTTCGAAACTATAGTTTCTAACAAATAATATATAATATATTCATAATATATTGGCATATATTTATTTTCATCAGACAGAGGACAACCTCATTTATATATTCTTTTGAAACAACGAATCTGCTAAATGGTTTCAATTATAAATTTGATGAAAAATTGAAAAAAAATGTCATGCATAAATGCGCTTTTCTTGTGCAGTTAATTACAAAATAAAACAAACTTTTATGCTCTATTATCTAAAACCATTCAATAGGTCCTCAAAACACTGTGATTATTTTTGAGCCGAATTTTCGCCTGCTGAGTGTACAGAGAAAGTGTAAATATATCTTAAATATGGTGGTAGGAAAATTAAGCTCACAATCTTAAAACAAATATGGTTGGAGAAGATTAATTTAGAATTTATATCTTAATTAAATTATGTAATGATAAAAAGATGTAGGGAATGAACACAATGTAATCACAATAAAATTGGAGGAAAAAGTGAAAGCTCTTTTGAAACATGGTATGTTATCCGCACATTTTAGATATATTTGGTAAATTTTTTAATTTAAGATTTTTAGCTACAAAGTTTTAATTTGAGATAAAGGTATGGATTATTTAAAAGGAAATCACAAGAGATTGTCATCTACTAGATCCGAGATGGAATGGATTATTTTTATTTGAATGCCAGAAAGGTTGTTCATCCTCTCATGAATCGGGGCCGGCAAATCGGCTAATATCCCCAATTTTAATTATTATATTCAATTTGGGAAAAGTGATTCCATTTCCTTTCAGATTTCTTTTAAGTTGTTCCCTTTTGATTTATATATAGATCTTAACAATTTTTTTTTCACAATATTTTATCCCTTTTTGAAATATTTTGAATAAGCAAATGCGCCAATTTTTTCTCCATGATTATACTATTTTCCCACACTCTGTATGGAAAGTAATAATTAATAAATAAAAGCCTATTAAAAGAGCTGAAAGTATTTGTTTCATGTAATTTTTGAAACTATTCACTTATAAAGTTTATAAAATTTAATTGTTATATTTTGGAGGGTTTCAGAATAAATTCAATGGTAATACAATACTTCCCCAAACTATGTATTCTTATAATTAAATGAATGAATTCGTACTAGAACAGAAGAGGGAAAAAGTAAGCTGGTGTTTTATTTTAATACAACATAATACACATATTATAACATCTATGTTTCTAATATCAAAACAAAAACAAAATGTAATTTTTGAATAATTAAATGTAATGTTTGTTTTTTTAATGAAAATAAAAACCTCTTGCTGAATTAAACATCATATAAAATATAATACATTTTTCAAAGATTTTTTTTAATAACATAAACATATCTATATCCATAGAGGATATAGAGATGAAGATGTTTTTTGTTTTACAGTCCTCTGTTTTTTTTGTTTATTCCAAGTCATTTGTCTGTCTCTCTATCCGATGAAGAACAACAATAATAACATCGACGACGACATCCACGTCTTATCCAGTCCATTGGTTTTTTAGTGTGACGGGAATGAAGGGAGCGAAGGGGAGGCCCTTAAAAGGCTTTGTGACTGGCACAGTATTTATTCAACTCCAACCCAATAACCCCACGTTTTTTATCCAAATACTCTCATTCAATTGGCGTTTTTTATCGGTTATTTAGGAGGTATCTGGAAGAGTGTGAGTGTTTTGATTTGGGATGTGATTAAAAAAATTAGTTAAACTAAAGTTATTTTGCCGAGAGTAACAGAATCGATTTAATAATATAAAAACGGAGATATTGATTCTCTGTTGGTTAGTAATTTGAAATTACCTACTTCACAACACCGCATGATGCAATTCAGAAACGAGCCGTCAGGCTAATTGACGATTCTATCCTCACCGACTCCCTCGACTTGCTGGCTCATCGAAGAAATGTCTCTGCCCTTTCCCTTTTCTATAGATACTATCACGGCAGGTGCTCTGATGAGATAAAATCAATAATTCCCCCCAAAGCATGCTTTGCACGTAGCACACGTTTTGCCGACTCCCAACACTCTTTCGCGGTCAAATTGGAAAAGTGCCGGACCACTTCATTCGCGAATACATATATCCCCATGACTTCAAGGAACTGGAACTCTCTCCCAGCCTCTATCTTTCCCAGCACCTATGATCTTCAAACCTTCAAAACCGGGGTGCATAGACACCTACGTCTACACTCTCTCACTTAATCAACTTTCCCTTCTCTTCGGTAATGCAAGGGTCTTTCGAGATCCATAGGGGCTGCATCTTTACTGGTGCACCCCTTCTTGCATTCGATTGCATTAAAAAAAAAAAAAAAAAGAATTTCGCTTATTATATACAGGGTGAGTTTATTATCTTGAGACGGTCTTATAATTCAAAAACAGTGCATTATATGGAAAAAAGTTACAAATAAAAGTTTGTTTATATCTAAGGGGAAACTAAACTAAGCTATTGTTTGTCGATCTAGAACAAGCTTTCAAGGGTATTTCAATGTCAAGTTCTGTTTTTTAAATAGAACTCTATATTTTTCTATACATCTACTTAATCTACAAAAAAAACTGAACAACTTTCATAAGAACTATTTTTTATACGACATCAAATAAACAAAATACATTAATCAATTAGATCTCCAAAAAAAAAAATTCTTAATAATTATTTTTAACAATTATTTAACTTAATTATCAAATAATAATGATTAAATAAATAATTTAATAAAAATTAATAATTTAATAATTTTGTGACATTCCAGAGTGTATTGCAAGTCTTCTGGATTCCAGTTCTAATTTTCTTATTTTGCCCTTTTCCAATTTCTTCGTAGCCTTTACATTTTCTGTTTTTTTTTAACAGATTTTACAACACAATAAAATGAAGCTTGTGAGGGTGTATTCCTATTAGGACAACCGCTCGGCATTCATTTCAATGGCAGTCCCATAACTCTTCCACATTCATCGCATAAATTAAAACCATTTAAATTCTGTCTTCAACAAAAAAATGCTCCATTTTTATTATAACTATCTACTGGATTGACACAAGAATTAAACGTTTTTAAAATCAAGAATTTCAACTAGTTCTATTAAGTAGAAAATAATCCCTTAAATCTGAGCATAACTAAGTTTTAATATCATTATAAACACTTATTTTCATTGTTGTGACTTTTCCATTTAATGACTATTTATTTAATAATTAATTATTTAATCATTATTATTTCATAAATTAAGTTAAATAATTGTTAAAAATAATTATTAAGATTTTTTGAGATCTAATTGATTAATGTATTTTGTTTATTTGATGTCGAATAAAAAATAGTTCTTATTTTGTTCAGTTTTATTTATAGATTAAGTAGACGTATAGAAAAATATAGGGTTCCATTAAAAAACAGAACTTGACATTGAAATACCCTTGAAAGCTTGTTCTAGGTCGATAAACAATAGCGTAGTTTAGTTTCTCCTTCGATATAAACAAACTTTTTTCCATATAATGCAAAGTTTTTGAATTATAAGACTGTCTCAAGATAAAAAAACTCACCAGATATATATCTAAACACTAATATTTGTTTTGAATAATTACAATTGCCCTGAAAAGGTTTCTGGTTCTTGGGTTCGATTCCCAAAGAGATGAGACTTTTTGACTTGTAAATTAAATTATGTATAATATCTGTTTGATTTTATTTTATATTTCAAATTAATTCAGTAACTATAAACTCTACTTTTCCTACATATTTCATCAAAAGATAAGCATTCTATGTTCTCTTCTGTATTTGCATATTTCAAAATTCCTTTGATAGCTAAATAGAATAACGATTGGGGTGGATATTGGAGAAAGTGCGTTCTCTAATGGATGAGGTCATGTAAAACAACGGAGATCCTAAATCCTTTAGTGGTAGGCATGAGAGAAAAGAAGATGGTTGAAAAAAAACAGAGACCCTTCACCGCATGCCTTACTGACTCCGTTTTTCTGTAAAAAACGGAAAGAAAGAAGGAAAGAAAACAACATTAGTGAGGTCCTCTGGGGGGTTGGCGGCAGAGGTAGCAGAAAATGGCCTCTCGGAAGATTTGAATGAAAAAGGCGACCTAAAAAAGATTGAATAAAAAAAAAAGAAAAAAAGCCTTGCGACATCTGTCACTCTATCAGTTTTTCTCTTCAGATCAGATGTCTTATCGTACAAATGGAAGAGCCAAACCTTTGGAACCTCATCCCAAACAAATCAACTTCTCATTGTATAAGATTTGCTTGGCTTCTCTTTTAATAATTGATCCTTGGAATGAAAATTGAGAAAAAATAATTGAAAACATGTTAGCCCTTATTTTCGAAGTCTTTGTTGGGTGATGTGGTATTACATCAAACCAAAGGAATAAAAGCACATCATGATTAACTCGACAGTTAGGGATTGAAATTCTACTCTCCCCTTGTCTTCATCTTTCTTGAATCATAGAATCTTCATCACGTATCATCTTATTTTTTAACTCATTTAAAATATAATACATTTTCTTAAAAATAGTAGAAGTACAGTGAAATCCCGATATATCGTATATCTCGATAAATCGTAAGAAAGTGCTGGTCCCTTGGAAAAATCTCGATAATTCATATAAAAACAATGTATTTTAGTCCCCTCGGAGTAATGTATTTTTTTCCACAAACTGGTAGATGTAAAATGGTGAATAGATGAAAAGTTAGACCAAGGAGCCCAAGAAATATTCTCTTGATGTTAATAGCAGACTCTGACACTAGTTTTACAAAGGACTTTTAAAGGGGATAAGAAGAAAGTTCATTCGTTGACCCTCTTAAACCTTGAAAAGTGGAAGGGGGAGATCCCCGAAACCTCATTTGTTTCTAATAAATTATTTATTCAGAATTTGTAATTTTCATTATTCTTTGGGCTTCCTTTCAAAATAATTAATACTAATAAAATATATATATATATATATATATATTTGTTAATGAAATCGAATACTAGAATGATGCATCACTTATATAGATCTTGACAGGATCCTAACAATGCAGAAGTAAAGAAACTGATCAAGAGAAAGAGTCCAGACGGAGAATGTAAGTGAATGCTGAGCGCTACCCGCCTAGTTGGTGGGTGAAGAGCTTGCTGGTGGAGAGCTACTTATTAATCGAGATCAAATTGCCTTACTTAATACATGACTGAAATGTTATCAGTCATGCAAAGTGTTGCAATGATCTGACTGTGTCATCTATCGGCAGAGTCTAAAGGCTCGTGGCCAAAGCAAAGCAGGGCGCTACAGGTTTATTAGCTTAGGACAATACAAATTCATTATTACAATTTCAATTTGAAAGTTTATATATAATAGGAAAATAAGGACAATTTTTTATGTGTGACTTTTTTATTTATCAGTCAACGCAACGTTTCGTCGACTTTGCCGACTTCTTCAGCAGAATGTGTAGTATGACTATTTCTGAACCCCTGAAGAAGTCGGCAAAGTCGATGAAACGTTGGCTGATGAATAAAAAACTCACACATAAAAACTTATTCTTATTTTCCTATTATAAACTTTCAAATTAATACAAATTATGGACGGAAATGATAATAATAGAATTTCAATATTTAGTGAATCCTTCCTTTCGAGCAATCACATTTTGTATGCGCTGCGGCATATGCTGGCAATGCATTTTTTGGCTATTTCTTTAAGTGCAGGTGTATTGTGCCATGCTTTAATAATATTTTCTATCAAGTCCCTTTTGTTAGTAATAATTTTATCTTTGTAAATTTCTATTTTTAGGGCCGCCCATACATTTTCGATCGAGTTGAGGTCTGGCGAGTTGCCAGGCCAGTCCAAAAGGGTAGATTAGACAAGATTACTACTAGATTTTTTGAAAAGTTTGAATAAAATATCTTAACGTTATACAAATTATTTGGGTATAATAATTTGGCCACCCCCTCTACAATGATGTCTTATATTTATCCATGAGCCTGATTCAATCGACTCCTAACAATGATAAATCGACCACTTTAGCGACCACCGTCCTAAAGTTAATAAAAAAAAGCTTTCAGGAATCCTTTCCAATCTTCGTCTTGTAGCTACATCACAAGCATTTGAAAACGAGTTACGAATTAAATTTCAAAACGTTGTGCCACACCTAGAGCCTCTGCAAGTGCTTTGAAAGCTTTCTCTCAAACCGCAGTATTAAGGTCGAGGTTGATGGAATATCATCCTCGTCCATCGTGCTTCTATACCAGTGTTTCTCAATCTAGGTTCCGCAAAGGGAGGTATGGGGGTTTCCCGCGCATATGGAGGTCAATAACAGAAAAAAAATAATAATATTCTCATCTGTATCACCCCTCAAAAAATTTGTCGTGTAAAGAAAAAAAATACTAAATTTAGAGTAGCTATTACCTTATAGTCAAATAAAACCTTTGATACTTAAGAATGCGATGAACATCACTATTATCGTCTCAGTGATTTCATTTTTGTTGGTCTAAAGTTCGTTAATTTTCTTATAATACAACGATTACGTTACATTAGTAACAAAATGAAAAAAATCATTTAAATTGTTTTATTATTATTTTGTTATTAATGACGTTTGAAATGATATTGCTTTTCAAATAGATGAGAATATTATTTATGAGTATACATTGAATGTGTAAAAAAACCTGTCCAAATCGAATGGGGCATATGGTTATCCCAATGACATTACCAAAAAAATTTAATAATGTTATTCATGAAAATAAAAATGTTAAGTATTATAATTTAAAATGTGGCAACACCGTAATCGGCGGCTGTATGTTATATTTGGAAACTATAAAAGTAGCATGATGTTGATATTTTGACGAAAAATTAATAATCTCATATTTTAGTGCTAAGGGAGTTCCTCAGAAATAAATATAAATGCTCTAGGCTTCCTCGCTCTACAAAAGGTTGAGAAACACTGTTCTATACTAATGCTAGAGTTCCTCAGGGCTCGGTCATTTCTCCTACGCTGTTTATTATCTAGATAATAAAAATGAATTTCTTTTTCTTTGTAAGCGCAGATCTCTCAAATGCCTGGGCCGATTTGGCTAATTTTTTTTATAAATGTTCGTAATAGTCCATTTCAGGTTAATACGTAAAAAAAAAATCGGAAAAGTTGCCCAAAAAATTGGAAAATTTACGAAAAACTAAAACCAAATCTGTGTAGCCAACATAGCTTGCCAAACAATAAAAGAACTAAACTAGCAAACTAAACATTTGTTGGCGGCACTGTTTGTCAGATTTTTGAATGTCATTCATTCTTAATAGCATAGATAATAGAGTTCTAACCACATTATCGTTGAAGAGGAATTTAATAATGCAACAAAGATTTAAAAAAACTATCTATTTTTTTTAAAGTACATTTAAAAACAAAAATTAAAAAAATAAACTGCAACGGATCGTTGCTAAACTTTATCCAATGTACTTTCATATTCTAAAATAAAGTACTTTAAAATATAATTTTACAAAAAACTATATATGACCTTTTTTGTGGTCCTCAAGGTATTTAATTACAATGAATTTTAAATCCCACAAATATTAATTTGACAATTTAATTGATGAACTCAAAAATTGTTATTTAATTAAATAAACTTCAACGGATCGTTGCTAAACTTTATCCAAATTCATTTGAAATATTAATATAAAACTCTGTTTTTTATTTTTATCCAATTCCCTGCTATTCCTGTTAATTAATTAATATGTTTATTCCTTTATTATTAATCAGATATCACTTGCAATTTGCAGTACATGTTGACTTTATTTCAAAAATAATGATCGATTCTTATTTAACAGTCGAGGAATAACCATTCTACATTCGATTTTTATTGGTAGTCATTGGTGAAGAAATGGAGGAATCGACTTAAAATCAAAAATAGCAATCGATTCTTATCTAATACTAGAGGAATAACAATTCTACATTAGATTTTTGACCCTTCGATTATTATTAGTAACCATTGCTGAAGACATGGCCCTTCGATTATTATTAGTAACCATTGCTGAAGACATGGAAGAATCGACTTAAAAATCAAAAATACCAATCAATTTTTATCTAATACTAGAGGAATAACAATTCTACATTAGATTTTTGACCCTTCGATCATTATTGGTAACCATTGCTGAAGACATGGAGGAATCAACTTAAAATCAAAAGTCAATTACCAATCGATTCTTATCTAAATACTAGAGGAATAACAATTCTACATTAAATTTTTTTGACCCTTCGATTATTATTAGTAACCATTGCTGAAGACATGGAGGAATCGACTTAAAATCAAAAATAGCAATCGATTCTTATCTAATACTAGAGGAATAATAATTCTACATTAGATTTTTGACCCTTCGATTATTATTGGTAACCATTGCTGAAGACATGGAGGAATCGACTTAAAATCAAAAATAACGATCGATTCTTATCTAATACTAGAGGAATAACCTTATTGCATTCCATTTTTGATGTTTTGACTATTAATGGCAAGCTCTACTGAAAACGTGGAAGAATCGACTTAAAATCAATAAGACTAAATTCTTTTATGATAAACAACTCAAGCTTGAAAATAAGAGAATTTTTTATAAATAGAGATTTTTAATACATTTTAAATATTTGTTTCATCTTATTTGTTATGAGTGTATATTACAGTTAAATAGAATCTCAAATTATATCTATTTAAGACTTTATAATAAAACAATTATATTTATTCTCTGTTAATAATAAAACATCAATAAAGCAGCCAGGTGGGGGTCCAGGAGGCGAAGCCCCCTGGCTAGCAAAAGGCCCGCCTAAGGCGGGCCTTGAAGCTAGTTATCTATATTAATGACTTTTTCAGTTTGCCCTCCAATCCAATACACCCGCAGATACCTTCACCTCCAACCCATTTCCTGAAAAGTGGTTTCAGCTGATATTTTGGAAAAACAACTTAAGGTAGTTCTATCACAAATGCAAAAATTCAAAAAGTCTTCGAAACTTGGAATATAAGTCATTAAAAGCACAATAAACACACTATTAAAATTTGAACACGATTTACCACAACAAATATGAAATAATTTCAATTAAAAATCAAATATTTTACATATGGTAGATTGGGAAAGGGTGAGAAAATGATCATTTTTTATTTTTTTTCATTGAAGGACTTTCACTATCTTGATGAAAATCTAATATTTATTAGAATAATATATTCGGAGTAACTTAAAAAAAATTGAAATTATTTACCCCGTAGTTTTGTAAAAAAAAATAAAAATATTTGGGCGATTATTTTTAGTGGAGGGGTTATAAAATCAATGGTTTGGAAACGATCCATTCAAAAAGAGAATATAGTAGTGTAAAAAGTACAGTCACTTTAAAAAACATAACCTAAAATTTTACCACCGTTCATATTTATAGAGTGGTTACGAGGCTAAAACATTTTGTAGGGATTTTCGCGATAGAACCTCCTTAACATAACTATCCCAAACCTCAAATCTACAAAAGGATAAACCATACATGTACTAGTATTTGTAAAGGAAATTGCTATCTTCTTTTGGTACCACCTTTTCTTATCAGTGTATCTATATTACATTTGATGATTGAATGAGAATCTCATTCTCTCACTTTCTCTTTCTCTCTATTTGATTATAAATTCGATTTTCGATTCATTTCACCCTTAATCTTCTTTTTTTTTATTTCTTTTATTACATCTACATTTCATTTCCTTCGTATTTTATTTCCATTCGCTCTCTCTCTCTCTCTCTTGTCTTTAATTTTTTCTTTTCTTCTTTTTTTTTTTTTTTGCTTTTTGTTTTCACCTTTCCTATACTAATCATCTTAATTTAACACCATTGAAAAAATATTATTAAAAATAAGAAAAAAAAATCGCGTGAAAAATAATTTTATAAATGAATAATATTCATTTTGCGTTCGACAAACCTTACAAAAAGAAAATTGAATGGAAGTTCTTCATTGAATTAGATTTCAAAAGAAATTATATGGGTGTATATATATTCTTATAATTTAATTAAAGAGAGAAATTATTGGAAGGTTGAAGAGTAGGATGGATAAGAAGAGAATGGTTAAAAAGGATGGAAAATGTAATTAAAATTAATTCCTTAGAAATATTAACAAAAAATGACTTTTTTAAAAGTCCTCATTTTTCTTAATTACATGTCACTTTAAAGAAAAATATTAACATAATATTAACATGCTCATTATAAAATTGCATTATTAGAACTTACTTTGAAAGTAGTCTTTAAATAAGAAATAAAAGCTTATAAAAAGAAAATGTGTGCATACAAATATAGAATTAAAATATCTAGGTTAATTAAAATTATTTTTATTTTGAAAAAATTTCGAAAAAAAGTGTAACCTAGAAAATCCAGAAACAATGATGAGACGTTATTGGTCTGTTACAACATTATTTTTATTAAATGAAATTATTTTGTTTGCCGTGAGTAGCAAATAAACATACACATATACACCAAATATAAACAAAATTAAAAAATCTTTCAATAAATAGGTTCTATATAACTAATTCATTTAAAGATATATAAAATTTAAAATTTACGTAGCTTTTAAAAGTTAGCAAATTTATTCCAGGATTCCTATTTTAATCACTTCAGCTATCTTGTGAAAAATGCTTTGATTTTATGAGATTAAAAAGTGAATTAATTTATATGTACTTGGCCCATGACATTCATTTAAAATCTTTGAGCTTCATTAAAAAAATTAATTGTGAAAGATGATCTAAAAAAGAATATTTTCTCTCTCTATAACGAGTTTCATTTTATTAGTTCGAGTGCAAAAGGCCATTCCTAGAATAATAGAAATTAAGAAATTAATCTCAAATAGTCTGAAACAGGTAGGTATGGACTTGTATTTAGCATGTTTGTAATACACTTTTAAAGAAAGAAAGATCATTTTATCAGTGATCTTTGTATTATATTATAGGGTGGGGCAGAATGCAGTCTCTGATTTAAGGGGTTCATTGTAAGAAAACGGTTCAAGATACATAAAAAAGGTTTTTATTCCTCAAAAGTACATATGGGTTTTTTTCACGATGTTTTGAAAATGATATCGTCCAAGTGGCGGTCTTGGCGAGCAATGCACATATTGAACCTTTCAAAGAAGTTTTCGGCCATTAAAATTTGGCTAGAAAATACTCAATTCGAATTTTAAATTTCATTGTCCCTAGCAAGTTAAAAAAAAATTCTGGTCTTTGACATCAGGAAGCCTGAAGAGCATTGAATGAGAACTAATGAGATGTTGTTGTTGTTGTTTTTTCAAATGTGCAAAAGAAAAATTTTCAATATTCTTGAATTTACTCCTTTGCTGTAACTTACTAAATTCTAGTTAATTTGGCTATTGGTATCCAGACATGAACAGAGACAAAAACACACAGAAAATATCATTTTTTTAAATATTTTTTCTCCATCAAACTTTCAGACATTTTAATCACAAAGAATAAAAAAAAAAAAAAAATATTAACTAAATTCAAGGGTGGTAATAATCATTGAAATTAATCAACATTAAATACTTCACTACTTTAATATAGGTAATTTAATTTGTTTCTATAGGTACCATAGATATGGGGGTTTCTATAGGTATATAATATATATAGATTGTCAATGTCATAATATTCAACCGGAAGTAGCATGTGAAGGGGATGTATACTTTACGCCGGAAATTACACTGGGCTATTATATTCTCGTGTACAATATACCCTCCGCTTTCCTACCCCACCGCCCATTTCACCCCTCTTTGTGAATATAACAAACAACTCTAGGCTGGCATTCACACCTCTACCTCTACCTCTACCCGCAGACATTAATTATGTTTATCAGCCTGATTTGTTAACAGTGCTGGCAACATATTCACCAAGCGGGCCTATTATCTCGACGGATGCTGAGGGATCTTGGATCATTGCCCTCCTTAAGGGACAATAGACGACCTTATCACTTAGCATTATTTTAATAAGCACAATACGTAGGTAATGTGCATAAGTGAGTGGCAAATAAATGAGTTGAATTGAATGTGGAAATTCAGAATTATTTAATGGAGAGCGTTTAATAATGATATTGGATGAAAAAGTGGCCACTTTTTTAAGACTCAGTATGCTCTTATCCAATTTTTGGGAAACTAAAATTTTTTTTCTAAGTTTGAGCAAAATATCTGAAACTAGGCAGAAAGATGGAGTTATAGAAAGTTTTGTGTTAAATTTTTGCTCTTACATTCAAGAGCTCCCCATACAATGATTCAATTTTCTCTAAAGTTGTGAAATTCAAAAGCCCAAAATTTAATCATTTCTTGGTTTCGGGAATACCAGCATGATACCAGAACTAACTTTCTAAGACGTTCTGTTCTTGAGATATCGAGGGTATCCATACAGAAAGAAAAAATAATTTTCCTTCAATTTATATATAACATATTAATAATACATATTTTTAAATACGAATAAGCAAAAAGGGACATTTTTCGAGTGAATTCAATATTCTGAACAATACAATATATTCTTATTAAAAAAAAAAAATTATTATCTATTAGAAGATTTTTGAAGTGATAAATTAACATAAAATTAATATAATACATAATTTAGAAAATACAAAAATATATTATTAATTTATTTAATCATTTTATCAAATTCGAATAATAGAATTTGTTAATATACTAGAGAGCTAGCTGATAGATGAGAACCTTCATGAAACAAATGGATATCCCAATGGAAGTATAAATGCCAACTATAGTGTATTTGCTACAACGACTACAATGTTTCGTTTCATTTTTCTGAAACAAAATTTTCTAAAATTAATGTATTATTATTATTAAGTTTTTTTTTTTAATTGCAAGAAATTACAACAGCTATAAGACAAATGTTATTCAAAGACCTTATCGGATTCGAAAAAAAAATCCGTTTGGGAAAAAATAAAAACAGTAAGGAAATTTAAAAGTCAGATGATTTCCTTATCTAAATAAAATAGCAGGGTTGTTGATACTATATTTAAGAGAACTTTTATACTGAGGTTGTTTATTTGATGCAAATAATCATACGCCTATATATAAATATAAGATAATACCTATATATGGTATATATAATAGATCTATTTATTTCGACTTCAATTACTTGATCATAGAATTCTACCACTTCGTCTTCAATAGAAAATCCTTCTAATTAATTGAACCAATTATTTTACATGAATTAATGTATACATTGTATTTGATCCTCGACTTCGGAGATTACTTCTCCACCATCGACTGTCCTTGGTCATCTTTTTAGTCCTTGTTTTTAATAAGAGGGAAAAAAATAATTGAATAAAAAACCTCTTTTCCGATAATTATTCTAATTCCATTATTCTCCCCGTCCCCCTTCCTCTCTAATTAATTGATAATAATAATAATAATAATAAATTTTATTGAACCAATTATTTTACATGCACTAGCGTATACATTTTATTTGAGCTTCGACTTCAGAGATTACATCTAATTAATTGAACCAATTATTGAACCAATTATTTTACATGAATTAATGTATACATTGTATTTGAGCTTCGATTTCGGAGATTACTTCTCCACCATCGACTGTCCTTGATCCTCTTTTTAGTCCTTGTTTTTAATAAGAGGAAAAAACTAATTAAATAAAAAACCTCTTTTCCGATAATATTTATTTCCCATTCACTTCTATTCCCCTTCTCTCCATCAATCCTAATTAATTGAATTTCCCAACTTTAATATATAATCATATTTGCGATGAATTATTAGTGCGTTTTAAAATTAAAGAGAACTATTTAATTAAATTAATTAATAAAAAAAGTTGAAAAAAAAATTATAAATTTGTATTCAACTAAGTACTTACTGTTAATAATTACTTTAATTAAAAAAATATTTTCAAATTAAAACTCTACCCTAAGATGAGACGCTTACACATCAAACAGCCAACCGGACCGTTTGGCTGCCCTGTGAAATCCGAACCAAACATCGAGGAGATAATGAAGCATAAAAGAAGTTTCTAGATCCTCAAAATAATATTTCGGTTTAATACATATCTACATAAAAAAAAAATTATACCTTTTTTTTAATAAAACCATTTTTTTATATACTTCTTAGTTATTCATTTGCATTTTATTTTTAATTTGACCCGCTGTCATACTCGAGACGAAAAATTGGTACTTAAGGATTTTGAGTTTAAATCTATTTTTGTAAAATTGTGTGGTTTTTTGATTCTAAATTTAAACACATATCCATGGTATATAGTTTAAAAAAGTGGTTGAGTGTTTTGAATTTCGAATTTCTTCAAAATACAAAGGGGAATGGAATTGAATATCCAATTTTCATAAAGAAATGTATTTATTTTACTTAATAAAACAATCAAGAAATTATTTTCATATACTAAAAAAAATATATTATGTAAATTGCAGGGATACCCATCCCCCCTAGTTTCACGACCCCCCCCCCTCCCCATTTTCATGAAAAGTAACCCCCATCCCCTGTACATTATATTTTATTCACTTCTAAGGAATTAAAAGAGGATTTTATTACCTTTGTTTGAAGATATTAACTGGACCGTTTTTATTTTTAGCATATAATGCTAATTTTACAACAATTCTCAATCCCCCTTCCCCACACACACACACAAAGAACTTTCAAGGAAGCACTCAACGTCTTAACCCCTTCCTGTGGGCGCCCCTGTAAATTGAAGGGGACATAAAATGAAAATATAAAATGGTCAACACGTCTTGTCTCAATATCAATAAATATCCAGATGTAGCTACTTATATAGTATCCTCTATCTCTTGATCTATCTTCTTCGATGCGAGCAAGCAAAAAGTTAATAAAGTGAGATAGATCTTTCTATCTATATCTACATCTATATATATAGGTTGATAGGAAAAGTGAGACAGAGAGATGTTGTTGATAAAACAAGCGACGTCGGTGGTGGAGGTGGTGGAGTTTTAGGAGTTAGGGTGGCAGAGCAGCGGGATGATGATGTTGGTGACGGGAAGAACACACCGAGAAGATGAAAGAAACGAGACACGAGAGAGACACAATTTGGAAAGACAAAGAAATTGAAATGGAAATAAAAAAGAAAAAAACAAAGAAACACCAAGAGAACAAGAATATTGCATTGGAACGTTTATTTTTCACCTTCAATATTGTTTATATTTATTCCAGTTTTTCTGACATATTATATTCTTTAGAAATAGAATAGTAATTTCCTTCTCGAATATTTATAGAAGAAAAGCATTTAATTTATTTTATGATGTGATTATAGGGTTAATGTCGGGATCGCCTGTTGGTTTGCTTATCCCCAAGGACGTAACCAGAAAAAATTTCGGGGGAGAGTATGGATATATGTACTCATAGGAATAGGAGACATGACCTCCCAGATGCCCAGATTGCTTTTTTATCGGAGTATTATTTTCATTAAACTTTTATTGAACATTTTACTTATATCCTGTAAAATTTCCTTCTTTAACTCAACATTTCGGAGGGAGGAGGGGGGGGGGGGGGTTAAATCAAAGCTTATCCAATTTTGGCTGCAAATAAAATTCGACCTTTTTACCTGAATTCATAGTCTAAAATAATATTAACATACTGTTTTTAACTAAAGCCAGTTTCTTCTTAAAGAATAGTCTAGGACAGTGTTCCGCAAAGTGTGTGCCGTGCACACTGGTGTACCGTGGTCATTAGTTGGTATGCCGCGGAAAATGTCAAGTTTTTTCAAGATAATACACATAGCTGATAGTTATGCGAGCAGTCTTATCATCGATTGCTCCAAATTTTGATTGCATGTGTTCATTTAAGCATGCTCACATTTCTCATTAAACATATTTTCATATTATAAATAAAACCCGTGAATCTATAATTTATTATTAAAATGGACATGAAACAACTAAATTTTCCATATTATATTGATTTTAATAATAAATAAATAAACCCTGAAGAAGGAGGGAAAAATCCTCCGACACGTCGGTTTGAAAGGAAAGGAAGAAGGATTCCAATAAATTATACCTTATTTGATATGTGTTAATTTTTTCTTTCCTCACTACCCCTGGGCTGCCTTCCATTACATTCAATTATAAATAAATAAATATTAAATAAACAATGTTTTTTTCTTTGGTGTACCTCTAAAACAGGGGTGTCCAATCTTTTATCTTCCCTGAGTCAGATTGAAAGAATATGAGCTAGCTTTTTTGGGCCACACATAAAATACACGCTAATAATAGCTGATGAGCAAAAAAACGTAGAATATCTACTTAATATAAGTACTTAGGAAATTTAGATTTGTTACTTTATAATTTTTTTATTATAAAAATAAGAGATAAATCAGCCACATAAAATTATAGTGAGAAGTTTGTCATTGTTTTTGTGACATTAATCCGTCGATATTTGACTCAAATAAATTTTCATTGAATTCTCAAAAAGCTCATCAAATATTTTAGATTTAGCTTCATTCTTTGCGTGATTCATACTTGAAAATAGATGCTTGAATAAATAAAATTATTTAAGAATCACTTTATGAATATCTCATTGCAAAATAACATGTTAAATTCGAAAACTCATTACTTATAATTTAATATCAAGTTAAAAATATTGTATTTTTAGTAATATCACTGGAATTTTTAGTCGCAATCTCATAAAGTTTGTAAGTTCGCGATTTTTTGTCGGGCCATATTGATAGCCATCTTGGGCCACATGCGGCCCGCGGGTTGGACAAGCCTGCTCTAAAATTTCTTGATTTGTTAGGTGTACTTTGATCACAAGAAGTTTGCGGAACACTGGTCTAGGAGAGCTGTCCGCCAGTATCTATGCAACCAAAACGACGCCTCTGGATCGTGCTAACCTACGCTACAGGAGTCCTTGTTAAATGAATATTTTTCATAATGTTTAAAATTTCACTGCCATCTCCCATGAGTTCATTTTCTAATTAGCAACGTGGTTGGGCGAGCGCCCAACATGAATTGTTCTCGCCCAACCACTTGCCCAACCTGCTAAATTGAATATTTAAGCAAAAAATATTGTAAAACCGAGTTTATAAAATAAAAAAAATAAAAAGTTAAACCATCGCTTTCAAAATTATAGACTTTATATAATAAAAATATAATAATTATACATTATGCCTATTAAAAAAGAATAACTAAATTATACAAAAATCTGAAATCTCCAAATTTTTCTGCCGGGTATCACCCAACCGAAAATAAAAAGCAAGCGCCGAGGACAACCTCATTGAATTCTCCTTGTGAATCATCAACTCTGCTACTCTTGCAAACTAAATCTTTTCAATTAAATCAATATTTAACGATTGTTGTTTTATGGATTTATCCGCATTGGCTTCTGAGAGATTCACATATATATTTTAGAAGGTTTATTTAATAACATATATAGATATAAATTAGTTCTTAACTTTTCTCTTTTTTTTCAATCAACCACCCTCACACCCTCAACTGTTCTTTCCCTCTACTCTCTCAACTCTCATTCAACTCTAATCTTCTTAAATCGTTTTTGTTTCTTCTTCTTGTTTTTATTCTCTATATATCAAAAGTCATTCATCAATGACTGATTGAATTTGTTACCAAGAGAAAAACCAGCGTGAAATGAGAAAAGAGCAGGATGTCTAGGGTGGAGATAGAGGGCGTTGGGAACCAAGAATGACGAACATGTGAAAAGACACAAATAATATATATATATAATATTGTTTGCGCTATAACGAGAGTTAGAGGAAAGAGAGAGATGTTATCAGTCTATGTCTACGGTATGGTCGAGAAAGAGAAAGTGAGAGAGGGAGGAAAAAACCTATCCAGATAGGTCAGATGTGATAAGCAGAGAGAACGGAGTCAGGAAAAATAATGAAAGCAGCAACTGGACTCCGGCTTTCTGATAAGGAGAAACGAAAGAAGGAATCAGGAACAGATCGATTACCAAATGCGAAATTCCAAATTAAAGTTAAAGAAAAAAAAGAACGAAAAGGTTTTTATTTTGGCTTAAAATTAAAGATGAATCGGGGGAAGAGCTTTCACTTTTTAAAGACACCGTATATTTGCTTTAAATTTTGAAAATATGAAAATTTTTAATAAAGGATGAAATTTTGTTTAAATCACACATAATTAATTATAGCTATATACATAAAACCTCTTCTTTTCACAATGAAAGGCCAACCCAGGCTTCTAGGGACCTCACCTTCGTGGTCTAAATCCTTCTCAAATCAATATCATAAAAAAAAAATTATTCAGAAAAATATAAGCTTTAACAGCTACTTATCTAATAATAATTTTTTCTCAGCAAATATTTCAAAGTAAAAAAGAGTCCGACAGGAATACGGATGGATGTGTACCTAATATATAAGTATACAGGCGACGCCTGTATTCTAGGCGATCCTAGTATTGAATACAAGAAAAATTAAAAAAAATTATTGATTGTACTTTAATATTTAATAAGTATGTAATATTTATTATGTGAAACACACATACAGATAGAGAGTGAGTGATTTTTAAAAAATCACTTTTGCTCATTACATCTGGGAAGCAGCTTGCTGGACGGCTCTAGTGGGGGAGAGGGGGAATGAAAGGGACACTTTTGCTGTGGAGGCTCTAGCGAATAAATAATATAACATTTTAAAGAGGTAAAAATAGAATTAAAAACTTTAATTTATTGGCTATCAAAATAAAATACAATAAAACACATTCAATTGTTCTTAGTACTATATTTTGGCATTTTAAAAAAGTGTATTTGTCCTTTTCAAAAATGGGTTATATTGAAAGGGACACGATCATTTATGAAAGGGATAGAGCGTTAATATTATGAAATCACCGTAAACTTTGCTACACACATACTAAATATTAGGAATCACGTATATAATTAACTATCTTTAGACTAAAATCACATTTTGAATGTAATTAATAGCATATTGGTCTTAAATTTCTCATCTTAAAAGATCATTAACATGGAATTAAACATTTATCTTCATATAATTGAAAAAAGAAAACAATCATAGTTATTTTAATAGTAATAATTCTGTTTTAAAATAATTGTTTTTTCTATATGGTAAAAAGTAACAATAACAATTTTTTAAGAAAAACTAGTCATGAAATGCACGTCCCTTTCATAACCGTTTGTTGTGTCCCTTTCATAACTACCAAACACAAATTAAAAACATGACCACAAAATCTACAATTCTAAATAAAAGTTTACTGATCTTTTTTTTCTGGTATCTGAATATATATCACCAATTATAAACAACGGTAAACTGTTTAATTAACAGTTTACAGTATTGGAAAAAACATTTCTAAAGAACAGCCAAAAAAATAATTTACAAACATATGCACTTCACCAGCATCCTTGACATGATAGGAGTGTGAAGTAAGATGTCAATGTATATACTTTGGGGTTGCCACAGAACAAAAATAATGTCGTTCCGATACGACCTTTATTTAGCGAGTAATTTGAATTGTCCCTTTCATGCCACCTCTCCCGTATTTAATTCACTAAAATAATAATATTAATACTAATACAATAATTTGCTTCTTGTGTTTAAAACAGCCTTAAAGGTAAAGAAATTTTGTTCTGTCTGTCTTTGTGTAGATATATGTCTCGTTTGTATATCTGAATTCCGGTCAGGAAAAGTCAGAGATAATTCGTTCTTATGCCAAAATATTTGTATTTTCAATGCGAAGTAAGGAATAGAATTTGACCTCTCTAGCACTTCCGGCTCCAAAATGCAGAAAACATTTTTTGTTTAGGATTTTAAAGGCATGTCATAATATAGATATAAAATAGTATTATACATAAGCGACTCTTGAAAAAGTCTTCACTTTTTCATCAAACTTTTGAATACAACCCAATTTTTAAAACATTTCTATCTATATAAATAGTGTATTAATAATGTATTAATCATTTTATTAATATTAAATTGATACTTAAATAGTTTCATAAAATATTACCTTTAGCTGGCCCTGGAAAGGTAATCGAATTTTCACCAAACAGCCCGGAGAGCACTCTTTTACGATTCAATAACGCGGAAGCCGAACGCTTACTAAAAGTGGGAAAGTGAAAGAATATTTCTCCTCCTTTCTCTACTTTGGACTTTTCCAAGTATTTTTATATTTGTCATTTACTTGAGGTAAAATTATCACGTTCGAAGAAATTTTTAAATGAAAATGCCTGGCCAGTCGCTTATCTCGTGATAAAGACGCGCTCGAAAATGAATAAAAAATATTTTTTATACTATAATATTTAATATAACATAGATATTTATTAAGGGTCGTCTGTAGAAGCTTTGCTTAAGGACGTTTTACTTTATTTTTTTTAATTTTTATTTAAATAGGTCCAAGCATTAACTGGCTTAATAAATAAGACGTTATTATACGTAATCAATATTTCTTTTTAATTTTAATTAAGAAATATTTTGAAAATTAAAATTTTATACTTATTCAATATTTAATAAGAGAGTTGAACTCCAAAATTGTTCTGACTACGAATTTGAAATTATATATTTTTATATTAAATTATTATATTTTATGTTATATTTTCAGAATACTTTTCATCATATTAATTGATAAAGTCTTGAAATAGATTCAAAATGTTAACTTTCTAGATTTAGGACCCCCGAATTTAAGCGCCTTAACCACTCTGCTTTACCGGTGCCTCAAATATAGTTCTTAAAAACATTTACGTCTCAAAAATAACCTCCTTACCTAATTTCAAGTTAATAGCTCTAGCAGTTCCGGAAAAATTGTGATGAAACCGTGATTTTTTTCACCCTTTTAAAAATTTGTATTTGAAATAAGTAAAGGACAACTCAATTTTTTTTAATGCGATCGAATACAAATAGGTGTGCACCAAGAAAATGCAGCCCCTATGGATCTCTTAAGACCCTTGCAAAACCGAAGAGAAGGAAAAATTGATCAAGTGAAAGGGTGAAGACGCAGAAGTGTCTGTGTATCCGGGTCTTGAAGGTTTAAGGTTAAAATTATCGGAAAAGACGGAACCTGGGATAGAGTTTCAGTTTCTTAAGTCATGGGGACAAACGTATTGGCGATTGAAGTGGTCCGGCACGTTTCTAATTTAAGTGTTAAGGTTGTTGGGAGTTGTCAAATTGAGTGCTACGCGCAAAGCAGGCTTTGGGGGGAATTATTGACTTCAACTCATCAGAGCACATGCCGTGATAGTATCTGTAAAATAGGGAAAGCGAAAAACACTTCTTCGATAGGCTATCGAATCGAGGGAGGTGGTAAGGATCGGATCGTTTATTAGTCTGTAGCTCGTTTCTGAATTTCATCCAGGGTTGTAAGAGAATGGTTAGAGGCCTCTCTCCACAGATGCGAAGCGGATTTGAGCCTTATAAAGGTTGAGAAGCTGCAGGGGTGTGCAAATTCGCCTCAACCTGAATAAGAAGCAAATTTTCCTTGTTGCTGATTTCGCCACAGAGGAAATGTGTTCATTCCAAGAGATGCAACTGAGACAAACAATATAGGTTTATGTAGATTAGGAACAGCATGGTGGAGATTACTGGGCCTTGTGGAACTCTGTAAAGAAAGATGTGGATGATGTTCCATCAATACTGTGATTTGCCAGCTTTCGAACCATTTGCTATTAAGCTGTCAGCTTGGCAAAAAAAACGTTTGTGTCACACTTGGTCAAACGTCTTTGAAATATCCAGGGCTATTGGGATAGTCTCATTCTTGGTCTATATTTTTTTCAGATATGAGTTACATAAGTTAAGATATCGCCTGTAGACCGGTATTGTCTAAATCCATAATGTCAATCGTGAATTATTTGATTGCTTTCTAAGTTACAGAGAAATTATTAGTTGATATCTTTATGTATTCAAAATACGAGTATGTTATGTAATCTATTAAAATTTGTTTCAAATGAATAAAACTCGCTCAAAATAATTATAAAAATAATAATTATTTTTTCTGATTTTTCGGGTAAACTCCTTCGTATATAAATGATAAAACAAATTAATTAATGTTCAAAACTTTTTTATTCAAATTTAAAAGGTCATGTTTTGAACATTAATTAATTTGTTTTATCATTTGTATATGAAGGAGTTTACCCGAAAAATCACAAAAAATAATAATTTCTCACTCCTAAAAATTTAATGTGTTTTATAAAAATAATTATAAAAAACTATAAAATAAAATATAATTTATAATACATCACTTTGATTTTGGATTTCAATTTTAAGCTATTGAGTTAATATAGCCTTAATTTCAAAATTAGAAACCTAAAATGATTTCGAATTGATTGCCATTTTAGAAAAGTTTATTCTGTCCTTCGGTACGGATCATTAGGTGAATTGAAGGTCAGAGAGAAGATTCGAAAAGGGTGAATTATTTGAGAGGAGGGGGGTGTCGAGAGGAAGGAAATGGCCAAGACAATTTGAAAGATGCCTCTTCACATCTAATGGCCGACAGATACTGAAATTTCCTCACCCCGATCATCGGATTTATTTCCCTCCTTACCCTCTCACTGGCTTTTTTCTAACGTCTCTTTCATCGTCATGAAAGTTAATCTAGATTAAATTTCAAATTTATCATCCGATTTAGATGAAGAGTGAGAGAGAGAGGAAGAAAATTGGAATAGAGATGAAGGATTTGTATTTTCTCGTTTTCTCCACTCTTCTTTTTTTTGTTACTTTTCTTCTTCGTCCGCTTGGAGTGGAAAACTTGATCAAGTCATAAAGTTTTTTTTTTTAATTTTATTTTTTACTTGTGTAATTAATTCATTTATTAAAGCAATGTTGTTTAAAATCGACGCACAAGCAAAAAAAGATCATTTTCATTTGGAAATAAGGAAGTGGCATAACTTTTTCTTGATAAAGGTGATTGTCTTTTTTGGCGTTCCTTTAATGGGGTTGTTGTCTATTAAAATTAAAGAGGTATACAAGTGTAGAGATTAAATTATATCCAATTTTTTTTTTAATGAATTATAAATATTTTTAAGAAAAAGTCTATGAGGATGTCCTCTCTCCTCTGCTTCATTCAAATATAGGGTGGGCCATTTAAATTTTGGAATTTGAATCGGCTATAAAAAAAACTAATGAATATTTTTTAAAAATTATGAGTTTATTAGAAAGATTGGACATTTTCATTTATGAATGAAACACAAAATCATTATTCAATTTCCAAAAACAGTGCGCTAAAGATCGATTGTTACGTTGTCTGTGTGGCAAGTGCCCCCGTCCTGTTGAAACCAAATGTCACCCATGTCATCCTTTTCAATTTTTAGAAACAAAAATGTTGTTTTTCATTCTTAAATGAAAATGTCCAAACTCATAATTTTGAAAAAATATTCATTAGTTTTTTTTATAGCCGAATCAAATTCCAAAAGTTAGATGGAATAGAATTGGAATTTGAATCGGCTATAAAAAAACTAATGGATATTTTTTCAAAATTATAAGTTTATTAGAAAGATTGGACAGTTTCATTTAAGAATGAAACACATCATTAAAATGACTACCACGGCTGGCTTGACAGTACCCCATCCGATCAACCCAATTTTTCACTACATTTTCAATTGGGTTGATCGGATGGGGTACTGTCAAGCCAGCCGTGGCAGTCATTTGAATGATGTTGTGTTTCATTCTTAAATGAAAATTTCCAATCTTTCTAATAAAATCATAATTTTGAAAAAATATCCATTAGTTTTTTTTTTATAGCCGATTCAAATTCCAAACGTTAGATGGCCCACCCTATATACCTAGACCTATATATAAATGAATATAGGTATTTATATTAGCATCTGTATAGTTGTCTAGTACCTACTCTTTGGAAGGTGAATTAATCTACTTATAAACGAATGTTCATTCAATAGAAAGCCCAAGAAAAAAAATATAAATAAAAAAAGACGAGTTGTGGTTCTAGAAGTCATAGGGATAAACAAATTGGTGAGTGCATTTGATAAATTAATATCCAATTAGATAGACAGTGAAGGATAAATTCATATCCAATTAGAGAATGAGCGTCCACCAATCGGGTGTCTCTTACAAATGAGACTTTAGGGGCGATTATTGACTTTAACTTGTCAGGAAAAACACCATATGAATATTACAGGGAAAGAGCGGAGACAGTTAAACTTGGGAATCGAGTGAGCTATATATATTATTTTATAATTTTTTTTGGTCCCTTGTGGAATGTATTCAGAGTGGCTAGACGCTAGAGAACACTTGGAGGCTCTTCTGCAAAGACCCGAACAATTTTCGATAGAGACGAATTTGAAACTTGTATAATCTAATAATAAATAATTTGAGTGGGCGTGATATTGTCTCTTGACCTAAAGGAAAGCCAATATTTTGTATCCAGAAGTAATCTGGTCATTCCAAGAGAAGTCAGACCCCAGAGGGACATTTCAAGATTGATATATATTTTATCACAGAATTCCAGTGAGTCAAAGAAATATCTGAGATCCAGATATTAGATAAAATTGTGTCTTTCCCATATTTATGTTTGACTTATGTTACGAGATCTGCATAAATCTAAAAAACCAAGTCATTCCGATTGTTTCACATTCATTGGCCGTTAGGAAGGTGCGCTGTTATATACGTAGCAATGAATTGAATCGGGGAGCAAATTTATAGTCATTTATCAATAAAGTAGAGCATGTGAGAGATTGCCGAGCCCTGAGGGACTCCAGCATTAGTATCGAAGAAAGATCATCCCATCAACCACAACCTGTAATACTACGGTTTGAGAGCAAGCTTCCAAACCACCTGCAGAGTCTACAATTTAATTTTCTTGTATTAAACGTATAACATTAACTTGAATTGCTACCTCTATAAAACTTATTATTTCATTTTTAATATTTAATTAAATAAAATGTAAATGTATTTTCTACTCTACTATAATACATTAATTTTCTTTGTATGAATTAATAATAAAATAAAGATATAGGTAGGTATACATTATATAGGTACTGTTGACTGAGTAACTGAGTATGTTTATTTTGCCTTGTTAGCATTTACCGAGTGTATTCGGAGTTATGAATATATGCATTTGTTGGGGCTTATCCACTCGCTCTTAGCAGCCAGGCTATTTGAATTGCAATCCAAATCATCCACTTAAAAAAAGCAATGGTTGGTTTGACTCAATAATTTATTCAATCAGTCTAGCAGCAAAAAGTTTTTTTTTCTACATAGAAAATTGATAACCCTGCTTCATTCTCTTTATAGGTAGGTACATGTTTCTCCTCCAAACTTTTTTGTGACCATGGATGCAATTCAGAATCGAGCCAGTTTAATAGGTGATCCAAGTCTTAACTCGCTAGGCGCCTGGGGGGTCTACGCTCTTTCCCAATTTCAGAATCTATCAGCGCAAGTGCTCCGATGAGATATAATAAATAAATCATTATAAATCTTGCTTTGTTCGACGTACGCGATTCGCCAACTCCTTAACACCCATTAGCAGTCTAGAAAATTGAAGAAGTGCCGAACCAGGTTATTCACAAATAAATTTTTGACCTCATGGCTTTTAAAAATTGAAACTCTTGTCCTGGTCCCGTCTTTTCCAATTTTCCGTTCTTCTCACATGGATGCACAGACACAGTCTTCCATTGCTCTCTTATTTTCGGATATGTAAGTATGTCAAGACATATTATATATACGTTCTTCATCATTTTAGTTAGCTCTTTCTTGAATCGTGTTTATTAATAGAAAATAATAATAATAATAATAAAATATTTAATAAGTGTAGACGTAGATTTAAAATTTTGAGAAAATGAAAATTTGATTTTCTTATTCTTTTGAAAATCGTCGGCTTAGAGTGTAAAACTGCTAACTCCATTTTTATCATATATGACATATTAATACCGTTCGAAAGAAAAAGAAATCCAGCATCGTCCAAGTAAAACTGCTATTTAAAATTACGATCGTAAGTTGTAGAAAAAAAATGTGAAAAATAGTTTTTTCATATCAACAATATTAAATTTTGTTTGTTTTTTCTCTCTTCTTGTGAGTTAGCAGGTTTACTCTCTAAGCCGACGAAATGTGTTTTTAAATAAAAATTGTAAATCACATTTTATTAAAAAAAATTTAGCGGGGATTAATTATACCTACCTATATTCTAGGGATTCTACAAATTTAAATTCTTCAAAACCTAATACTCATGACATGACCTCTAAATATTATCTTAAATATTATACTTCCCAGAAATTCAGAAGTCTATATCCTGATTTATATCATATATACATCTGGCATGACCTAAGAACTCTATCACTTTATCTTACTTGTCCTTCTCGAATAATTATGTACATTGTACAACCAAATATAATTTTATTTCTATCCCCCAAGTAATAGATTTATTTATTTAAGTTAAATATTAAATAATAATAATAATAATAAAATATAGATTTATTTAATTGTAATCATGCAGAAAAAGAAAAGGTTTTGTTTAGTTTTTTCAAAATTAAAAAAAAAATCGATTAAGATTTTCAAAAAACTTTTTATAATGAACTTGGTAAAAAATGATATTTTAAGAGATAACCATCAATTATTAAAAAAAAGCCAAACGTCAAGTATGCGTTTCCGGATTTCAACTAAATAAAAATAGCTCTTAACTCAATATATAACAATTAAAATAAAATAAAATTTCAATTTTATATTCTAATTGATTTGTGATGTAGATAGCACATGAAATTTGGCCACTCATGACTTACGAACACAATATGGCTGTACGCACCTAGAGGGCCCAAAATACTAGCGGGAATGACCGAAGACACATTGACAAGTCCACCCGCAGGGGCCAGGTGATTCCGGGCTTAATGAAGTAGGCAGCTGGTAATTCACATCTCTCAAGGATCAATTTTTCGATGTTTACTCTATAAGCCTTTTTTGTTGAGTTTAAAGTCGTGATTTTTTTCTTTTGTCTATATCAGAGTTGTCCAACCTTTTGGCTTACACGGACCACGTTAGAAGAAAAATAATTGTCTCGGATCGAGAATAAAATATTATAATTCTATTGAAATTTATTATTCAAAAAAGATAGTTAATAATGTAGAAATATGAACTTTATTATTTTTTTATCTCATAGTTAACTTCTAATTTTAATTTTCATACTTGAAAATAGCTTTTCGTATATGTAAATACAAACCTATATACTTACATAAAAAATTTTAAGAAAAAAATAAAAACCGACTTCAAAAAATTAAGTGCAACAAATAAAATACACTAAAAGGTATAAAATAATTATTATCTTATTTAGTTACAACTAAACGACGAAGTATTAACACGAAATTACTTTTTAAAGTCGGTGCCAAACAAACTATACCTATAAGCGAGCGTACCCGCCAAACGTACTAAGTAAGATCCGTCGAGTGCGATTCATAAAAGGTATATGTTTGGCACCAACTTCAAAAAGTAATTTCGTGTTAATACTTCGTCGTTTAGTTGTAACTAAATAAGATAATAATTATTTTATACCTTTTAGTGTATTTTATTTGTTGCACTTAATTTTTTGAAGTCGGTTTTTATTTTTTTCTTAAAAATTTTTATTTTTCTCTTTTTAGTGATATTATTAATAGTGATTATATCATCAGAACTTGACCAAATTAATATGACACCATCCCTAAGACACCCCCTTTCGGATAAAAAAAGAACCATCGAAATCGGTTCATAAACAAAGAGGTTAGGTCTAAACAAACCTAAACAAACCTAATAAAAAAGGTCTAATACCTATGAAAAAAAATCGAAAAAAAAATGGGACCAATCGGAAGCTAGACTGGACCCAATGCAAAAAAATTTTCAAAATCGGTTGACAATTGGCGGAGATATGAGGTAACATAGGCACAAAAAAAAAAAAAAAAAAAATTCAATCGAATAGAGAACCTCCTCCTTTTTTGAAGTCGGTTAAAAAAGGGATATCATGTGCTAGTATTTGTTTATATTTTTTCCTGGCTAGATAATTAATATAAAATTCTAATAAAGAGACAATATTCTATTTTTCTTTCAGATCGGTATTTAATTTATTGTTGTTCTAGAACATTCAATCAGAAATTTTACAAGTAGAAAATTTATTTCTAATGAAAATGGAGTCGAAAATAGAACAAAATGAGGATTATTTTTTCGGAAATCTTGAAATCTAGTTCCAGATTCAAAATTTAAAATTGGTACTTTTATTTTTCGAAAACTTCACAGTAGATTATTAGATTTCTTATTTTAGAGAAAAAAAATTATCAGGCCAAATTGTTGTTTGTTTTCCAGTATCTACTTATAAATCTCAGTTTTAAGGAATTTTATGACTTTATATTGGGCCACGGGTTGGAGAGCCCTAGCTTAAATCGAATGGGATTAAAGAAGAATATGAGGAATGATAATTTATTTTTTAAAATGGTCACGGATATAATAATCCCTGACTATCCATTATCAATTAACAAGTAAGAACGTACAAACATCTAAAAGACAAGTCCTGACAAGTTTTAGTTCAGGAGAGAAATTATCAATTAATTGTGATTGTTCTAGAAAACCCCAATTCCATGTCTCCTTGTTCTAGAATGATATAACTATAGACTTAAAAATATAAATTACTAGGATATCTAAAGGTATAATCACATTTTATGAAAATATTGTCGACGAGTGGTATTATTCATATATATAATGATGTAATTAATGTTGTTTTCTTTTTTTATCTCTCTATCTCTCTCTAGAAGAGATCTAAATGATAGACATTAACATTAAATTCTTTTTTTTTTTCATTTCTTCATTAAATTATTATACTTTTTACTTGAACATTCATTTTGTCCTTTTCTTTTCTAAAAAGTCATTTTAGAAGTTGAGCAAAGAACAGAAAAAAGTTGTTTTTTTATATCTTATCAGTGTTATATAGATTGTTGTTGTTGTTGTTACTATAGCTGCAGTAAATAGGCTTTTAAAATGAACCTGAAACGAGCGGAAAGAGCAAAAAGTGGTTCATTTCAAGTATTATGAACAGAACGAAAGAGAAAAAAGATTTTTCTTTTAAACTCTTCCGACATTTAATGCTCCGATTAATATCTATGAGCTAATGCATTTTATTAAACGTTTAATTCAGTATTTATACAATTTATACCACTAGACAGAGACGTCCTAGGGGGCCACTGGCAAAATATATAAAATTGAATTTAGGAAAATATAATAGGTATAAAATACTTTTTATAAAAACTTTTCCTCCAATAATTTTGTATACTAATGGCTACCTTCATTATTTTTTGAAATTTGTTCAAAAGAAGATGAAAAGAAAAAGATGATTTTATTTTTTGATTCCACATAAAATTCGACTCTTCCCAAAACAATCATTCAATGAAAACTTAATTACGACTTTTGATTTGCGGGGAATTGAATAGATACTTATAACTTAAATTTCAAGCTTTTATAATATTTAGTTTACGAGCTACAATGCTCTGACAGATATTGTAGCGACATTAATAGCGTTCCGTTTAATATTTTAAACGGAACCATGAAAAAAGAAACAACAAATATTTCTGCGAATGATCCTGTCACAAAATATTTGATAAACAATGTAGTATGGTCGAAGAATAGATTATATTATGTTTATAGAGACTGGGCTTCCTTTTGAAAATCTTTCAAACATCTAAAGAAAATAAATACTTCGCAGCCAAAGCTACATTAAATGAAGCAATCTTAGGGACAAGAGGGTTGATAGTTAGGATTTTAGTTTTTAAAGAATTTGGTCTTGGTACTTGGTGAAACATTTTTTATCCATTAAGTTAGGATTTTACGTAGAGAAATATCGATGCGCCCGGTATGAACATTCCGAATGTTTTTCAAATTCTGTCAGCCTCATTGGTGTAATGGTCAGCATGTCTGGCTGGCAGCCCGGAGATCTCGGGTTCGATTCCCGGCTATACCCAGTCATTTTTTCTGTAAGTATATGGTCTGGAAAAAAAAATTAAGTGGGTTTTTATCGATCGGAGAATTTACCACTGCTCGAAGCCCCCCTAAAAAAACTTAGTAAATTGGATATTAGATTGTATCTAAGATTCTGAGATTTGGCTCGTGATCCCGGCTTCTTTCCTTCTACTCTGTTCTTTTCACAATGGAGGAGCCATCCCATACAGGCCTTTAGGGGATGCACCTTCTGGTTTATCTCCTTCTTACATTAATATCATTAAAAAAAAATATTTTTACAGTCATTCAAATCTCTTGGTTCTAAGTTAAGCTCTTGTGGTGTGGCTTAGGTCTTAGGAATTTCTGATTAAAACCAAAATACTGCATCAACTTTATATCAGACACCTAATTATATTATGTTATATAATTCTATTCTGTGGGATATCAAAGCAAACAAATTAATTACAGTTTACTTCCACTCTCTATATATGAAATGAATATAATTAATAAAATTTAGGGAAAGCGCTGTTGGTTTATAGGTTTCGAAACACCACTATAACCAGTTAAAAAACTCCTGTGAATGTAATTAGTTGACGCCACTATCGATGACCAAAATTTAACATTGCACATGGTCTTTTTAATTTTTAGAATCGATCAGATTCAAGTGGGGTACATTTAAACATTTTTTATTAGTGTCGGTCATAATTTCTAATTTTATCGCATAATGAACAGTGTTAAGGTATTGACAGTTAGTTCCGTTAATAAACAACAATAATAGACCTCATTTTTATATTACGAACAAAAGGGTTAAATTTTTATTTAATTAAAAAAGTCCTTTTGTTCAAAGCTGCCTCCCCAAGTGCTTTTAATATGACACGGCCTTCATATACATAATAAATAATTAATGAAAAAAAATATATATAAAAATGTTTAAAGAGAATGTATGAAACAAAATATGAATAGATAAAATGTATAACTTTGTAGGCTACTCGGGGGTAAAACTTGCCAAACAGTTAAAGTATTTATTGTAAATGAATTTATATCTATCTCTCCATTTATCTGGATTTCGATACCCACGATAACTTTATATCAGAAGATCGTTCTAGGGTATTTTCAAAACGAAGAACTGGTTATATTTTGGGATGTAAATTTTTTGAGCATTGAAAAAAATTTAATTTTTCACTTTATTTCTAGTTAATTTTGAAACAAAATATATAGGTATATGTATATATCAGTGGCGGTTGGTGACTTTTCAACCAGGGGATACTGTCCATAAAACAGATTTTATTCTTCGCTTTTTTTCATCGAATACGGCATCATTTTGTTATTTTTCAAATTTAACATTAGATTTTTTTAAAATATATTTTGGGACCTTCGCCCCCGAACCGATACTACTTTATGTGAGTGAGAATAGGAGTCTGAATTGAAATCTTGTGACTTATACTCCACACTCCCTGAGATGGAAATCGACTATCTTTCATCCATCTTCTTGTGAAACAACACCAACTCCAACCTAATATAATTTTCACGATGAATCAGTATGTTCTATAAGAAAAAAAAGAATTTCTATTGGTATAACCAAGCTATGGCTTGTCTATAGAACTCTTAGTTATTTCGGATCTTATATATTGAGAGTTCTTAGAAATGGATTACTCCAAAGATTCTCCAATCATCTTTATTTATTCCTTTTTTTATATTATTACTATTTTAATAGTTCCTCAGCGAGATCAATTTTTATTCGGCTAAAGATCGTCTGGACTTGCCTTTGACATGCTTGAACTCGAAGACATATCTACCAGGCAGGAACAACAAACCTTCTATGCGCACCCTTTTCGGAAAATCATTCATTATAATCGCCCCTTGAAACTATGCTACAATTATACTTCATTTCGAGAACCAAAATACTTTTTAAAACAAAAAAAAATTTTACAGAAATATTTGAAATAACGGATAATAATTTGAAAATTTAAAGATCCTCCTGAAATTTTGAAGTCGTTATTTACGAAAATACTCTAAATGTTTGACATTTTATGGATTCGCCACATCCACAGCATTCATGGACCTCATGTCACTGGTATATATGTATAACTTTCACTTATCTCTATATCATGATATAATTTTATATGGTAAATATATGAGAAAGTATATAGTCCAGAGGTCTTGACACTTTAATGGCTTCTATCTCCAAAGTTTTAAAAGTTACTTTCAATTTGTCATTTCTAGATGGAAGAAAACTATTCCTAAATCTCTTTGAAGAGAAACAAATTTAATTGAATGTACAATATATTTATTTATTTAATTTTATTTATAAAGTCTAAATTAACGAATTTATAAATAGCGAGCGTGAAACATAAACAAAACGAAAAGTTTATAATATTGAACAGTTATGATAATTAAATAGAGAACCCTTTTGGGGTATTCCTAATTTGCTCCGAGATTGGGGTCGTTGGCATCAGCGTCTGAAATGGTTCAAACGCAAAGAACTTTCTCTCTAATTTACTTCAACACTTTAAAATTCGGTCAGACTTTTAACATTAATAAATAATTTAGCAGTGATTTCCCTTCAGGGATGAAATATAGACCTTTTGATATTTATTCAAACCTAAAAGGTAACCGCATATTAATGAAAATATCCTTTCCTAGTTAAAATAATAATAATTAATAAAATATTATCTCTCTGTCCCTTTTAAATAAGTTATAATATTTAATTACAGTTAGAAATTAATTTATATTTTGATAACGGGAAGAATAAATTTTGGATGAGGAATAATTAAATAAACAGTGTTACCAAAAAAGAAGATGAAGGTAGTAAAATAAATAATCAAAATTATATCTGTTATTTGATAAGTTTAAACTAAACAGTGAATTTGGATTTCAATTCAGATTAATGAAAATTTATAAAAAGAAAAAAAAAATATTGATAAATATTTACAAGGAATCTGATAATTTTAAAAAATGAATTAAATATTTACAAGGAATTGACTAAAATCAAAGGTGACATCTATTCAAGATATACGTATAATAACAAGTAATCGAGAATTCACCTCCCTAACATTTATTGACAAACCGTTAACGGTGAACAACTACTTTCTCACCAAAATAATATTTTTGCTATGCACATCTAACAATGTCTGATTTTCGCCAATAAATTAAAGGGTGTCTTTCTCTTTGATTCCCCAAAATAAATATTAATTTAAATATGTTATTTATTTTCAACTATATTTTGTTTGATTTCATCGTCACTCTAATACTTATATTAATTTATTTCATTACATTATGAAGAAGACACACTCAGTGATTTATTTTGCTTTGCTTACTCAAAAGAAAAGTTTCGATTGAAATACAAGATCATATTGACATGTAATTTAAATACAAGATATTACTAATTAACTTGTAACCGGTTTATAATACAGGAGTCATTGAATTATCCTAAATCCTTATTATTATTATTATTATTATTTTTATTTTATTTATTTTTTAGCAAGTAGTATTTTGAATAAAAAAACTATTAATAAAAAAAAGGTTAGATATTTTTAATGAGAATGCACAACGTTTCGATAATTAATTCTGGAATCATTTTCAAGAGCTTGTGATTGTTAAGTATATCGAAGGGACAGATTATTTATCTATTGGACACAATGCCTTGAAAAACTCTCCAGAATTAAGTATCAAAACTTTGTAAATTTTCGTGTGAAAAGTGAATATCTCATTAAAAATGTCTAATCTACTTGGTTCCAGTTGAGTCTTCTCTGTTTTGATAAACAACTCAACCAGTGAAGCATCAAATGTGCAATAATATTATTATAATACAATATCTGAATATCCATTTGTAAGTATAGGGTCATTTGATCTAACGAACACAGAGGCACACTCATAATTTTGTTTATACCTTTATCTGTTTTGTTAAGGGAGAATGGTGTAGGTTCTTAGTGAAACATTTTAAATAAAGTAAAGAAAATTTTTGAAAAATTTTTTAGAAACTTTTTAAAAAATTTTCTTTTCTTTATCTGTTGTTTTTTTTTCTTTTTGATGTTGATTTTGGATTAATCTCTGATTATCACAATTTTGACAAATTTAAATTTTCTAGTTTTAACTTTTAAGGAGTTAGGTGTTGGTTCTAGGTAAAACATTTTATTATTATATTTTTAATTTTAATAACTTAAAAGCTACAGAGATAGCAAAGTTCACCGTAGGGGCTATGTTTCGGCAAAAATCAGAAAATTTTAGAGGCGCTCGCCAATTGTGAAACAAAAATATTATTATTAGAGAGAAAATTTGTTGTTTATTCATAACTATGTGTCAATAAATGCCAGGGGAGTAAATTCGCAGGGAATTTGCCATACCTTATTAATTAATATAATTATATCTTGAATAGATATTACCTCTAACGGCACAAATACGATAGCAATCGACGCGTCGGTAAACAGTATAATAATACCATAATTATATTAAATCTCTCAAGGTTTTTGTTGATTACTATGCCTAAAAATTCTAAATAATGTTAAATTATTTGAATTACCGACAGTAATTGTCTGCTATTTCTTCGTCCATTGAAATGGAATGAATATCCCCTTTAATTTTCATCTACCCCCCAAACCATACCACAATCTCCCCTGTGTCCTCCAACCCTCACCCCTTGTCGCCTATCAATTGCATTGGAAATTATAACCCCTAAATCAATGTTAAATTACCTTTATCTAATAGTAAAAGATCAATCGTTCACTCTCTCACTCCTTTTTTTTTTTTAATTTTTACCTTTTTTTTTCAAATAACGGTCATTTATTTTCCGTAATAATGTTTTCTCCCTCCCTCTCTCTCTCTCTTTAGGGACTAAATATAAAGTCCATCGAGTAACGGTAGAGAGATAGAAAAGCATAATGATTCTCTCTTTTTTTCGAAAAAAAAGTAAAACCAAAAAAAAGAGTGAAAGAGAGAGAAAAGAAAACGATTTGGATTGTCAGAGTAGATTTTCTGGCATTAGTCTTCTCTCTCACTCTGGCTGTAATTCTTCCACCCTCCACACCACCACGCCACTATCGTTCCAGCCCTTATTGCCGTCGATGGTCCATCAGTTTTACCCTTTACGCTCCATTCCTTCCTTCCTCTCTGTCTCCCTTTTACTCTTGAGTATAGACAAATTTTATTCGTTCCGGTCAATTTTGTTTCATGAATGAAAAAATCCTAGCAAGCTACTAATATTTATAGATTATGTAAAAATATTTATCGTTTGTTTTTGCTTGTTATTTTATATATTTTAAGTAGTTTTTTTGGGAGGTCATGTTGTCAATATGGGTAAAGTTTCCGCCTACAAACTCCTCCTTTTCAACTCAAAAAAATAAAAAACTAATCTACACCACAATATTAAGACCTACACTGACATATGCTGCACCGGCCTGGTGTCATGTAAGCAAAACAACTATCAAACCACTACAAATATATCAAAACAAATGTCTACGACTAATTAATAACCGAGGAAGAGATACAAAAATATCCGATCTGCACGAATTGAGTCAAATAGAAAGAATAGATGATTTTAATATCAGAATCTCGAAAACTTTCTATGAGACTCAATTAAAACACAACAAACTGACAAGAGATATACCCAAAAGACTAAGGCCCGGTTGTATGTCGCAAAGTAAATGCTTTTTACCACTAACCAAGGTAGATGGTAAATGGAGCCACTGGGATGACCAATCAGATGACAGCCACTGAATGTGCCTGTCATCTGATTGGACATCCCAGTGGCTCCATTTACCATCTACCTTGGTTAGTGGTAAAAAGCATTTACTTTGGACATACAACCGGGCCTAAGAGACACAACGGGGAAAAAACCAAAGTACACAAACATATACAAGAAAATAGGTATATTTTAAACACTAACAATATAATATAAACCATTTGAATTTTATTCTATTAAAAAAAAGAAAAAACAGAAAACAGGTTTTTGTTCTTGTAACTTTTCCTGTAAAATAAATAAACGAAAACATCTTAAAAACCAACAACTTTATATAATCAATGCATTTAACACTGATTATTCTAAATAAACCTTAAATATCTAAAGCCTAAGCAAAAAAAAAGCAATAGGTATAAGCCTTAATGTACTAGGTAGGAGGCTGATCATAGAAACTAATTATAAAACATATGTAGGTATAAAATCTGTAACCTTATAGAATATTATTACTAATGTAAAAACCTACTGTATAATGTTGTAAATAAATGTTTTTAAAGTTAAAGTTAAAAAAAGTTCCGCCTACAGACCAGGAGAACCGAGTTCAAATCTGACTCACTGCAAACAATCATTTAACCCACTCTAATCTGAACCCTACACCATTTTACACTCAGATATATATATTATATAAATACCAGTGGCGGGTGGTGACTTTTAAACCAGGGGATGCTGTCCAAAAAATAGACTTACCATATATTAGGTTGAAGTTACTGGTGTTTCACAAGGAGAAAAAAAAAATACAAAGATTTTTTTTATTTTTTTTTTTAATTTACTCTATATATTTCGAGCTCTTAACTCATCATCTGGAGTCAATGTTCTCCTGATGATGAGTTAAGAGCTCGAAATATATAGAGTAAATTTTAAAAAAATGAAAAAAAATCTTTGTATTTTTTATTTTTCTCCTTGTGAAACACCACCAACTCCAACCTAATATAATTTTAATAATGTTTCACTTTAAACCAACACCGCGTTCCCTAAATTCGATCAAAAAATAGACCTTCATTTATTTAAAATTTATTTTATTCTTCGGTCCTTTTTGCAAAATTTATCCATAACCGCATCATAGAATTTTCCGTTATTTTTTTTTCAAATTTAACATTGGATTTTTTATCACTTGATATTTAAATAGAGCTGATAATTAATATTGATTTCAGATTCTTCTGGTGATGTTTCAATTATTTTCATAGTTGAAAACTGACTGACGCGCTCATAGAAGGCACAATGCAAATTAAATGTATTAAATCACTCATAAAAATAAATATTAGCTCACTGTGATTTAAAATGTCTGAAACGCGGAGAAATTTTTTTTAAACTATGATTTTTTTTCTCTTTGTGTGTCAGAATTCCGATACCCACAATAACCCAAAAACGGAAAGTCAAAAAGTTATTTTGTATCAATACATGATTCCTATTGATTAGATTTTGCAATATCTGGTTCAAAAGGCAGAAAATATTTTTTGAATTATTATATACCTATAGTACGGTATGAATGAACAATTTATAATTAAGTTTATTAATCGTTACTAAGGCAGCTCTAGTGTACCGAGTTTTAAAAAAGTTTTCACTTTTTTATTATTTAATGTGCGGATGAGCAATTCTTTCATTAGAATCTGATCGGTGAAAATAACTATAATATAATACAAAGAGTGTGGATAGAATGATCTTTCTTTCTTTAAAGGTGTATGGTTGAGCCAACTGATAGTCAGGGTAGAAAAAAGTTAGAAAAATT